>MU825874.1:6058184-6622160 GCA_029204205.1 Desmophyllum pertusum
GGTTGGCTTATTTCACCTGCAATGGTGAACGACTAGCGGAGAGCCTGGATGGCGTTCAATCTGGTCTGTGGCCAGTTATTCACATACAAAAGAAGGTTAGTAACAATGTAATATCTAATAGTACCAAGCGAGGATGATCTAAGAGAAGCATTCCCCCATACATGACTTCTTCCAATGATAATTTTTTGAAATCTAGTTTTAACTTTCAGTCCATAGCTGAGCTATTTTAAGAGCGCTATCTGATTGGTCAGTTCGAGTAACGTGATGTCGGAGCCTCGATTAGAAGAAAATAAAAATAACTTTCACAGCATGGCGCAAAATTATTAATAGATTTCAAAAAATTATCATGGGGCACGGGGAATCCTTCTCTTAGATCATCCTCTCTTGATAATACATCAGGTAAACTATGGGTGAAAAAATTAAAGAGAAAGAAATCTTCGTATTTGTGTAGCTAAACTTAAAATAAGATCATGCGCCAGGTTCAATTTTTTTTTCTACGTTTCACTCCGTAGTGAAAGACATGTTATTCGCGATTTTAGAGAATTGAAAAGAGAAACATTCACGATTTTCTCTTCAAGAAAGATTATTTCTAACACAGGTCAAGAGAGCTGAAAATGCTTTGCACAAAAATAATTTTCGGACTTTACATTAAATGTCGCAAACGCTCGATACAGGACATTTTAACTATGCATGCGCAGAAAGATAGTTGTTTCTTTTTGTTTGATATTTCCTTTCTGGTCGCATTTCTTAAGACATGAAACGAACATCAATTTTCTCACATAGTCGGATTATTCTCAGTGAGGGGGTTTCCAACCACGGCAGATCCTAACTTGCTTCCACAGATAGAGCAGTTTTCAATCGAGTGTCGAAAGTAATACGCGTTTGCTTTGCTTTTGCTTTACTACGCTCTCTGATTGGTTTGAAAAACTCGCGCCACTTTCTTAAAGGGTCCCTCTCAACCAGTGTGCTTTGCGCGCCAATACTCTTACGGCGGCCATTTTCGGGTGCCGCGAAAATAGCGGCTTGAAGTTAAAAACTACTTTTTGCAGGATTCTGGCCTTGTTCTGGCCACAAAAAGCAGTTAAACGACTCAAGTTAGTACAATTTGGAAAGTATGGCACACATTAGCCCCACGAGAGATCGAGTTCCCCGGAAGAAAACAGTAACACGCGACCGCAAAGCACACTGGTTGAGAGGGACCCTTTAACCAATCAGATGCCAAACTAAAACCAATCGTGACTTGGTGGCATGCGTTTCCCGCGCTTCGCGCCGGTTACACGTATTTGCTTCGAGTTCTGATTGGTTCCTTGTGTTGTATTCGTCTGTTGTGATTGGCCAGAGTGACTACTTTGGTTTTGGTTTACTACACTCAGTTGAAAACCGCTCTTTCACTGATACGCCGTTAAATTTTGCTTTGTTATTCAAATTCCTCGCGTACATATGTCAGCTGTGTTATGAAATTTCAAGTCGTATTTCCAATGCACAAAATTGTCTTGAATCAAAGAAAACTTCGAAATATAAATGGCGATACATTTCGCATTGTGTCACATGTTTCTTGTTAATGTGCCAATCACAGATCATCCTCGGAGGGGCGAGCAAAAGCCAAAACGGGTGAACAAAACATCAGCGAAAAAAATAGTAGAGCCCTTGGGTTTTAACTGCCCCTGTATTTGCGAGGATGAAAAGGTTGATGAAAAAGTCTAACAGTTGAAAGTTCTCTTGTCAGCCAATGGTTGGCCGATCTGACTGAAAAAGGTAATGTTTGCAAACAGAACATTTCGCTACTTTTACGACGCGATTTTTAAAATATACCTTCAGGAATACAGGGTCTCTTAGGGTACCAGCCCTCAAGCAGGCTGGGCTACTCTGTTTAAATGATGTTTCTAACTTTCCTTTCTATTCCGTCAGAACGTGCGTGTTCGAGTGAATTTTGGTGCTCGCTCGTTTCTGTACGCAGAGGGCTCCAAACACCGTGTGGCAGCGGACATGTGGAGTGACTCTTTGGAGGATCTCAGGCAGGGATTCAGCGAATTGCCCTTTGCCCTCGAACCCGATAAGGAGGAGGGGATGGATGGACAAACACTCTCTAAAGTGGCTAAACCCTCGCCGACTAAACCCGCACCTCTTACCATCCCAAAAGATGCAGGAAAAGGTTTGTAGCGCGTGGATGTAATGGTAATTGTATTATATAGCGCATTTTCCAGATATGTTCAAATACACTTTACAGTCGAACCTCCCGTAAAGATATATATAGCTGCGAACATGACCAAGTGTCCGCCTACGGGAGGTGTCCGTTAGCGGAGGTTCTACTGTAATTCAATTCAGGGGTGAGATCGGACGTCAGCATGTAAAGACGCCTATGGCAGCCGCTGTCAGTCCATTCATGATCTCACCCCACCCACCCAACCCATGAATACATGTGAACAGGCCAGACCACAACACCGTCACTATTACATTGTTTTTTGCACAGCGGTTAAACATGCGTCTGCAGTTCCCTCCAAGACTGTATTTTCACATACACATAACATTTTCATATTTATTTATTTGTTAATCAATCAATTGATAAGTCTAAGTCGGCACTATCTGCAAATAGCAGAGGATCAATCTGCCTCTATATGCCAATATGTCTCTGATAGCTCCTTAACCCTTTCACTCCCAGAGTCAAACCTTGAGTCAATAAATGTGGTTGTAACTTTTTAAGGCTGTGGATGAAACCCAAGTGTGTGACCATTCAAATGATAGCTATTGAGCAGTACTTTGAAGTGGTGCAGTTTGTTTTTGACAATTTAGCAAAATGAAATTCAAGACTGATTTTTTTCCTCAGTTTTAAACTTAGCACTCTTGGTAGTGAAAGGGTTAAGGGCCTAGCTGCTCAAAATAAGTCTCCCTTTACGTAAGTAAAATGCATTGATTCGAACTGTGTTTCTCTGACATTCACAGAATACGACCCAATGTCCTGTCTTCAGTACAAGCTGACGAGTAGCTACGACAGGATGACGGACGTGGGCCCTGCAGCACCTCTCCGTGTGACTGAAGAAGGCGCCAGCCGGGGCAGAGAAGCCACACCGGTGGACCCCGCGCGTCTGTTGGTGAAAGCCTGGGAGGACAAAGTGTTTCCCGTCATCAGAAGGCGGTTCCGTTCAAATACTGATCGGCAGTCTGGACTGGAGCAGATCAGGGGGGCACTGCTTGCAGGTAGGTGGGGGTGGATGTGAGGTCATTTTTACGCCAAGATGACTTTGTATAGTCTTGGCAGCAAGTGTCGTATTAATGTTTCCTAATGAATCGTAAGCGAGACCTATTTTATTGCTGTAACATTGCGTTATGCCACAACTTTTGTGAAATGCTCATCAGTTATCATATGACAACATTCGTACAACGTTTGGAGTTAGTGCTCGTGACGTGACAACTTTCGGTGAGTGCTCGTGACGTGACAGCTTTCGGAAAGTGCTCGTGACATAACTTTCGGAAAGTGCTCGTGACGTGACAACTTTCGGTGAGTGCTCGTGACGTGACAACTTTCGGAAAGTGCTCGTGACGTGACACTTTTGGAGAGTGCTCGTGACGTAACAACTTTCGGAAAGTGCTCGTGGCGTGACAGCTTTCGGAAATTGCTCGTGACGTGACAACTTTCGGAAAGTGCTCGTGATGTGACCAACATTCGGAATGCGTTCGTGACGTGACAACTTTCCGAAATTAGATTATTTTGTCATTCTTAAATTCTATGAGATGCAAAGAAAATTGTTAGCTTGACTCGCTAAATTTATATCGCGCGAAACGCGAATATCGGTTTTTCGCGTGAAATTCTCGTCGGGCGCTGAATTATTTTTGTATAGAGTTAGCTAGCGTGACATTTTCATCTTTTGCGTGACATTTTCCTTTTTGTTTGCTTATCAGGTATGATAGACATCGCAATCTCCACAGTAGCTGATTTGTACGAGGACAACGGTGGTATCCCGGCAAGCCTGCAGTTTCCTAAGCTTGATGACGTCAAAGCTGACGTCAATAAAGTGAGCGCGGGAGGCCTGAGACCGGGTGAAGCGGTAATCATCAAGAGCTCCACTCTCGCCTCTCTGCCCGGCTTTGCAGTCCCGGATATGAAAAAAACGTTTGGACTCACAGGGGTGGTGAAGAGCGTTGACAAGGTGTGGTATTTGTTAACGGAGCCATGCCAATTTTCGCAATGCACAGAATTACAGTCAAACCTCTATTAAGCGGCCCTTGATCTGTTAAGCGGTCACCCTCTATTAAGCGGTCACTTATCAAATTCCCGGAAATCTCTCCCCATACTTATTGTAAACTTGACCTCTATTAGGCGGTCACCTCTATTAAGCGGACGCGGTCACCGTTTAGACTTCCCAATTGCCTAATTTTATTGTATTTCACCTCTATTAAACGGTCACCTAGTTGCATTACAATGCGATATTTTGACTCAACGATTAGCTAAGCATGTCTAGTTTGTTTTAAGAGCTCATCAAACACAACATAATACATGTAATCAGCGTAAGAATACTATTGTTTGGGCTAATAGGCTTGTGTGGGTAAATTTTGAATTTAAGGTGATTCCTTAGTATTGCATTGCGCATCCTTACTGCGCATGATTTCACACGTAATTAGCGCGCGCGCATAAAGAAAATGGCTGCTTTTCCTTTAGGGCTAAGCTCGCCAGAGAGATAAATCGTCATTTTCTCGTAAACGAGTACGGTGACCTATCAATTTTTTCTATAATTTTGAGTCTAGTAATCACCTTCTTTCTATAAAATAAATATAGACTAATTTCTATTGCAGAAGAATAAATAATCACCGGAAACGTGAACTTAGCTAATAAAAACGTTTCTGGAAGCTGATATTATAAGGAATTATGGGGTATATACAAGGTCCGCCTGCTCCTAAACGAATACCGGGACCCCCTTTTTTATTTCAAAATTTAAGTTCCCATAAGATAAACAACCAATAGGCAAAATTTGAATGAAAATCTATTGTAAGTTCTATTTCAATGGAATGACCTTAAATTGTAAATTGTAAATTTTAGAACACCTCTATTAAGCGGTCAATTGGCTATTTCCCGAGGGTGACTGCTTAAAAGAGGTTTGACTGTATCTTCAAATGGAAGTAAACTTCAATATAATACTGAGTTTATTAAGGTAGAAAAATACTGAAGAGGTAATGATAAACCAAAAATGAGCAAGGATGGTTAAGATTGGAGACGAATGAAACAGATTATACGAACGAAAAACTTGAAACGGTAACTTATCGTAACAAAGTTATGCGCCCGGCGTGAAATGCTCTATTTGGTTTACAGCAGTCTGTTAGGGGGTTTATACAGCCACTGCCGCCTGTGTGAGACAATGGTCCAGTGCTCGAAATTAACGGTCGTCCACTCGTCGAAAACGAGTAAAAATCACTAAAAACGAGTAGGTTTTTCCTCTACTCGTCCTGTGGACGAGGAACTTACCTCTTCCCATGATATTATACTGTTTACGATCTCATAAAAAAAGAAGAAAAACTGCCAAAATGAACAAGGAAATCTATGTAAACGGAAGCAAAACACGCCAGGCCGCCATTTTTATTTTTGCCCAGTTACCAGGCCTTATTTGATTGTGGCAACTAAAGGTCTGGGTCCAACATGAACACTTCTTTTAATGAGCAATACGTACAATAGAGAGATTATGCACTTCGTTCTACAGCAAATGGCAAACATCAGCTTGCAGTTGATTCTGCTTAATTTTTCTCGAATCATTAAATTAAATAAATCCACCAGAAAAATCGAAAATAATTCCAATGTTCACGACGAACGCTAAACTACTCCCTTTCACGTACAAACTGCAGACGGCAGACGGCAAAAGTGGGATTCTTGCCGTTCGCGGGAAAACAATTAGCATTATGCTTAAGGCCATGTTACACGAGGCAATTTTTCCTGCAACTTGTCTCGCAATTTTGTTGCAGCACAAGTTGCATGAAAAATTGCTTAGTGTAACGTTGTGTTGTGAGTTGCAAGAAAAGTAGAACTATCCTCTACTCTTCGCAACGTTACGCGACAAGTTGCTGCGTGTAACGTCAATCGCAACTTGCAACGCAATTTTGTTAAAATGAGCCAATCAGAGCGCGTCCTTCGCTCGCGCAGATTTCAAGATGGTGGCCGGAGAAAGACGCGTTGCAAGTTGCGAAAAAAAAAATTGCGAACGTGTGACACCTCCTCTGCAACTTGCAATGTTTTTCAGTCGTCATCGTTGCGTTGAAGTTGCAAGGAAAATTGCCTATGCGTGCAGTATAGACCTTTTAACCGTCCTCTACAAAACAACGTTTCCATTTGTACTTAAACGTCGTTTTATTGAAATGAGCTGGAAATCATGAGAGGAAAATCATTTAGAAAATCTTGCAAGAAATCATGACCAAAGAACAGCATTCCTTCTGGGTTTGAGTTTATTGTAAGTAAGTATAAAAATGGGATCGTGGAACAATGCTGAAGCAATATTAAAATAAACAAAGTGAAAAACAGTCGGTACAGCGGCGCAATTAGGGCGAGGCGCTTTAAACAATTAAGACGGATTCCGCTCAACGTTCGAGCAATAAGTGCAAAAATTAATTACTAAAAAACTACTCATAGCAAGGTAACATTTTGAATACTAAGCGAGGCAGCTTGAACAATAGAAAATTGAAAAACAACCCTTAAAATGAATAGTCTGCTTGAGTTTACAGTAATGAAAGCAATTAGGCCAGGCAGCTTGAACAATAGAAAATTATAAAACAATCCTTAAAATGAATAGTCTGCTTGAGTTTACAGTAATGAAGCAATTAGGCGAGGCAGCTTGAACAATAGAAAATTGAAAAACAACCCTTAAAATGAATAGTCTGCTTGAGTTTACAGTAATGAAGCTATTAAGCGAGGCAGCTTGAACAATAGAAAATTGAAAAACAACCCTTAAAATGAATAGTCTGCTTGAGTTTACAGTAATGAAGCTATTAAGCGAGGCAGCTTGAACAATAGAAAATTGAAAAACAACCCTTAAAATGAATAGTCTGCTTGAGTTTACAGTAATGAAAGCAATTAGGCGAGGCAGCTTGAACAATAGAAAATTGAAAAACAACCCTTAAAAGGAATAGTCGGCTTGAGTTTACAGTAATGAAGCAATTAGGCGAGGCAGCTTGAACAATAGAAAATTGAAAAACAACCCTTAAAAGGAATAGTCGGCTTGAGTTTACAGTAATGAAGCAATTAGGCGAGGCAGCTTGAACAATAGAAAATTGAAAAACAACCCTAAAAATGAATAGTCTGCTTGAGTTTACAGTAATGAAAGCAATTAGGCGAGGCAGCTTGAACAATAGAAAATTGAAAAACAACCCTAAAAATGAATAGTCGGCTTGAGTTTACAGTAATGAAGCAATTAGGCGAGGCAGCTTGAACAATAGAAAATTGAAAATTGAAAAACAACCCTAAAAATGAATAGTCGGCTTGAGTTTACAGTAATGAAGCAATTAGGCGAGGCAGCTTGAACAATAGAAAATTGAAAATTGAAAATCAACCCTTAAAATGAATAGTCGGCTTGAGTTTACAGTAATGAAGCAATTAGGCGAGGCAGCTTGAACAATAGAAAATTGAAAAACAACCCTAAAAATAAATAGTCGGCTTGAGTTTACAGTAATGAAGCAATTAGGCGAGGCAGCTTGAACAATAGAAAATTGAAAAACAACCCTAAAAATAAATAGTCGGCTTGAGTTTACAGTAATGAAGCAATTAGGCGAGGCAGCTTGAACAATAGAAAATTGAAAATTGAAAAACAACCCTAAAAATGAATAGTCTGCTTGAGTTTACAGTAATGAAAGCAATTAGGCGAGGCAGCTTGAACAATAGAAAATTGAAAATTGAAAAACAACCCTTAAAATGAATAGTCGGCTTGAGTTTACAGTAATGAAGCAATTAGGCGAGGCAGCTTGAACAATAGAAAATTGAAAAACAACCCTAAAAATAAATAGTCGGCTTGAGTTTACAGTAATGAAGCAATTAGGCGAGGCAGCTTGAACAATAGAAAATTGAAAAACAACCCTAAAAATGAATAGTCTGCTTGAGTTTACAGTAATGAAGCAATTAGGCGAGGCAGCTTGAACAATAGAAAATTGAAAATTGAAAAACAACCCTTAAAATGAATAGTCTGCTTGAGTTTACAGTAATGAAGCAATTAGGCGAGGCAGCTTGAACAATAGAAAATTGAAAATTGAAAAACAACCCTTAAAATGAATAGTCTGCTTGAGTTTACAGTAATGAAGCAATTAGGCGAGGCAGCTTGAACAATAGAAAATTGAAAAACAACCCTAAAAATGAATAGTCTGCTTAGGGTTTTCCGATTTAGCGGAAATAGCGCGGAAACGGAAGGATTTTTTCCGGATATATAAATGATACAATTATCCATTTGTAAGATTACAATGGGATTCACTTCATTCTATAGGTGTCGGAAAATTCACTGAAGCGTGCAACTTGAAGTTGTTTCTGGTGGTAAATTTGTCTGTAAAGACCTGTAAACACGGCAGTTTTTTCTCGACAGCTAGAGTGACCTTAGTTAATTTACTTTGTTGTAAACAAGGCCAAACACACGAGGATTAACCGAGCAAATGCTAAATGCACTGGTATTCTGAAGTTCAAAAAAGTACTGTTTTTGTTTTGCTTCACAGTTAATATAGACTCGGGTATAGATTCATTTGCATAGCTGTATGTTGACTTCATTTTAGGCTGGAGACGATTTTAAATTGTATCATTTGTAGTATTATTTCTGTTCCCGGTTTCGCGGCTGAGGTATCTCAATACCTCTGACGATAATGAAGAAGTCGTTGCAGTCAGAGCTTTGCAGGGATGCAGATTTCTAGCCTATATTCGGTCCAGAAAGATATGGTGGAAGCAACTGTATCGGTTCCAAACGGTTCTTGGGTGAACAGAAGTCGATCCGTTCCGGTTCGGTTAGGATTTACGGTTCCATTCCGGTCCCGTGTAAGCATAGCCTTAATGGCTGAGCAACGAGCTTACAGAGAGTAATTGAAAAGCTATTTCTCAATTTTATTTAGTTTTCTTTATTCATTTCATTCACCTTTATTACTGAAATCAGTCTCGTCGCTTTCGTCAAGTCCTTGCTTTCTTTCCCATTTTCCAAGGGCTTTTCTGTGAGCCGTTGCGGCTTTGTTCGCATTTTCTAGTATTAAATGCGGGCAGCTTATCCAAAAGAGCGTCAAGTTTCTCGTTTGCTGACTTCTTTCAGTTTTAATAAACGAGCAGCAGTGTTTTTTCAGGTCTAAAATTCTTCGTAGTTCGTAGCAATGATGCTTTTGTGAACATTGAAAATTAGCATACGACAAAAACATATTTTGTCTTACATTCAACATGCCGAAAGGGCGTGTCCCTAGTGAGTATACGTGTATACGTGCTCTGGCAACGAAGGAGTCAACATCGCTTCTTGTTGTCGGACGTTTTGAGAGCCGAAAATTCTCAAGAAGAAAAGGGGAACCTGCCAAACAGAGCTATTCTAAAGACAACTCGCTTGGTTAGTGAGTAAGTGGCGTATGACATTTCTGTTGAGCGACAGAGAACAAACTGCAATGAACCCACATGGTTTCAGCTGAAGGCAAAAATTCAACACTTGGATATTGAAGTTACATTATAGTCGCTTCACTTTTGTTTAGTTACGTTCTTTGTAGATGTTTGCAAAGAGAATAGCGAAAGCCGTTCAATGACTACTGAAAACAGACATTCAACGTTAATTTTGTGAAAAGTAAATCCACTGTGTAATGCAATCGAATTACTTGAAAGAATATTAAATATTCAGTCACCATTTGTTGTGTCAGTTGATGTTATGATAATTAATATTAATAAGTCTCGAGCAGTGACTTTATATCTGATCAAACACCGCATACTAATTAGGAGTGTTTTTATCACATATGATGTCACTACACGTGACGTATTATCGATCATTTGATAGGTTCGTGGGCTTATGAATTATTAATGAGTTTTTGAATTGTTTTGAAATCGCGGCAACCTATTGTATTTGCTTTAGAAAGTCTTTCCTATTGTCAAATATCTCAACAGAAAATACAGACAAGTAATAACTGAAAATGCATTGTGCAATTTCACCCAACAACACATTTTCATCCTCGATTAGTAGCAAGGCGGAAAAAGTCTTTCCGTTTCCGCTAAATCGGAAAACCCTCTTGAGTTTACAGTAATGAAGCAATTAGGCGAGGCAGCTTGACCAATAGAAAATTGAAAAACAACCCTTAAAATGAATAGTCTGCTTGAGTTTACAGTAATGAAGCAATTAGGCGAGGCAGCTTGAACAATAGAAAATTGAAAATTGAAAAACAACCCTAAAAATGAATAGTCTGCTTGAGTTTACAGTAATGAAAGCAATTAGGCGAGGCAGTTTGAAATTATTGTTACGTATTTTCGCGGGAACTTAATTTTGCGAAAATGGAAGAGGCAAATTTCGCGAGACTTAAATTTCGCGATTTGGCAGAAAAACCGTGGAACTAAATTTCGCACTAAATTTCGCGAAAATTTTCCAAATGCTGATCCGCATTAACAAACAGGTAGTCTCAGAATCGACGCTACGTATTTTAATTTTTGCAACAAAAACTAAACAGGTTGACATGTTCGTTTACGACAAAGAACAACGTCATCAGTACTAGACAGGTCAGTCAGCATTTATTTACGATGTACCGTAGAATTCCGAAAATAACGGCCCCCGTTACTTTCGGATTTAGCAGGCCAAAGGGGCCGTTACTTTCGGGTAGCCGCTACTTTCGGGTAGCCGTTACTTTCGGGTTGTTAAAAAACGTTTGTAATTCATTTTACACAAAGAGGACGTGTAACATATTTTCGCGTTCCAGTTATTTCAATGTTGGTTCATACAAATAGAGACAATTATTTGGAATTAATTTGGTGTAGTATTAGAGTCAAAAGTTTTTCACATTCTAGTTATTTAATTGCATGTTCGTGAAAGTAGGAGATGATTGTTTGGTATTCGCTGTAAATTAATGGGAGATGATTTTTTTTCAATTACGGTATTTAACTCACTACCAAGTTGTATTTGAATTGTATGTACTTGCCATATACCGCAACGTTACATTAAATACGATTTTAGTTGTTTTTGAGTGGTAATATTTTTGAAGGGGCCGCTACTTTCGGGGGGATCGTTACTTTCAGGGGGCCCGTTATTTTCGGGTTTTAATAGAAGGGTAAAAAAATAACGTTCGTTCGGGGAGGCGTTACTTTCGGAGGGGCCGCTACTATCGGAATTCTACGGTATTTTCTCTGTTGTATTGCTAAAGGGTTTTATAGCAAGGTATTAAATTTCGCGTCGCTAATTTTCGCGAGAACCTTTTTTCACGGATCTTTAATTTCGCAATTTTTTGCAATCGCGAAAATTAAGTCCCGCGAAAATAAGTAACAATAAGGTATATCTAATGATGGGATTTTGAAGCTTGATAAAAATAATTTGAAAATTTGTCAGTGTACGGTCACACTTTACCACTCTTTAAAATATAGACTGAAAATTTCGCGCGCTCTGATTGGTTAAAAACCATGTTTTATCACGGTGAGGGTAAAAGACGGAATGATTTTGCGGAATGGCATGTGGCATGACTTGCGGAATGGCATAATTATGCGGAATAAATTACTTAAAGAAATATATTTACTGCAAATAACCGCTTTACGTAATGCTGCGGGCTCAAACATACGATCTTGTCACGTTTTCAAGATGTCGGATGTTCGGTGACAAGAAGCGTTACAAGCGTATAGGTTAAACTTAACCCATTTACAACGCCACTTTTGTGTTCGTCGTAGCCATATTTTTCGGTCAACACAAAGAAAAATTATCCTTCAAGTGATATTCTGTATTCTGGAGGTAAATTATTTTAGTTATCAGGTTGTATTTTTAGGAAGAAATCCATCACTTTTTTATTTTTTTATTGCTGCAAAGTTTACACAGAAAATGGCGTTTATATATGAAACTGCGTGGTGGAATTTGCCGAAAATGTCGGCAAGTTGCTCTTCGAATGTGCATGAATCCACTAGGTAGAAGGTGCCTCTAAGCGCGACTTATCTTCTTGGCGAATTTAGTGCTCGAAGTTGGGTTGTTTTTGTGAAGTGTCACGCGTGAGCACAGTCACACAGTCTATCATCAAATCCAATTTTAATTTATTGATATCTTCTGAGAGCTGCCGTTTTCCAAGAAATCATAGCACCCATATAACTGGCAAAATATAACCCATTGATCTGTTCATCTGGATCTGTCATGGATTTATGCTTATCACTCAAATAATTTTATAATTCGTGACTTTCATTTCTTGCACAGAATCGACACAGAACACTTCTTCCTCGTGAAAATACAACCTGATAACTAAAATAATTTACCTCCACAATACAGCATATCACTTAAGGGAGAATTTTTCTTTGTTTTGACCGAAAAATATGGCTACCACGAACACAAAAGTGGCGAACCTATACGCTTTCGAACGCTTCTTGTCACCAAACAGCCGCCATCTTGAACAATATCGTATGGTTTGAGCCCGCAGCATTACGTAAAGCGGTTATTTGTAGTTAATGTATTTCTTTAAGTCATTTATTCCGCATAATTATGCCATTCCGCAAGTCATGCCACATGCCATTCCGCAAACTCATTCCGCCTTTTACCCTCACCGGTTTTATCAGAGTATAAATCATAGAAAAGCGTGTTTTATCGTTTCGCGCGCGTAAATCTATATTTTAAAGCACATAAAGAAGCCAAAACCATGTATTATACTGCATAAAACACTCCGGGAATTTGAGAACACTTGAGAAATATAGAAAACACTCGCCTGCGGCTCGTGTTTTTCTACATTTCTTTCGTGTTCTCAAATTCCCGTCGTGTTTTATGACAGTATAATACATGGTTTTGGCTTCTTTATTTGTTAAATAAAAATGAAAATTATTTTCGATCGAATTTCAGCTCCATACAAACTCTTATACAACGCTTTGGTGAGCGGCTGTGGTTTGATCGATAGAATAGTGAAAAACAACCCTTAAAAGGAATAGTCGGCTTGAGTTTACAGTAATGAAGCAATTAGGCGAGGCAGCTTGAACAATAGAAAATTGAAAATCAACCCTTAAAATGAATAGTCGGCTTGAGTTTACAGTAATGAAGCTATTAAGCGAGGCAGCTTGAACAATAGAAAATTGAAAAACAACCCTTAAAAGGAATAGTCGGCTTGAGTTTACAGTAATGAAGCAATTAGGCGAGGCAGCTTGAACAATAGAAAATTGAAAAACAACCCTAAAAATAAATAGTCGGCTTGAGTTTACAGTAATGAAGCAATTAGGCGAGGCAGCTTGAACAATAGAAAATTGAAAAACAACCCTAAAAATGAATAGTCTGCTTGAGTTTACAGTAATGAAGCAATTAGGCGAGGCAGCTTGAACAATAGAAAATTGAAAAACAACCCTTAAAATGAATAGTCTGCTTGAGTTTACAGTAATGAAGCAATTAGGCGAGGCAGCTTGAACAATAGAAATTGAAAAACAACCCTTAAAATGAATAGTCTGCTTGAGTTTACAGTAATGAAGCAATTAGGCGAGGCAGCTTGAACAATAGAAAATTGAAAAACAACCCTTAAAATGAATAGTCTGCTTGAGTTTACAGTAATGAAAGCAATTAGGCGAGGCAGCTTGAACAATAGAAAATTGAAAAACAACCCTAAAAATGAATAGTCTGCTTGAGTTTACAGTAATGAAGCAATTAGGCGAGGCAGCTTGAACAATAGAAAATTGAAAAACAACCCTTAAAATGAATAGTCTGCTTGAGTTTACAGTAATGAAAGCAATTAGGCGAGGCAGCTTGAACAATAGAAAATTGAAAAACAACCCTTAAAATGAATAGTCTGCTTGAGTTTACAGTAATGAAGCAATTAGGCGAGGCAGCTTGAACAATAGAAAATTGAAAAACAACCCTTAAAATGAATAGTCTGCTTGAGTTTACAGTAATGAAGCAATTAGGCGAGGCAGCTTGAACAATAGAAAATTGAAAAACAATCCTTAAAATGAATAGTCTGCTTGAGTTTACAGTAATGAAGCAATTAGGCGAGGCAGCTTGAACAATAGAAAATTGATAAACAATCCTTAAAATGAATAGTCTGCTTGAGTTTACAGTAATGAAGCAATTAGGCGAGGCAGCTTGAACAATAGAAAATTGAAAAACAATCCTTAAAATGAATAGTCTGCTTGAGTTTACAGTAATGAAGCAATTAGGCGAGGCAGCTTGAACAATAGAAAATTGAAAAACAATCCTTAAAATGAATAGTCTGCTTGAGTTTACAGTAATGAAGCAATTAGGCGAGGCAGCTTGAACAATAGAAAATTGAAAAACAATCCTTAAAATGAATAGTCTGCTTGAGTTTACAGTAATGAAGCAATTAGGCGAGGCAGCTTGAACAATAGAAAATTGATAAACAACCCTTAAAATGAATAGTCTGCTTGAGTTTACAGTAATGAAAGCAATTAGGCGAGGCAGCTTGAACAATAGAAAATTGATAAACAACCCTTAAAATGAATAGTCTGCTTGAGTTTACAGTAATGAAGCAATTAGGCGAGGCAGCTTGAACAATAGAAAATTGATAAACAACCCTTAAAATGAATAGTCTGCTTGAGTTTACAGTAATGAAAGCAATTAGACGGGGCAGTTTGAAATTATTGTTACGTATTTTCGCGGGAACTTAATTTTGCGAAAATGGAAGAGGCAAATTTCGCGAGACTTAAATTTCGCGATTTGGCAGAAAAACCGTGGAACTAAATTTCGCACTAAATTTCGCGAAAGTTTTTCCAAATGCTGATCCGCATTAACAAACAGGTAGTCTCAGAATCGGCGCTACGTATTTTAATTTTTGCAACAAAAACTAAACAGGTTGACATGTTCGTTTACGACAAAGAACAACGTCATCAGTACTAGACAGGTCAGTCAGCATTTATTTACGATGTACCGTAGAATTCCGAAAATAACGGCCCCCGTTACTTTCGGATTTAGCAGGCCAAAGGGGCCGTTACTTTCGGGTAGCCGTTACTTTCGGGTTGTTAAAAAACGTTTGTAATTCATTTTACACAAAGAGGACGTGTAACATATTTTCGCGTTCCAGTTATTTCAATGTTGGTTCATACAAATAGAGACAATTATTTGGAATTAATTTGGTGTAGTATTAGAGTCAAAAGTTTTTCACATTCTAGTTATTTAGGGCCTGATTACATGGCGAATTTCAGCCCGGGCTGAAATTTCAGCCCGGTTAGGGGGCTGGAATTGTGTTGCGATTACATGACGAGTTTCAGCCCGGGCTGAAATTTCAGCCCAGGCGCCAAATTTGAATTTGCGCGGGAAGAGTCGTCAGAGAATCAGGGGCGATTTGAATAACCGGCAACTTATTTACATATCGGCTGAACGTTTGAAGAACGAAGCTTTTGTTATATTCCATTTTCGATTTGAAATTCGCGACACATCGAATAAGATTTTCGATTTTATCTCCCTTGTTCCACTGGAACCTTTTTTCCATCTTGTTTAAAAACACAGGAGCGATTTTACAATAACCGGCAACTTATTTACATACCATACCGGCTGCACGTGTGTATAAAAACAAAAGGACCATTCTCATTCAATGACATGCAAATACGTTGCCGGGCATTCTACAATTAAGCCAAAACACAATCACTGCGCATGCCCAAGTTCACTTTTCAGTCCGGGCTGAAATTTCATTCCGATTACATGGGTTTTTTCAGCCCGTTTTGCCGGGCTGAAAATTCCAGCCCGGTTTCTCAAACCGGGCTGGAATTTTCAGCCCGGGCTGAATTTTAGGCCGGGCTGAAACCTTGTCCATGTAATCGCTAACTTCATTTCAAGAGGATTTGATTCGGAGGCCGGGCTGAAATCTCAGCCCCCCTAACCGGGCTGAAATTTCAGCCCGGGCTGAAATTCGCCATGTAATCAGGCCCTTAATTGCATGTTCGTGAAAGTAGGAGATGATTGTTTGGTATTCGCTGTAAATTAATGGGAGATGATTTTTTTTCAATTACGGTATTTAACTCACTACCAAGTTGTATTTGAATTGTATGTACTTGCCATATACCGCAACGTTACATTAAATACGATTTTAGTTGTTTTGAGTGGTAATATTTTGAAGGGGCCGCTACTTTCGGGGGATCGTTACTTTCAGGGGGCCCGTTATTTTCGGGTTTTAATAGAAGGGTAAAAAAATAACGTTCGTTCGGGGAGGCGTTACTTTCGGAGGGGCCGCTACTATCGGAATTCTACGGTATTTTCTCTGTTGTATTGCTAAAGGGTTTTATAGCAAGGTATTAAATTTCGCGTCGCTAATTTTCGCGAGAACCTTTTTTCACGGATCTTTAATTTCGCAATTTTTTTGCAATCGCGAAAATTAAGTCCCGCGAAAATAAGTAACAATAAGGTATATCTAATGATGGGATTTTGAAGCTTGATAAAAATAATTTGAAAATTTGTCAGTGTACGGTCACACTTTACCACTCTTTAAAATATAGACTGAAAATTTCGCGCGCTCTGATTGGTTAAAAACCATGTTTTATCAGAGTATAAATCATAGAAAAGCGTGTTTTATCGTTTCGCGCGCGTAAATCTATATTTTAAAGCACATAAAGAAGCCAAACCCATGTATTATACTGTCATAAAACACTCCGGGAATTTGAGAACACTTGAGAAATATAGAAAACACTCGCCTGCGGCTCGTGTTTTCTAAATTTCTCTCGTGTTCTCAAATTCCCGTCGTGTTTTATGACAGTATAATACATGGTTTTGGCTTCTTTATTTGTTAAATAAAAATGAAAATTATTTTCGATCGAATTTCAGCTCCATACAAACTCTTATACAACGCTTTGGTGAGCGGCTGTGGTTTGATCGATAGAATAGTGAAAAACAACCCTTAAAAGGAATAGTCGGCTTGAGTTTACAGTAATGAAGCAATTAGGCGAGGCAGCTTGAACAATAGAAAATTGAAAAACGACCCTTAAAATGAATAGTCGGCTTGAGTTTTACAGTAATGAAGCAATTAGGCGAGGCAGCTTGAACAATAGAAAATTGAAAAACGACCCTTAAAATGAATAGTCTGCTTGAGTTTACAGTAATGAAGCAATTAGGCGAGGCAGCTTGAACAATAGAAAATTGAAAAACAACCCTTAAAATGAATAGTCGGCTTGAGTTTACAGTAATGAAGCAATTAGGCGAGGCAGCTTGAACAATAGAAAATTGAAAAACAACCCTTAAAATGAATAGTCTGCTTGAGTTTACAGTAATGAAGCAATTAGGTGAGGCAGCTTGAACAATAGAAAATTGAAAAACAACCCTTAAAATGAATAGTCGGCTTGAGTTTACAGTAATGAAGCAATTAGGCGAGGCAGCTTGAACAATAGAAAATTGAAAAACAACCCTTAAAATGAATAGTCTGCTTGAGTTTACAGTAATGAAAGCAATTAGGTGAGGCAGCTTGAACAATAGAAAATTGAAAAACAACCCTTAAAATGAATAGTCGGCTTGAGTTTATAGTAATGAAGCTATTAAGCGAGGCAGCTTGAACAATAGAAAATTGAAAAACAACCCTTAAAATGAATAGTCTGCTTGAGTTTACAGTAATGAAAGCAATTAGGCGAGGCAGCTTGAACAATAGAAAATTATAAAACAACCCTTAAAATGAATAGTCTGCTTGAGTTTACAGTAATGAAGCAATTAGGCGAGGCAGCTTGAACAATAGAAAATTGAAAATCAACCCTTAAAATGAATAGTCGGCTTGAGTTTACAGTAATGAAAGCAATTAGGCGAGGCAGCTTGAACAATAGAAAATTGAAAAACAACCCTAAAAATGAATAGTCTGCTTGAGTTTACAGTAATGAAAGCAATTAGGCGAGGCAGCTTGAACAATAGAAAATTGAAAAACAACCCTTAAAATGAATAGTCTGCTTGAGTTTACAGTAATGAAAGCAATTAGGCGAGGCAGCTTGAACAATAGAAAATTATAAAACAACCCTTAAAATGAATAGTCTGCTTGAGTTTACAGTAATGAAGCAATTAGGCGAGGCAGCTTGAACAATAGAAAATTGAAAATCAACCCTTAAAATGAATAGTCTGCTTGAGTTTACAGTAATGAAGCAATTAGGCGAGGCAGCTTGAACAATAGAAAATTGAAAATCAACCCTAAAAATAAATAGTCGGCTTGAGTTTACAGTAATGAAGCTATTAAGCGAGGCAGCTTGAACAATAGAAATTGAAAAACAACCCTAAAAATAAATAGTCGGCTTGAGTTTACAGTTTAAACCTAGCACATTTAGGTGCGGAAGGTTGCCATCCTACTGCCATATATGGAATAGAATAAACCCAACAGGAAAAAAACAAACGTCATAATTGAAACTTACCAGCGTTTCACTGGGTACTGACAGGTGACGTCACGGCACTCCTATTATAAAAGGTATATAAATGATTGGAGGTTTTAAAATCTTCCTTACCAAAACACCTGAACCTATAAACTACTAGTTGGAGGCAGGATTGTCCTAACACGGTTAAACAGACTCCCAAAACTGCGAAAGCGATGGCAAAAAGCGGCAACGAATGTGACAGTTTGGATGTGGCGTCCGAGCCTTGCTTTCCAGAACACGTGCGAGAGAAGATGGCAGAACTTTCATTGGAGAAGCAGCGGCTTTTGTACTTGGATATTTTCAAGCCTCTGGATTTCTACGAGATATTGTTTGAGAAGTACTTTAATAAAACCAAGGAAGAAAAGTCAACTACGGAGACAACTACGGAGACAACTACGGAGAACACCGCCGATGCTGCCGTGGAGAAAAATCAGCAAGTTTAAACGTCGTGGAATGCTGTTGCGCTTTGGCGAAGTTTTCTTGAGAAGACGGCGGCGAACGTGTTGGAGTGGCTGTTGTGTAAATAGAGACTGATTTGATTTTACGCTTAATTTTATGTTTTTAATATCGTACTGCCCTATTTCCTTGTAGTTTATAATGCTTTCCCTTTTCAAACTTCGATGATTAAACCATTAGGTAGCACTTAACTATCGTCTGACAGTGCGCCCTAGCGCATTCTATCGGTTCGGAGCGGAAAAACTCCTAGCGCATTCTATCGGTTCGGGGCGGAAAAACTTGGAGTAACGTCACCTTTGAATTCATACATTATTTCTGATTGCTTATAGGAGAAGGATATAGGTTTTTATTTCATTATTTTAATATAATACTAGGAGGAAATACGCTTTGTAACTATGCTACCTATATTTGACTCTGTGTTCGTTTATATATGCCTGTGCCGAGTTTGTTGAACAGTCGACTTTATTGTGCTAAACAATCCAGTAGAAACTGAATGTGTAGTAGTGCTTGTACATGTAGTACACCGTCAAATCATGTCAAATATATGGAACTATTTCGGAAATATAATTAAAGTGTTATATAGTCAGCATACTGGCCATTTTGTGGGAGACGCGGTGGCCGAGCGGCCCTGGTCGGGGTGACTGTCTTGTGTTCTTGGGCAAGATACTTTACTCTCACAGTGCTTCTCTCTTCCCAGGAGTATAAATGGGTACCGGCGACAAATTAAATGCTGGGGGGTAACCTGCGATGGACTAGCATCCCATCCAGGGGAGTAGCAATACTCCTAGTCGCTTCATGCTACAAAAACCGGGATAAGCTCCGGTAGTTGTGGGCCACTAGGCTCGTGAAGACTTTACCTATACTGGCCATTTTATTGTCATTCAGAGAGTTGAACACACTTCCTAATCAGGTGATTACTGCTAGTCATACTCCTAGTCGCTTCATGGAAACTGTAGTTAATTTTTTTTTTACTCAAGTCTGTTTTGACATGTACATTTTTGGGAAGAAATCGCCGGCCTGATAAGCCACTGTTGGCTTATAGACAGATTTTTATCTTTTAATTAAAGGAGCTTTGTCAAGATATAAGTCGTGTTTTCGCAATGTTCCGAAACCACCTTCAAATCAAAGGAAATCTCAAAATATTATTTTGCTAAGGTAGAAAAATACCAAAGATACAATAATAAACCAAAGCTAACAAGGATGGTTAAAATTCGGGAAGATTGAGACGGATTTTGAACGACGAACTTGAAAAATTTAGGCTTAATTTTTCAAGATGCGCCGTCCGTGTAGAGAAGGTTGATTTCTGTGTGAACGAAAAAAATGAACGAGCAACGAATTTCGCACGTCCGTACCAGCATCATCTGAGAACCTGAAGCTGGTTAACAGTTTTTGAACAGCATAACAACTGTAAGATTTCTCTATGGTTCGTCTTTCAGCCATTTTGTGCGCCCGTGTTTCTCAGCGCTTGCTGCGCCTACTTTATACAAATCCTCTAAATTTTTAAAACTGTCAAACCTTCATATAATCTCATACTTGAACATTACTGGTTTTAAAACTTGGCAACCTTACTTATTCCATCATGCTCTTTCCATTTCTGACACCCATTTTGTACTACCACCTACTGTAAAGTCCTGAAAGTACCGACGCCCTCCTCCCCTCCCCCCCCCCCCCCCCCCCCAAAGGCTGCTAATTCCGAAAGTAACGAGGGTCGTTACTTTCAGAACTTTACGGTATTTTTATGATTGGAAGGTGACAAGGTTCTGCAAATAGCCTATTGAGAGGCCATGGATAGTAACTATTCATGGTTTCGCCATCTTGGAACAATCAATCAGCCAATCAACGTGCTCAAAACACCCACGTGATCAGTAGTTTCCAATCCATCTCTTTCTACTATCCTCTACTATCCGTGGAGAGACAAAAAGAAACTTATAACATTGACATACGAACGTCGTGGAGTATCGACAATGAAAATGGTGTAATATCTAAAGGCAACTGTCCTTTCGTAGCGTTTTCGAGATAATTGTAAGAAAATACAATATAAAACATTGTGAACATTCTTCCATGCTCTGTATTCTTGTCGACCATAGAAATGACGTCATACAATAACCAAAACTGTGCAGTGAAAACACTCGCTTGTATATTTCATTAGACCATGAAAAAATGTGTTCGATTTGTAAAGTACTTCAAGTTTTATAACAGCCTCATTGACAACTTGTTTCAGTGCACTTCCGTCCGTTTCCGGTAAGATTATGCATCATTTAAAGCTGTTTTACCTGTATTGTTCAGCAGATAGGAAGAAAAACAAAAACTTTTTGGGAAAATAGGTGTGGTTGGTTTCATTCTGAGAGAAAAAATTTGAAATTGTTTTGGAAAATTCGACGATGCTAACACCTTATACTTGGTTTATTTTGTATTTGTGCAGGCTCACGTTTTAGCAGAAGTGGAGACCTACAACCGAGAAGAGGGCACGCTTATGAGATTCTGGTACCCAATCGCTGCGCTGCAGCGGCCGACCACTGGCCTAGCGCGCTCGTCATCACTGGCTCTGTGCAGCGAGGACCGCACACGCGCGGATATTTACTGCGAGCTGCTCAGAAACGAGGCTTGCTTGACCCGGATGTACTGCAGAGAGGCGCACTCCAGGTTACTCGCAAAGCAGGCCGAGAGTGATAACCAAATAACAGGTTAGAAATGAAACGCCACGTTTGTAGGAACTGGGTTAATTTAGATACCACCGAAGTATCCGACCTACCGTTCATATATTCATCATCACATTAATTCATATCACGGGTGTATAAACTCACAATTGACCTGCTCCCAATGTGTGGCTTCATAGATCAGTTGGTAGAGCATCGCACTGGTAACGCGAAGGTAAAGGTAAAGCAACTTTATTTATACACGGTTTATGTTTAAGCTAAAAGCTTGTGGGGCCGTGTATACAATTTTTTCTTGAGTCGTTGAACGTTTTCTCTCGTTTGGCCCGCGCTTGATGATAGTCGATGATAGTAGAGAAAACTCTCATGAGAGCCAACCTTCAACAACTCTCATCCTCGTTTTCCCCTGGCGTAAGTTTAGGGCGCCACAACATTCTTATCCAATTGTATTTGAAACAACTGTTGCATACGGAGACTCAGTCTAGATATGACACGTATTCACCTCAATGCTTGTTAACTTGCAGACATTCTGTCGCTTCTGCAACTCTTGCCACTCAACTATTGGCTGAGCCCAGTCTGATGGCACCATCATCATGACGTCACCCCATTCAGCCCCAGACCCCGTCACTGTCTCACAGCCAACACTCTGCAGCCGAGTGCAATGTTCTTCAGGGACCCTGCATGTTTGATATCCGAGCTTCGTAAGCTCCTGTCGCTGGCTGTCGAACAGGACGAGGAAGAGGTGCAGAGGATAGTGAATACAGTGTGCGAGGTGTTGAAAGACGCTCCCCTGGGGGGTTACCACAGGGAAGTGTCGGTCAGCGCGGGAAAACAGGACGAGGAAGTGCTCATCCCTGGCGCCGCTGTGACGGTGGTCTCGTGCAGGGAAGATCCCGGATGTCTTAGTGCTGGGTGCGTATATGGTCACGTGAACGTTCTGTTTTGATTAAGTGCGTTTGAAATATAATTTTTTTTCTTTCTCAGTGATATCAACTTGTAACTATGAAAGTGAAATATTCATTCGTCAAATCGCTTCGTTCAGGCTTGTTTGGGCTCAAATGATATCAACCTCGTGCCCAGGGTCTCTCATCTTCCCGCCCCCTGGGGCGGGAAGATGAGAGACCCTGGGCACGAAGTTGAAATGATATTTCCAATTTAATATCCAATCCAATATAAAAGCGTACATTCACGCCAATGAGCGCTAGATGAATTGCTAAGAGATAAATAAAGACTGCAGCGTGACAAAGAGAAATTAAGCGTTACGGTTTTACTTTTTATTTTTCAGAGGTGTGTCCAACCCTCGATCAGCTTGTGTGTCAATATCATGTTACCATGGAAACCAGAAACTAAACAAGAATGGCCAGGAAGCTCAGTACAAAGTTGTTCAGTATCCAAACGCGTCTGATTCTAACACTTCAGCCAGAGTCAAACATGTATCCCGACATGATTCTTCCCTGCAATCGCCTGCATTTACACTGCCCGACCTCGGCCACGGAGGGCCTTATGGTCCACTTGAACGCCTTCCAGGCAGAATTCTTCCTTTCGCTTGTCTTTATTGAAGTATTTATTGCATTCTATTTGAAAAACGTTGCAGAGATTTCAAGAAACGCGGAGAGCAGAGCCGCCGACAACGCGGTAGACGCCGACAACCAGAGAAAAGCTTTGATTCACAAGACAGTCGTGTTTAACTTGACAGACATTCTCAGTTCGTTTCTGTTGAAGTCAGACTTGCCCGCGGTCATAAAGGAGATTATTTACCATCTCTTAGCTCAGCTACTCAGAGCTTGTCACCATGTGGAGACACAGGGTAACCAGCCTCACTCTGCCGATAACCTGGGCACGTTAGACGTGGTTTTAACGCGGTTGGCTCCCCTGCGACTTGAGCTGCAGAAGCTCTTAGAAAAAGAACTTTCGGCCACGAATACCGCAGCGCTGGATTTTATTCTCAATTGTAATTTTGAGCACAGTGAGTTCTCGTCTTACTTGCAGGCTCTTCTTGGGCTCGTTTCAGCAGCAAATGAAGTGTCTCCCAGCCTAGGAAAGTCAGGCAGGGGATTATCGCTTAAGGAAGTGAAGGAGGCGTTACAGGCAAGTATAAAATAAAATTGGTAAATTAGTAGTTTTTCTTAGCACCCCAGTGGCGTGCAAGTGAAAATAAAGGAGGAGACTAGAACGGTTTTGTGGTGGCGAGCGCGGGAAACGTCGCGTACGTAAGGCGGGAAAAGTCGCGTACGTAAGGCGGGAAAAGTCGCGTACGTAAGGCGGGAAAAGTCGCGTACGTAAGGCGGGAAAAGTCGCGTACGTAAGGCGGGAAAAGTCGCGTAAGGCATTTCATCCATGTAATAATGTTCCAAGCGCGGGAAAAGTCGCGTACGTAAGGCGGGAAAAGTCGCGTAAGGCATTTCATCCATGTAAATGTTTCCAAGCGCGGGAAACGTCGCGTACGTATAAAGGCGGGAAAATCGCGTAAGGCATTTCATCCATGTAAATGTTTCCAAGCGCGGAAACGTCGCGTACGTATAAAGGCGGGAAAATCGCGTAAGGCATTTCATCCATGTAAATGTTTCCAAGCGCGGGAAACGTCGCGTACGTATAAAGGCGGGAAAATCGCGTAAGGCATTTCATCCATGTAAATGTTTCCAAGCGCGGGAAAAGTCGCGTACGTATAAAGGCGGGAAAATCGCGTAAGGCATTTCATCCATGTAAATGTTTCCAAGCGCGGGAAACGTCGCGTACGTATAAAGGCGGGAAAATCGCGTAAGGCATTTCATCCATGTAAATGTTTCCAAGCGCGGGAAAAGTCGCGTACGTATAAAGGCGGGAAAATCGCGTAAGGCATTTCATCCATGTAAATGTTTCCAAGCGCGGGAAACGTCGCGTACGTATAAAGGCGGAAAATCGCGTAAGGCATTTCATCCATGTAAATGTTTCCAAGCGCGGGAAAAGTCGCGTACGTATAAAGGCGGGAAAATCGCGTAAGGCATTTCATCCATGTAAATGTTTCCAAGCGCGGGAAACGTCGCGTACGTATAAAGGCGGGAAAATCGCGTAAGGCATTTCATCCATGTAAATGTTTCCAAGCGCGGGAAACGTCGCGTACGTACGGCGGGAAAAGTCGCATTAGGTATTTCATCCATGTAACTGGATTTAAGCGCGAGAAAAGTCGCCCAAGTCTATAGTGTGGGAAAAACCAGGTAAAATTTAGCATTCATTCAAGTATGGGAAATCACGATTAGAGTCTAAAAAACACCTTCCGGCGTTCTTATTGGTTTGGGCAAGTGGTAATCGTTTTGTAAGCAGTAAACCCAATTATATAGCTCAACAAATGGAAAAACAGTCATTCTGTCATTAACTACGTTAAACCAAACCAAGCTCCTTGTTACGCTAGACTATCCAACTCAAGGTCAAGCGGATTTTGGATTCCAGACGCTTGCAAAAAGTACATTTTGAATTTTAGTAACGTATCATATCGAGTAGATCAACGTTCAGTATTGTAACCAGCGGCAACTTCCAATAGATTTTGATCTTGAAAAGTCTTGGGGAAAACTCTGCAGGCTAGACGTAACACTAATTTAAACCTTCCTTTCTCCCTCCTCTAGGCTGCAGTCTCTTCGGATTCAACTGACAATGTAGTGAGGTCTGCGCCGCCAACCAGTGTTGACAACATGTTTAACTTTGAAATTGAACCAATCGTCCCACCTTCCGCCACGGAGAGCGCAGCGGCGTCTTCTGGCCCACCGTCCCCTAAGATCAAGGCGAGTGAGAGGCGGGCAGCGTGCGGCGGCGTAAAAGAGGGCACGGACACGGCGTTACCTCCCCTACAGACTCAGAGTGCATGCCGTGGTTTGATAAATCGTCAGTACCACGCTACTGTTGAGGAATCTCATTTATGGCGATTCGCGTGGATCATCGCAGCTTTCCGACAGCTTAGCAGCGGTTATCTCCACCAGGAGCACCGCTCTCCAACGGCTTTTAGTAATCACTAACATTGCTACGACCCTGAGTAGGAAGAAGCTGTGGATGCCATAAAGAAAGCTTGCAGACCAAGCGGTGGTATTCACGACAGCGAGGTTTACATTCCAGAGGTTGAACCGCGTGTCACTGCTGACGAGTCTCACCGCGAGGGAGTGGATTCCAGGGTAAGGTCAATGACTGAGCTCTTACCCAGTGCCCAGCAGAATAAGCCCGAGAGGATACTGGGGTATGCTGTAGTGGAGTTGAAAAGCGCGAGTCAACTTGATTCTGGTGCGTCAAGCCATTGCGTCCAGTAAGACTTTAAAGGATCCATCTTCGGTAGAATCTAGCATCGGTGTTGCCTAAAGTCAACTCTGAACTTCTCATGGAAGGAACTAACGAGCTGAGCGCTTTCGCTGTGTTTGACGAGTTTTTAAACGCAAGACTGTTCAACGGGGAAAGCGCTGAAGGCGTTATCAGAATCAGGCAGAGAGGCGCTGGGTGAGATTTTCTCAAGTTGCGCACTTGTCGCAAACGATGATGCATCAAATGCCAAGGAAGTTAAATCAAACCGGTGTAGAGAATCGAACTGAAGTTGCTCTGTCAAATGCGCCTTTAGATTCACAGACTGTGAAACCTGCTGGACAGAGCAGAGAAAAGGCGGCGGATGGAACCGAAACCGTTGCAGATCACAGCTACAAGATATTTCAATCCAGGACTCACAGCCTGTTACCAATAACGAAACACATAGCGAATTGAAGTCAAAAAAAAACCGTGCTAATTCCTTATTATCAGAGGGACTGTTGACGAAAGATCAAATTTGCAGCGTGACAACCCGGGAATCTGCTGTTATCATTTTTCAACGCCGTGCGTCACGCAAAAGAATCAACCGTGGAACTTGTCACGCAACTTTTAAGGGATCACGGAAGCCCTGTCGAAGGAAGCGAGGAAGAGTGATTGGGCTTAACGGGTTTGTGAACTGGGCGTTGACCAGAGGCAGTCAGGATGTTCGATCGATATGGAAAGGGCTTATTGCTTGTGGGATATGACTTGCAGTTTAAGAGGTGAGTATGTGAATTATCTTACAATCCAATCAAAGAATCAAAACTTGGAAAGAAGGGTAGATAACGCTATCCGTCGGATAAATAGCGAATAGTGAATTGCGTAGATTCTTTTGTTAACACAACTCCCGATAGGTACATATGAGCTAGGTATAAGCTTTAATTAAGAATAGCGTTATGTAAAATGATTCAACGTTCGTTCGTTCGTATTCGTTTGTTCGTTCTTGTTCGGTCGATCGTATCGTTCGTTCGATCGTTTATTCGATCGATCATTTATTCGATTGATCGTTCTTTCGATCGTTCCTTAATTCATTCGTTCGTTCGTTCTCGTACTTTTCCAAAGCGAGCTATATTACTGATCATTCTGATTTATTGTAAGGTGTACATACTTCCTGCCTTCGGAGATGGAATCAGAACCATGCTAACTGGCCTGTGACCCGTGACCACGCCCTTGTCCTATACGTGGATACCCTGTGCCGCGCCTGGTCCACCACGCCGTCTCGTCTGATGCCAGACGAACTCCTGCTCTCTCTGAGCTGGATCTTAGTAGCGAAGACTTCCATCAACTACAGGGTGAGCCGCTTATAGTTTTTGTTAAACTCTTTGTTTGTAAGCCTCGTCTAGCAAACATTATTTACCTACACTCAAGATTGTCACTTGATTAAATAAAGCTAATGTATTACGTTTTGTATTGAAGCTGAAACTCCTACCTGCAATTTTGGACAAAACCTGTTGAGACAAACCTAGCTTAACACAGGCAAGCCCAAGCTCTGTATTAGATTACCGGGACGTGACCCTTGCTTATGAGCGGTATTGTGTTACAAAGATGCGATTTATAAGGGTTTGTGATGGGAAAGCAACGGTTTTGTTTTAAAAGGTAAAAATATGAATGTTTTATGAATAAAATTGACTTACCCTGTTGCTGTGTTGTATTCTTTGCTGTCTGGCCGCTTCTTCAGCTCGATTTGACGCGATTTCAGCGAGTTATCGTTTTTGGGTATCCACTGCTAAAAGAACTACAAGGCCGAACTCTCGATTTCGGAGTGCCCGCCACTCGAAGCGAATAAATCCACTGGAAATACCCCGCTGCCCCAATTCCTCCATAGAATCAAAGCAGAGATGCCAGAGATGCTGTCAGTTCACTTCCCTACGCAATTCCATCCATAACTCGTTCGCATACGAAGCATTTTGTTTCGAGTAAGCTTCGCTTTGGAAATTCGAAATAGGCTCGTCCAAGTTGTCTTGGACATTACGGTAATCGGGTGACTTTAATTAGCCTGACAGGGGTAGCCAGTGGCCAGTTGTCGAAAAGCAAACCTATCTGCTCTCGGGGTCTCCTGGAAATATCCAAATTCTGGATTTTAGTCTTTTACAGCTGCTAAGACCACAGGGAAGATCTGTAGAAATTTGCACAAGTTTCCATGATGAAATTCTCGGGAGCAGATATATGTCAACAACTGGCCACTGGCACCCCCGACAGGCTAATTAAAGTCACCCGATACAGTAATGTCCAAGACAACTTGGACGAGCCTATTTCGAATTTCCAAAGCGAAGCTTACTCGAAACAAATGCTTCGTAGCGAACGCGTTATGGATGAAAATTGCGTAGGGAGGTCAACTGACAGGCATCTCTGGCATCTCTGCTTTGATTCTATGGAGGAATTGGGGCAGCGGGGTTATTTCCAGTGGATTTATTCGCTTCGAGCGGCGGGCACTCCGAAATCGAGAGTTCGGCCTTGTAGTTCTTTTAGCAGTGGAAACCCAAAAAAACGATAAACTCGCTGAAATCGCGTCAAATCGGGCTGAGAAGCGGCCAGACACAAGAATACAACACAGCAACAGGGTAAGTCATTTTATTCATAAAACATTCGAATTTTTACCTTTTAAAACAAAAACCGTTGCTTTCCAATACAAACCCTTATAAATCGCATCTTTGTAACACAATACCGCTCATAAGCAAGGGTCACGTCCGGTAATCTAATACAGAGCTTGGGCTGCCTGTGAGCTTACGCACTTTGTTAGGCCCCTGAAATACACTCAAAAAATAATTTCTCTCCCCATTATTCAATGTTGTCTTTAAGGGCTTAAAATACCCCGTAAAATTCCGAAAATAAGCCCCGGAGCTTATATTTTTCAAAGGACTTTTTTGAGGGGCTTAGTATAAAAAGGTGACAGGCCTACACGACTCCTACAACTCGTGACATTTGTACATTTGCCGTTCTTTTTTAAATTCAGTCTTTCGACCTATTTTGGCTTCGCATATGTTTTCTTGAGGGTACTATATGCTTCGAATTTGGGGCCGGGGCTTATATTCGGAATTTTACGTAGTAGTGTTCACATTCAGACCCAAATAACATTGATTAGAGGGGAGAAGGAGATAAAATGACCACAAAACAAACGTACAAGCAAAAAATCAGCGTCAATGAAGTTCAATGTCTAACAGTTTTGTCCAAAATTGTAGATCAAATACTATACTAGATGACAGGGCTTCTTTATAAATCAGAGTTCGTACAGGTCCTTGAAATCCTGGATAGTCATGGAATTTTCTTCTGCTATATTTCCAGCTTAATGAAATCCTTATAAGGCCATCAAGTATGATCCATATCATTACTCTATCCATTATTGGATGAAGGGATATGAAAACACGCAAAATTCTTTGTTACATGTTTTTGTTCGCTTTTTTTGGCCTTGACGTGCACAAAACACAATTGTTTTGACGTGTGTTCAAGCAACTAACCAATAGAAACGTTTCGGTTTCGTAATTCAACCTTAGTGTGTGAGCGCAAAACAAAACGATTGTGCACGGTGGTGGACATTTTCCAACATAAATCTTGGCATCTTTGTTTGCTTCTTTGAAGTTTGCCGGGCTCAGTTCATAACCATTTCCCTCTATTAACAATATAAACATGCTCTATCCTTAGGTCTGTCCCTCCGCAGCCTCAGGAGTCGATTTGCCTTCCTCAAGTCATTGAATTTCAGACGTGGAGCGTCTGCTGTTACCCGTCACTGACCTAGAGCAGTCGACTCGTACAATTTGAGCACCGCTGCCCTGCTGAGAGAGGGCTCGCGGGCTCCTGTTCTATCACAACTAAAGTGGCGCTGTTGAATCCACGTGCTCAACCATACGGCTCATCGAGGAGCTGCAGACTCGCCGCCAGAAGTCTCGTTAGATCCTCTGGAAGCCTTAGAAGGTTTGTTCATAGAGTGCATCAACGGATATTTTCCCCTTACGTTATCGATGTGTTGTAAACAGACGTCTCTCTTCAAACGCTTAATTCTGCCCCCGCTCGAGAGACGTTTTGAGATTCAATCCCGAAGGGCTGAGTATCGATCGCAACCAATCACATTGGCGAGCTTTGCCAGCTTGCCAATAGTCAACTACTGAATTTTGCTAATAGCAGTTATTACAGACGCGCTTTTAAAGGTGGTTTGGGTTCACGCATCTTAAGGTTTTAAGGAACCCAAACCACCTTTAATTAACCAACAATGCGTAGTGTACAGTTATCAATGTGATCTGTGCGATGCAGAGTACGTCGGCTACACTGGCCGGCATTTACACCAACGTATTGACGAACACCGGTATTCAGCAATTGGAAAGCATCTAAAAACGACCACGGCATTAAAACCATCGGCGACCTTACTAGTAACGTTTCCGTCCTCAAGAAATGCAACGGAAAACTGGACTGTTTAATTTTATGAGATGTTGTTCATAAAGAAGAAGAAGCCCAACCTGAACACGCAAATCGGACTCCATCCGCGCAAAACTATTTGTTTAGACATATTTACCATGCACAATGCTAATTACGTTACTTATTTATACATTCAACTCACTATCTCTTTTCTGATTGGCCGAAGCGTACACGGAATTTTCGAAATCAGCGCCTTTGAAAGCATCTACGTCATCTACCTACAGATTTATACAATAATCATGTCAAGTGCACTCAAGGTCACGGGTAATCATGTCAAGTCGCGAGAGGATCACGGGTAATCACGGGTAATCATGTCAAGTTCGCGCGCTAAACAACATCGTTGGCAAAAGCATTATTTTTTTTTCGTTGAATGTATAATAAAACAATTATTAGATTCGTTTTTTTGTGATATCCAGAATAATCAAGGTCTCGGTAAGAGTTATCAGCCTCAGCCTTCGGCTTCGGCTGATAACTCTTACCTCGACCTTGATTATTCTGGATATCACAAAAACCTCATCCAATAATTGTTAATTATTGTTATGTTCTACCACCTCACACTGTATATATTAAGACAGTTTGAATTTTTTATTTTGTCACTTGAAAATGATGTCATGGCGACATCGAAAACGTTGTGTTAAACTTTTCTCGCCTAATTTTTATCCTTAAATGTTTATCCAAATTTAATCTCATGCTACATAAAAGAGCAGTCAGAAACGTACAATTTTAGATAGTTTGGAAGTAAAAAGCGAGAATACTTTTTTCATTTCAAGAGCAACGCGCGCACAATCGTGGTCTTATCAGTGAAAAGTCAAAGATGACAAAACCAGTCAGATTCGCGGATTTGCAATAGAACGCGATGTGTGTCTATTAACCCTTTCACTCCCAAGCTAAGTTCAAACCTGAGGTAAAAATCGTGAATTTCATTTAAAAAAAAATTGTCAAAAACAAACAGCACCACTTGAAAATACTTCTAAATAGCTTTCATTTGAATGGTCCACACACTAGGGTTTCATCCACAGACTCAAAAGTTAGAACCACATTTATTGACTCAAGTTTGACTCCGTGATTGAAAGGGTTAAGCCCACGGCTTACGGTTTGAGTTTATTTTATTCCCCTTATTTAGTTCTCATCTCTTCAACCACATGAAAGTACTGCTCAATAGCTTTTATTTGAATGGTCACACATCCACAGACTCAAAAGGTACAACCACATTTATTGACTCAAGGTTTGACTCTGGAGTGAAAGGGTTTAAGTTATGTTATTAACTGTACTGTGTATGTCGTTTCAGCGGACAAGGTATCGTCAGCTGGACCACAGTTCTGTCAGGCCGCACGTGACATCTCTGCTCTCTCGTCCAGTGGACTCAGGGTCAAGGTCGCCACAGGTGGTGACCCAGTCTTCCCTCTCAAGGTTCAACTTCGAGGAGAGCAAGTCCTGGGTTCAGGTAATACTGCTTCTAAAGGATCGTTTTTATAGCGCGCTGTGTGTGAATGGTACCATTACTTATTGGTCTGGGGTTCAATTAATGGATAATCTTCTCTGTACAAAAAAGTATTCTGAGCATTGTAGTCCACCTTCTCATACAAATTGACTTGAACTTGACCGACAGAAATAATGTTATGCTGTTTGCAATCCGTTTCAAATTTGTCTACTGTTTCTTTCCTAGGTGGTTCATTTCGTCACTTCATGTGGCTGATGGCACGTGAACTCCAGGGTACCCATGTGGGGCTTCTAGTCCCATGCCCCAGCTCTGCTGCTAACAAGAACAAGGTGCGTCTTGTTTGGTAGTTCTGTTGCGAATTGAATTTGTTGATCGTTTAACCCGTACAAAGTCAGACTTTACAGTTTTATTCGGTCTTACTCCATTAACCAATCCGGGAACAGAAACCTCGGTCGAAATCCGCCTTTCTAAAAATTGAGTGAGCTCTGAGTAGCGTGATGTTTTCCAGTTTGGTTGAACAAGTTCTGTTTTGGTAAACCCTCGTAAAAGTAACAAGAAGAGTTTCCGATTCTTATTGTCCAATCAAGAATAGAACTAGCACTCCATGTCAGCCAGTCACCATCAAGATACGTCACTGTTACTTAGCAACGTACTGCCGAAAACCGGGGATAGAACGATTGAAGAACGTAGCTTTTTTGCTACCTCGGCTTCCTTTCACTCATGAGAAAAACATCTCGGAGTCGAACGGTACTGATGATATAGCTCTACAAAGATCTGTGTAGTGTCTCTGATTGGTTAATTTTGAGTAACGACCAATCAGAGACACTATACGAATCTTGATAGGGTTATGTTATGAGTATGAAATTTTTCGGCTTGAATTTCTGTCTTTCACTATGTGGGTAATTTAACATAATGTTTATAAATATATACTCTGAGCTATATGTAGACTACGAGCAGTACCTCTTTCCCTTAGTCCGTCGAGCGAGAAATAGAGGGACTGCTCGTAGTCTAAGCTATATGCGGCTTAATTTGCCTTAGAGAGCCTTGTAACTTGTGTTCAATTGCTTGTTTTGCCTGTTTGTTGAATGTAGGGTAAGTTTATAATGAAGCCGGGTCCCATGACGTACGGAGACGAGAAACTGCTGATTTTCTTTGGTCAGGTAAAAATATTATTGTGAAGCTACTTATGTACATCTTTAGAACTCAAGTCCCCCTCGCCTCCCAGAAAATAAAAAGAGGTTATTGAGCGGAAAGTTGTGTAATACGGCTGGGTATTTTTACGAGTCAGTTTTTATTTTTTCGAGCCTTTAGGCGAGAAAAAATAAACACTGACGAGTAAAAATGCCCAGCCGTATTACACAACTTTCCGCTGTAAAATTATTTATTATACGACATAATATCTTTCCGAAAATATAGGCTTTCAACAGTGTTTTCCGTAGCGCGCGGTCAGGGAGACTAAGACCCGTGTAATACGGTCTCATATCAGCTCTCGTCTTTGTGCTAAAATGCTATGTCGTATAATAAGACCCCATATCTTAGACGCAGATATCCCTCCGCAAAAGAGCCCGAAATACAAGCTCAAGAATGATAGAATTTTCTGATTATAAGCGCCCTACTGTAGAGCTTGTTTTGTATTTTGTGTCGTTACAATTTGAAGTTATTTATTTCTGTTTATCCAAACATTTTACTGGTCTGTTTATTTTTGGTCGGTAATAAGTCTGTGTGAAATGGATACACAGAAATGGATGCCTAATGGATAGCACGTTTAGACTCCGGGTCGAGCAGTCCGGGTTCGAGCCCTGGCCAGGGTCATTGTGTTGTGTTCTTGGGCAAGACACTTAACTTCCAAAATGCCTCTCTCCGCCCAAGAGTACAAATGGGTAACGGCGAATTGTCATGGATTTCTTTATTTTCTCTATTACACTGTTACTTCTCTTCTCGTCCACTCACTTTCACAGTCATCCAGTCGTCACGCTAATGCGTTTGCGTGACGACCCAAATAGGAACCACTTCTCGTGTAACGAGTTCTAACGTTTTTTACACAGCTGTTGGGGATTGCATTACGTTCTGATATTCCTCTCGCTCTGGATTTGCTGCCGCCATTCTGGAAAAGCCTGTTGAACCTGCCGTTAGACGCGCATGACGACCTCAGGGAAACTGATATCCTCACCTACAACTACTTACGACGCTTCTCCGAGGTAACTTGAATTATACTCTCCTTGAAAAAGGCAGAAAACCTCGTTAACGCTTGCGTAACAGTAGTGCTGTTGTTGTCTGCAGTGCAAGCAGACATTTTTGGCCAGCGCTGCGGTCGCTATTAAAATTGGCACGTGTGTAATGTTCAGTGTGTAATGTTTAGTCGCATAGCAGGGAGCGAGGGGAAATTGACGAGATAAAACTCAAGCCGGGGGGGGTGGGGGGGGGGTGGGTGGGAGGTGGAGGGTGCGGAGGGGGGTGAGGTGGTTTTACCTTGAGCTGAGCAACACTCTAAGCGCTACTGACAAACCGCTTTCCCTGCATTATTGGTTGAGTGGGTGTCGTTAACTTTTTAACCAATCAGAGAGCATAGCAAAGCAAAACCAAAGTAATTCCGATTACTTTCGATACTCGATTGAAAACCGCTTTAATAATAATAATGGTACTTTTCCCTGGTATTTGCTGGTACTTGTTCCAACCAACCATTTGTTGAGGCATGTTGATAAAATGCTGGTAAGGCAACTTGTGATTGAACGGGAAACTGACACTCCTGGTCGCGTACTGCAATGTAAACTGTAGTTAGCGGCAGTGGCTTGCGGACCCTCGTTAGTCTGATACAGTACTTTTTCTTTTCCTTTTATTGAAGATGGAAAGCATAGAAGAGTTTCAGACGCTGTGTTTTGAAGCGGATCTGTGTCCGTACCGATTTGTTTACACCTCTCTTGACGGCGAGGAAGTGGAACTGTGTACAGATGGGGCTAATGTCGCTGTAACGTGAGTATTTACTCTTACACTTTACATATTCCACTGACTTATATCCCGTGTAACCACCGACAAACAACACGGTAATATTTCCGTTTGCCAGGTTAATAATGAAGCTAAATAAAACTGTCGCGATGCGTCGGCGGGCATGTGAAACACTTCTTTTCTTATCAACGTAAAGAAATCAACTGCCGTGGCAGATTGGAAAAGGTGACGTTTCGAGCGTTAGCCCAGGCCAAACGAGGATGTCATGAGAGCTGTTGAGAGTTCAAACTCTCACTCTCGTTTGGCCTGAAACTCTCATGCACTCTCATGCACTCTTAGCGACTCTTATCGATTCTTATGCGCTCTCATCGAAATTTCAACCTGCTCAAATTTTTCTTGAGACTCGTGGACGACTCGCGCTCTCGTTTGGCCCGAGGTGATGATAGTCGATGAAAGTTGAAGAAAACTCTCATGAGAGCCAACTCTCAGCAACTCTCATCCTCGTTTGGCCGGGCTTAAGCCAGTTTTCTCATGGTGGTATAAGAGCAAGTGAATGAAGTATGACTCGTATGTACGTAAAGATATATGGTAAATAGAGGGATGATAGCATACATGGACTCTGTGGATTTAACTAAAAACAAGGACTTTCATATCTATCACATACAAATTTCCTTGGTACGGAGAGCCACACATCCTGATCCTGTGTCAGTGATGTAGAGTGTTAAGTTCCGTTGTTATCGTTTCTAATTGAATTCATCTTTTTCTGTCACAGATGGGAAAATCACAAATCCTACGTAAGGGCCATCCGGGATCTACGACTGAAGGAGCTGAGGTGTGAGTCCCGTATGGCGGCCGTTCGTTGTGGTCTGTCCTCAGTTGTCCCACTGCACGTATTGACGGTCATGACACCGCTGGACATGGAAATTCGTACCTGCGGGCAGCCTTCTCTTGATCTGGGATTTCTTAAGGTTATTCACATGTATTTCTTTGTTATTCATCAACCTCTGTGTCACTTCCGTCCAGTACTAAAGTACTGAACTAAACTGGATTGACAATGTGGCAGAGAAGAACGGAGCTGAATTGAATAGTCCTCGGCTCTGGAACGAAAGGAGTTGTTAGATTGAATAACCTTTGGTAACAGGTTTAGCCTACCATGTGAGACAACACCCTTGCCATGTTTCGGAATGTTTTGCGTGTATACATTGCATTGCATTGCATTACATTACATTTCATTACATTTGTGCATCCAGAACTCATTGCACTGGCCATTTAATTGAATTTTTTATTGTACTACGGAATTCAACTTGTTGCTTTGTTTGTGTGTCACTAGTCCTTCGCACTTGCAATATAGGCAACGCTTACAGTAGTAAAACATGATTTAGTTTAAGATATATGTTTTCGTTCGTCAGGCTCACACATCGTATGTAGCGGGAGTCAAAGATACAGACGTGCATATCGAATACTTCTGGAACTCTATGGAAAGTTTTTCTCAGGTATGTACACTGATATAAATTAAGAACATCATCGACATCCAGAAAAATATCATTCATTCCCTTCGATAGCAAACTAGTTTCACACGAGTTGTTTCTTTGTTCGTCTCCAGGATCAGCTGCGAAAATTTGTGAAGTTTGCGTGCAACCAAGAGCGGTTACCAAGCCGTTGCACTTGTCAGGATGGCAATCCTCATACCGCTGACGTGCATGTACCGCCGTACCCGATGAAGATTGGTCCGCCAGACGGCAGAGGTACGTCCTAGCCTTTAATTGGGGGGGGGGGGGGGGGGGGGGGGGGGGGGGGGGGGGGATGCGGGATGCTCTCTGGTAGGTTAATTATCTTTTTTTTTTTTTAAGCGGTGAAGAGTTCGTTATTGGAGAGTTTAAGCACGACGTAATGGGAAAAAATTCACACGTTCCAAACTCAAAACTACTCCCTTTCACATACAAGGGGCTAAAGTGGGATTTTTATCGTTCGCGCAGAGAACAGAAAACGTGATTCTTCGATTCTTAATCTCTTAGTAGTGTTCATGGCAAGACCAACAGAGCCAGTTTCATCTGTAACAACAGGATATCAATTGCGTCGCCCTATTGTAGTTGTTCAGTTGTGCATGTCTCTTGTGACCAATGTGATGCCCCAATAGGGTTCTTCAAATCCCGCCATCCCGACCAAAATGTTCCCTCTTTCCCGTAATCCCTTATACCTCGACGAAAAAAGGCCTTTTTAATGGTTCCAGATTCCCTCTCAGCAAACCTGAGCACTGATATAACATGATCTTGAAGTCTTCGGTCACCGACAATTAGCTGTATTTCTTTCCACCAAAACGATGAGTCTAATAGGACGCTTTCATCACATCCGGGATGTTTCAAATTTCAGGTCCTTCAGACGCGCGTTACATACGCGTGGAAACGTGCATGTTCATGGTGAAGCTACCACAGTACTCAACACAGGAAATAATGACCGAAAAACTGTTATACGCTATCAACTGCCGTGAAGACCCACTGACGGACATCACGTGAAACTGTCCAGATGAACATCAGGACAAATCTTACAATGGAAATACTCCTCAATGTAAAGACTAAGATTTCAAGGAGAAGTGACTCAATAGTCGGTGTAGCTGGTGGCTCTACGCGCGGGATGACACAGAAAAACGAACGGCGGGCGAAACCGCGAGAGGTATGGGGAAGACGAGAGTGAGCCCTCCTCTCCAATCCCCTCTCGTCTTCGCCGCTCGTTTCCGGGCTCTCGCCGCTATTATGCTCAGAAATAATCGCCAGCTACGCGGTGAAGAACTCAAAGAAACGCACAAGCTCCTGTTTGGAAATGGTCGCAACTGCCTTCATATAGGTGCTGTGATCACTCGACCAAGCAATATTGAAACCACAGAAACAAAACAACTGTGAGGTTGAGTTGGGTTAATATTTTAATTTATAAAGGACCGTAAAGACATTTGTCTTAAAGAGTGAATGAGGCTGTTTATATTTTTAGCAAAGCGAAACTAACCGCTAGAACTCTTTGTTACTATTTCTAATTTAACGTTTCAACTCCTAGAAGATATCAATTCCTATCTTCTCCTTACCTCTCTATCCCAGGGGGTATTCCGGATTTAAGGAGGGTTTTTCGGGTTTGAAATTCACGATTTAGAGATTTTTTGGCTAACTGAATATTTTGACAAGTATTTTTTGGGGGGAAGTTTGATTTTAGTAGGGATTTTGGGGGGTATTAAAAAGAAGTGGGAAGTCGCGGTACAAAAATTGTTACCGTACTTAGTGCTACGGATATGTAGTATATTGTTCTTCGTTATTATCATTTAATCCCTCCTGGGTATTTTTAAGGTTCGATTTTTTTGGTCTCGTAAGTTTAGTTCAGGGGATTTTTCGGGGTTTTTATTCAAGCGTAGCGATTTTTTTTGAACCCAATCGCACCTCCCCGTCACTTTAAATCCGGAGTACCCCCCCCCCCCCCTCTCCCCCCCCACCTTTGGATTTAAAACCAAATTCTCCCAAGGTTATTATTGATAATGTATAGAAGACTGTAAGGGGAATTTTGAATTTGAACTGAGAAAGAATGGAAAGTAGTTTCTGAATGGTATTTTCTATTAGAAAAAGATCGGTATTTTTACAATTGTTATTGTGATAGGGAAATAAAATTGAGGTTTCACACAGGTTCCTCTCATGTGTTGGATAGATGTTATTGAACAAAGTAACATAACTGCAGTCTAGTACCCAGGCATTCCCTTCCCGCTTACACGATTTGGCGCGAAATTTCATGACGTCAGCGAATAACAGAGCGGCAACTCGCCGGCACACAAACCTGTTCCCAGGTCCTTACGTGTACTTCGCGCCCGCTCGAGAGAGAAAGAGAACGCCAAGGGACGGCTAGGTTGACATAACTGGCGTTTACACATAAAGCGCAACCAAAAATATTTCGCCATTTTTCCCGTATTTTCTAGCAATCTGGAACTCAAACTTTCTTATCGTATAAACCAGAACCTGGTTGTTCAAAGGGTGGATAACGCTATCCACCGGATAAATCGATATCCAGTGGATAAGTGTTGACAAAACAAACTACACTATCCGTTGGATAGTAATTTATCCGTGGATAGCGTTCATCGTTATCCACCCTTTGAACAACCACTAACCACGCCCTGTAGTCTAGAACTATAACCTCTAGCCTGCTGGATTAGTCTCGTTACCAGAAGCGAGCCAAATAAGGTTAACAGTCTATTCCCCCACATTTCGACCTCTTAGCAACAACCACTGCAGCTTGAACCTCGTGGTCCCATGATGCTTCGGTGGCTTTTTGACGCAGTGAAGAAAATAGACAGACAGGCAAATAGATCACCCAAATGTGAAGGATGGAAACTGCTGGTTCGAAATGTATGAGGTAACAAATGGTAGTTTTTAACACTACAAGCAGTAAAAACAGGCACAAAATAACGCGAATAATGGCGTTGGAAAAGAAACTCTACTTTGATGACAAGACCCAGATAGTAAAGTCTGATATTAGGGCTTGGTAACCGCGTCGTCAATAATGCGCGCAGTGTTAAAGCGGGTGGCCATGTTTGATTGAAACAGTTTTGAAGTGCACTCAATATTGTTCCAATCAACGTGGCCTTACTGCACCATTCCGTGCAACATTGCTGACTAGCCTACCAAGCCCTAATGTTTACAATATTATTTCCAACTGGATTCAAAATGGCGACAGCAGCTAAGCAACATGCCGCAATTGTTGTTGCTGTGAGGAAAATCATCGGAAAAATAGACTATTTAATTTCAATCGCCGCCTGGTTGATGTGCGTAATCCTACAGATGGCGGACGCCAGGTGGACGCGTTGAAATTATTGCGCGCAGTATTTAAAGGCGGGGTGGACACACGATGCAATGATCAGTCATTGCACGTAATATGCCATGCAATGTTGCATCGTTTGTCCACCCCTGAAATTGTTACGCGCAATATTGCAGAAGTAGCCGAGAATCGCTTCCTACTTCTGCAACATTGCGCGAATGGTGTGGCATAGCTATCTCCCTTCTGGCTCTCCCATCTCTAAAACAAACTCGGCGATCTCTCTTCAGTGTTTGCGCCCTCAGAAATCACATGCTCGATTTGCATTATAATGTGAAAATCAATATGGCGCTATTTTTAATAACTGTATTATCCACTGATTGTCGAAGGAGAGTGTACACGTCTTGCATATACCTAATGAAAAAAAATTTGTGATCGCTGTTGTTATGGTAAAGCGCAACCAAATTTCTCATTACAAACTCATGGAGCCGGACGCGGCTGTTTCTAAACTCAAGGGAAATGTTTCGCTAGTTTTAAACGAAAAAAAAAACCCACACACACAACGTGAACTGTTAGTTCAAAAGCTACTGTACTTCTAACTTTTATACGCATCTAAAATCAGAGGAGATAATGCTTAAGACAAACAAAATTGTCAGAAGAATCGAACGCGCGCGAAAAAGTTTGCCTTCTTGATATTTTGATATGGTGACAATAAGCAAATGAGACCGGCCAGGAATTTCGTCCCTTTACGTTAATTTTCATCCCCAGTGGATGTTAAAAGACATTCATTGAAACAAAAAGGGCTGGGGGATTCTGGGAGTTGTTTCAGTTGACGTTAATTCATTTGAATTGCAGATATTTTAACATTAATATTCAATTATTCGCGTTGCACGAGGAAAGAAGAGAGCGAACGACGCTAACCTAATTCAAAATGTCGTTCTGTAGTTATTCTGGGGCTAAGAATTCTGCCAGCCAACGTTGCTAGCATCGAAAACCGTCCATATCGCCATGGTAGACGTTCTTTGGTTCGAGGCTAAGAGAAGAGAGTGTGGTGGTTTGTTTTACAAGAACTTTACCTGGAAACGATGGCCGCAAACACGTGCACATTCAACGTCGAAGAAGAGTTGATATTTGTTTCGTTGGAATGGGCTTCTTGAGAGGTAATTAATCAAACTGTAATTTTGTGGTCGCTCTAGAGAAGTATTCGGTGTAAGAAAATTGAACTTTATACGTCGACAGAAATTTTTTATAAGTTGTATTTATCTGTTTTGTTCAACTGACTGGTCGGTCATTATTTATCGACTGGGGTGGGGAGGGGGTGACTGAGGATTTGTTGGTAGGGTGGGGGCCGGTGGGGGTCACTTTATTTTAAGGTGACTGAAGGGGGCGATCATTTTATTAAGCTGCGAGAGAAAAAATAGGGGGTGAATCAAATGTGAAGTCGATTTTACAAAAATTGAACTTGATACCGGCAGTTTTCGAGTATCAAGTGTAATATTTTGTCTGAATTACCGTGCGGTATATATATGCCAGTCTGTTTTAATACATTTCATCGGGTATTACAATCTGTTACAGCAGGTAAGAAATAAAATAACTGACAATATAGTAAGTTTCAATTGGTTGCAAGAATTTTTGGAGTTCATCTCGGATGGGAGACAGTTTCACTTACTTTGGCCCTTTGCTCTTCTCGCTGCTATTATGAATACCGAGAAGGCGCTGGCTCCTCCCGGAGCATAGGTCACCAACGACAGTTCGATTTTTGTCATACTACACCAATTGGTCACATAAGGCCATAGTTTTGTTTTTCATTGCTTTTCAGGCAATAAGTTACCATAGAAACGATAACACATCCTCTTAATATTGAACAAGGTTCTACTCAAAAGCTTCGTAGTAACAACTTTTTTTAGATTTCAAAGTACACTGGCGTCACGTAAAACGAAGTTTGGACCTAATTTGCACGTAACGGGGTAACAGAAAAACCATTTCAAAGGTTGCTAGTGCATAAGGTAGGAGTTAGGGTTTGGGGAAATGCTTTGCTCTCAGTTGCTCTCTCGATTCATTCCTGGAGAAACATTGTTTGTAGACTACGAGCAATCCCTCCCCAATCCTCGCGCGCAAATCCCCCAAAAAGAGAGCCTGCTCGCAGGCTAGAGGAGACTCGATGCGCGGTGATTTTCGCGCGCGCTCGCGTGCTCTCCCACTCGACTATCCCTGAGAAAAATAAGGGACTGCTCGTAGTCTACATTGTTTGCATCACTAACTTTATGTAATGAACACTAGTTATGTCATCCTTGTTTAATCATCGCGTCAATTTTCATCTTAAGCAAACAATGATTGCACGATGCCGTACAACTGGAGAAAGATTTCATGATTGACATGGACTGACAGACAGTAGGATAATGGTGTTCCTTATACCACAGGTTAGTATTAATTCATGTGTTTAGCAAGGGTAACATGCCCACACTAAAACTGACTTGGCAATTTTGCGAAAAAGCTGACGTTTTGAACGTTAGACCCTCGTTAAGGAAACACGATGTTCAACTTATCCGATATTGTCCGGTGTCAAGAGTTAAAACATACAACACCTCCCACATGAAGTATACAAGAGTAAATGCCTGTGCCTTCATAGGAGAATACAACATCCACCTCAAACTTTTTCTATACCCCTACCATCTTCACTTCCGTTGTTTAAGTGATATTGTATTTATATACATCATGAGTTGTAGACACATTACCCAGTATGTATTCACACAGTTCTTATCTCTCTCCAGACAAATGTCAAACATGAGTTTGAGATAAGCTGGAAATAAGCCGAGAACGCTACTTGGGAGAGAAGGACAACTTCAGGATGATGTTCTTAAATAGGTGAGTTCAAAATGGTAGTTTAGCAAAGTGGAAACATCCCAAGAGATTGAAATAAGATAGAAATAAATTACAAACATAACATTTGATTTTCAGTAGTCATGGGGATTATTTTTCAGTATTATCACTAAAGAACAAAATTTGTCTGAGGATGTTCAAACTTTAGGTGGCTCTGAACCCACTTCGCAAATATATTTTTTAAACTTTGCAAAGAGTTTTATATGAACATTCTGATCATTAAACAATAATTAAAATGGAAGTCGCCGCTTTTTTAATTATTCCTCGCGTAGCGGGGTTTATAATTCTGTCCCCAAAGAGCTCACGCGAGAGCAATTCTCGTGTGGCCTTTACGGTCATATTTATTTATTTGTTTGTTTGTGGAAATCGTGGTTGACAGTAATGACGTCACACGGCGCGCTCGTGGCCTAATGGCTTAAGGCGCTAACTTTTAAATCTGATCTTCGAGATTGAGGGCGAGAGTTCAAATCCTACTATGGTCCTTCTTTTTTTTTTTTTTTTCGGTTCGAATCCAGGCCGTTCTTTTTTTTAACCCCCGTTTCTTTGACTTCGACGTAATCTTTGTACACGTAAATGTAGCAACAGGAACGGCTGCTGAAGAATAACAATTTTTTACTCCAAGTTTGTTTATCTTTTTTTTTTTTTTTTTTTAACAACAACAACAACATTTATTTGTACTCTCTCAAAAAAATTACAATTTACAATTTTTTATTATTATAATAGTAGAGTACTGGCTGCCTGAAATAACCATAGGGGCTAGACGAGCCAGGCAGCCAGTTATTTATTAAGTATTGATAAGGAATAAATGGACAGACAGGAAAGCACCAAAATAAACATGTATACACACACTAGCACACATACGCACATACACACACATAGCATTAATAACATTAAGAACGAATTTAACAACAGGAAAAGGAAAGACGACTCAGGAATTTCTAAAAGTACGATCAACATATGGCTTAGTTTTCATTGTAGACGTGAAGACTTTTACTCTTCTCGCAGGGTAGAAGACTTGTGTCTGAAAATAATTCGCCGATCCGATATTGCGAAGAAGATTTTACCTGCAAAAGCGAAGTGGTTTCAGATCATTCGGACGGAAAAGTGGGGAAAACAGTACAAGAGCGCTACAATTTATTACAGATGTGTCGGGAGACGAGCGAACTCCAATGTGTATCGAAACCAAAATCCGGTGGCATAGCAAAAACACGGCGTTCGTCCGGCGATTCTCAGAAACCTTGCAGCGATTCTTGGAAACCTTGCAAATCAAATCGCAGGCGTGCCCGTTACTAGGCAACAAAAGCTTCGCGAGGACCTGCGAGTCACGTATTACTAGTAAGCACTTAAGGGTGTTTTAACGGGTTATATTGTTGCTTCGGTAACGTGTTATGTCATGAAAGTAATCATAACATATATTCACCCGGGATTCACCAGGTGGTAGAATTAATCATCCATCAATGCACAAGTGCTGTAAACCGTTACGAGCCACCTTAAATTTGGAAATTTGGATAAGAGGTCAAAATCTAAAGTGAAACAAATATTTATCATTTCGATTTAATTTAGTCGGAATAATTGGTTCTTTCCCCACTTATCTAACGGCAGGAGTTATTTGCTTTGGCTAGCACTCGCAGCATAATTGGACTCCGGATCGAGCGGTCCTGGTTCGAGCCCTGGGCGGCGTCACTGTGTTGTTCTTGGGCAAGTCATTTAACTTTCACAGTGCCTCTCTCCACCCAGGAGTATAAATGGGTACCAGCGACAAAATGTTGGGGGGGGGGGTAACCTGTGGCTTTCAGTTACTCTTTTTTTGGCGCCCCCCCCCCCCCCCCCCCCCTCTTGAATCCACCCCTATTCTGGGAAAAATGCTGGTATTATGGAGAGAACTGGAAACTCTAAGAGTCAGCTGCATGTAATAAACAGTTGTTCAGTCTTACCTAACCCTCACCTATTTTTTGTAATTACGCAAAAGTGGATGGCACAATGACATACAAATGGAGATGTTCTTTATGATTGACATGGACAGACAGATACTAGCACAATGCATATGGTCTCTTCAAACACAGGTTAGTGTCAGAATGTTATCAATATTTCCACCTTTGTGACCTAATTGTGTATGTAGATGTAAAGCCTGAAAAGGGATACCACATTGGAACTGTTGCACAAAATACTCGTTCCACAAAAGACCTTTACAATTTTGCTGTCTGGGAAATTTAAAACGTATCGTTTGCCGGTAGAAGGGATCATTCTCGTGTAAAAAGCTACCAAAATAATTGATTTTCAGTCGTTTACCTGACCTGTGGGCATACGTACTGCTTTGAGTGACATGTTTCCCTGAGAGCTTTGCGTGAGAGAAAAATATGTCCCAGCAAAAAGAGACGAACGTTTTTCAAAAGTTAGATTTTATTTGTTAATATGTAATTTACTCTATACCTTCATTGAATTGATGTAAGACGATGTTGTGGCCTAATGGATCAAGCTGTCCAGATTAGAGCCCCTTCCAGTGGCCGGCATTGTGTTGTGTTCTTGGGCAAGACACTTTTAAAACTCTCACAGTGCCTCTCTCCACCCTGGAGTGTATAGATGGGCAATGGCGAACTGTTAGGGAAACCTGACAAAATACTGGGGCGGGGGAGGGGGTAATCAGTATCCCTTCCAGTAGCTTCATGCTATTATAACCCCTTTAAAAACACCCCGTTAAAAACACTTTTTATTTTAGCTTTTAGTGTTATGGTAACCAGGATAAGCTCCCGCGATGTGAGCCATTTCGGCTGAGTGCATACTTTACCTTTAGTTATCTTTTTCATTAAATGTGACAAATTTATTCGTTGGATGCCCCTGACTTAAGCCCGGATTTAAATATTCCTATCCTTTACGAGTCGGGGGAACAAGGCAAATCCAAGCACTCGAATCCGAAACTAGCGCGAGCACTCACGAGTACTCCAAAAGCAATCATGCCAGCAAATACGTCATGTTGCTTAGCAACTGCGGGGAAGAAAACCACGGGCTCAGTCCCGTCTCGGAGGCGGGATTCCGCCATCGACTGGTACTTGTTTCCCCGATTGTTACATTGATACACATCATCAGGGATAGGAGAGTTACCCAGGATGCATTGTATTTACAAAGTGCTCATCTCTCTGCAGGAAAATGTCAAGCATGGCATGTGATAAGCTGGAAGTCAACCAACGATCCTGGCTTAGGATAGAAGGACAACGACAAGAGGTTAGCTGATTGGTTCATTGTTTATGCCTCTTGTTTAAAAAAATTGCATTTTAGTATCGCACATGAAAGCTAGAGCTTAGCAACATTTATTATTGTTTTACTTGACAAATTTCATATTTCAAATCTACTCTGAACATAAAACCGTAACAAAATTTCTCAAATTTTCTCGTTCGTCTTCAATAATACAAGAATGAAATATCTTAGGAAATATAATTGGGACAACTATGTACTTAAAATACTACTGACTTTGAGTGAGTTTGAATTCCGCGGGCTTTGCCTTCAATGTAAACACGTACGCTTGTTTTGATAAATTGCGTCCAAAGTTCTGTATTTTTTGCTAGCTATCATGTGCTTCTTTCAAACCAAAATATCTCAAGGGACTGACTTGAATATTTATTGTAATGAGCAACAAAATTATTTTATAACAGAGCTCCAGGCCGGACGTTTACAGTAAAATTATACTGATATCAGATGTTAAAATAAGTTAGGCCCAATTTATACATCGCATTTAAGTCGCGTCGAATGTAATTCACGCCGCAGAAATCTCGCTGGTATTACTTGATTCAACTACGTTGCAATACAACATGGAAGAAACCCGTTGTGCTTGGCTATTTGTGCGGGCATTGCGCTGATTTAAAGCGATTTCAGCGAGTTTTCTGGGACTTGGATTATATTCGACGCGACTGAAATGCAACGTATAAATTGGGCCGTAGTTTGATCGATTGCATGGATTGAAATTTTGATATTAGCAGTTAAACCTAGCGTTGTTTACCTGCATGTCGCCGATGGAATTAAAAGCAAGCTATTATGCAAAGCTATTATACTTGCTAAAATACGTTTTAGTATGCTTGCATTTATTGATTATATTTTTCATTTCTTGCAGGTTGCTGAGCCTCTTCGTCGCTACATACAAGAATCACGGACCAAGAAAGAAAAAAGAAAATCTCTCAAGTGAAAGACAAGTTTACAGCAGAGGTAGACAACAAAATTACCCAGGTTTTACTTCAAGATTTCTCGGAAAGAATCGCAGCTTAGTTTGAATTTTAAAACCTCTTGCTAAGTTTAGACAATTAACAAGTTGAAGACAAAATTTACAGAAGAGGTTCAAGATAACTCGGAGAGAATTGCAGCTACAATTTTCTGTTCTGATATTTTGAAAACCTTCGCCAAGTTTAGACTTTTTACATCCATTCACATGTAAAAAAGTGTTTTTGAAATCAGAACTTGATTGAAATTTATTGTGAAAGATTTCTTAGATGAAAGTTATGAAAATTTTGTCGTTATAATTTTTTCTATGGTAACATCTGTTAAATTTTTTAATTTTCCCGCCAAAAAACTTAGAAAAATACCAGGCGCCCAAAATACGCATGCGCCAATTTATTTTTAAAAAGTTATTATTGATTCTGTAAGTAACATCTGTTTAATTTTTTTAATTTTCCCGCCAAAAAACTTAGAAAAATACCAGGCGCCCAAAATACGCATGCGCCAATTTTTTTTTTGAAAATTTAATAAATTACTTTATTATTCAGTAATTTATTTTATATTTAATTATATTATCAATAAATTGAATTTGCCAAGTGTCTGCTCTCTTCAATATTTATTATAAGTCAATAAACACAATGTTAATAAACAGTTCTTTGTCATCTTTATTATAACAACATACTTCAAGCAATAATTAAACACAAGTGTTTTATAACAATAACTTTTATTCAACTCAAATATTCTTTAATTAGTTAATTGTAAACCAATTAATTCAATTAAAAGTGTGAAGAAAAATTTCTTCTTTTTATACTAAGTCTTTTGGCGGGAAAATTAAAAAAATTTTGCACAGCGTTTCCCCTAGCAACATTCTCGACAAAAATTCAAAATGGCTCCCCTTAAAGTTTTCCGCCAAAAGCATGAAAACACCATCTTGTGCAAGTCTAAATTCAATTTCAAATATAACCCGAAACGTTTTAGGGCCTCCACAGACTAGAGAGATAGTTGTCGACAACTATTTAGTTGTCGATCATAAAACGTTGTCGATAACAAAAAAGCCAGTGTGTGAAGCTAGTCAACAACTAGCTTCACACACTGGCTTTTTTGTTATCGACAACTTTATGATCGACAGCTAAATAGTTGTCGACAACTATCTCGACCTCTAGTCAGTGGAGGCCCTAGTCTTAAAATTTTCTTGCACGAGATGGTGTATACATACAACTATATAACAAGCAACATGGTAAGCTAAATTCTGCTCCGTGAAAAAAATAAATAAACAGCGCGGCCAAAATATTTCCAATTTCCGATCAATTTTTGACAATTAAAAGCTGCTTATAGCTTGCCATGTTGCTTACGAGACCTTTTTCAGCCGGAAATTTTTGTAACACAGGAAATATCAAACTAAAATATTAAAAAAATCTACCTGATAAGCTATACCGGTGACATGGGTAAATTCAACTGTTTTTTTGCCACAAGGGCTCAAAATATGACAATTATAAAATTTCTTCGCACCATGTCCTTCATTAATTTCTGAGACAACATTCTAGCAGACGAGTTTCAAGTTTATTTTCAACTATAAAGTCAATATAGTTTGAAAATCAGACAATTGAGTTGTATTTCTTAAATTTCCTGGAAATGTTTTGTCCTGTGTTACATCAAGTGCCGGCAGAAAAACATCTCTCGCTGCTTAGAAGTAAATCATTTATAAAATCTGATGCCTGGTTCAAGGGACAGATCAGTTGTTCTTAGCTTATTAAATCCACCCACACGAGTTTTGTTTTCAATTGACAAGACCATAAATGAATGAAATAACAGTTTATACAGACCATAGTAAAAACAACCAAGTAATATATCAAACACGAGAGAGAGTGTTTCATTCGATTTCCAAACACCGAGAGAAGAATTAAAAATACGACGCGTAAACGGAGAAGTCGTAAACATCTATGCAAATTAAGAGCACACGCTAATGACATCCTTTGTTACAACTTGACGAATTATTAATGTTTTGAAAAACAAATATGATAAATGGCGTCCTTTCAAATGTAAGTTTTTTTCCTTTTTATTTTTAAAACAAACTTGCGCCAACTGTGAAACAGAAATTCTTTTCAGCGATATGTAAAATGTTAAATTGTCATAAATATGACACTCAGTTCTCCTGCAAATTTGACTTTTGGTTTTAAAGCTTGAGAAAATTAACAGCAAAAGCAAGTTTTTCACAAGATAACTTCACAACAAGTATTTTGAATAGAAGAAGAGCAATTAACAAGTTATTTGTCCTGATATGTGATGGTGATGGATAACGATAAGCAAAATAATCTTGAAGCAGAAAATGCTGACTTATTCGCTGATCAATTTAGTTGTTCTGTTGATATTTTTTTATCGTTCTTGAAAAATTAATCATTGATTTGTTTTCTAAAAATCTGAAAGCAAAATAATTTTGGAGCAGAAATTGCTGACGTAATCGGTGATGAATTTAGTTGTGCTGTTAATAATTTGATTGTTTTTGAAACAATAGTCATTGATTTGTTTTCTTAAAATCTGCAAGCAAAATCATTTTAGAGCAGAAATTGCTGATGTAATCGTTGATCAATTTGGTTGTGCTGTTAACAATTTGTTTGCTTGTTTTGGAACCAGTAAACATTGATTTTTTTCTAAAAATCTGAACATAAAATTATAATGGAGCAGAAAGTATTGACTTAATGGTTATCAATTTAGTTGTGCTGTTACTAAGGAGTGATGGTTTTTGAAACAATAATAATTGATTTGTTTTCTAAAAATCTACAAGAAAAATAATTTTGAAGCAGAAAATAATCGTTGATCAATTTAGTTGTGCTGTTAATAATTTGTTTGCTTATTTTTGAACAAATAATTGTTTATTTTTTTCTGAATTTTTAAGCAGAAAATGCTGCCTTTATCGTTGATCAATTGTGTTGTGCTGCTAATAATTTTTGTTGCTTGTTTTGGAACAAGTAATCATTGATTTATTTTTCTAAAAATTTGAAAGTAAAATAATTTTGGAGTAGAAAATGCTGACCTAATGATTGATCAATTTAGTTGTGCGTTAATAATTTATTTGATTGTTTTGAAAAACGTATCCATTGATTTCCGTTTTAAACATCTGAAAGTAAAATAATTTTGAAGCAAAAAAATGCTGATATAATCGTTGATCAATTTTGTTTTATTGTTAATAATTTGAACAAGCAATCGTTGATTTTTTCTGAAAATCTGTAAACAAAATAATTTTGGAGCAGAAAATGTTGCCTTTATCGTTGATCAATTTTGTTGTGTTGTTAATAATTTTTTTTGCATGTTTTGGAACAAGTAATTATTGATTTATTTTCTAAAAATCTGAAAGTAAAATCTTTTGGAACAAAAAAAACAATGATTTATATTCTAAACATTTGAAAGTAAAATATTTCGAAGCATAAAATATGCTGACATAATCGTTGATCAATTTAGTTGTGCTGTTAATTAATTTGTTTGATTGTTTTGAAACCTTCATCATTGATTTGTTTTTCTAAAAATCTGAAAGCAAAATAAATTTGGAGCACAAAATGCTGACTTAATTGTTGATTAATTTGGTTGTGCTGTTAATAATTTGTTTGCTCGTTTTTGAACAAGTAATCATTGAATCGTTTCCTGAAAATCTGAAAGCAAATAATTTTGGAGCAGAAAATTTAATTTAATTGTGTTGTTAATAATTTGTTGCATGTTTTAGAACAAATACTTATTGATTTATTTTCTAAAAATCTGAAAGTAAAATAATTTTGGAGCAGAAAATGCTGACTTAATGATTGTTCAATTTAGTTGTGCTTTTGATAATTTATTTGATTGTTTTGGAACAAGTTATCATTGATTTCTTTTCTAAACATCTGAAAGTAAAATAATTTTGAAGCAGATTTAGTTGTGTTGATAATAATTTGTTTGATTGTTTTGAAACCATCATTGATTTGTTTTCGAAAAATCTTCAAAACAAAAAATGCTGACATAATCGTTTATCAATTTAATTGTGCTGTTACATAATTTCGAACAAGTAATCTGTTTGACTTTGTGGTCTGTATAACTGTAAATTTTGAGCTATCTAAACTCGGGTTTTTATTTAATCCTCCCGTGACCAGACATCAGGGTTTTATATACTGTTATATAATAACAACAATAACAACAACAAGAGAACATTGGCACATACGTGTTCCGTACGTCATTCTAACAACCAAAAAACATGCCAAACAACAGGTTATGTTTTTGCTTTTTAAACGCAAAGCTGCACTATAAAAGGGAAGATTCCCAGGGACGACCAAGGCCCATTTGTCAATCAACAGCGAACGAGACAATAGCTGAAAATTAGCCGTGTTCCCCCGTTTTTCTTTGCTATAAACATTGTAAACCCAACGGTATAATAGCTCCTTGAGATATTCCAGTTTGAAATAAATAAATGCAACTAGCAAACGATAGAATTTTGACACAATGTTATCACAAATAGCTTACGTGTTTGCACTCAAAACCCACGCGAAATTCAAACTCGCTCAAAGTTCATATCTGAATTACATAAATTCATATCATACTGTGGACAAACGAGGAAAGTTGAGAAATTGTAAATTTTGACGTGAGCAGTGGAATCCTAATTTCTCGAACCCTCGATTTTTCAAAAACCCGGATAACTCGAACCAAAATTCGGTAAAACACACAATAATTTTCTAGCCCCCACATGCAAAATTAACTAAAATGCAAATTGCTGTTGTCAAGAGTTGGAGAAGCCCAGTCCCTTTTATAGTGCGTCTTCGTGTTTAACTGACAAGTTAACAATACAAAATTACTTCCAATTTTACATTTAAAGAGCCAGTGTTCTCTTGTTATAAACAATAATTATAAGGTGGCTGTGTTGTGACCGAAAAAATAAATTTTGAGGTACAACTGTTTCATCGGTCGGTAATTAATTGATTCCTTGAAAAATAAATATGTATTTCAAACACTGATTAAATGATATATCATTTATCTCTTTTTCTTGTATTTTTCAGTCCTGGCTCAATGCAGACAATTTATTGAATCAATCCGATCTGATAAAACCAAAAGTGAAATTCCTTTATAAATTTAGACTTTTGATCAGCCACCATTTTTATTAACAATTTCAAAGTTCTTATCTTTGCAGTATTTCAGTCCTTCTGATTCAGTGATTCCAGTGTGATTCCAGTGTATCCTCTTGGATTCCTTGCCGTCCTTTTCCTTCCATAAAGTTACTTTTCCTACAAACACAAATGTTCAATTCAATGTCAGCAAATACTCAGCAGCTTTTAATAATATATACTGAACTAAAAACCTTCTTGCTTGCAGCGTACGATAGTAAATGTGTACGTCCACGTACGCAGGATAGAAGTCTCACAAAACAGTTTTGAAGGCTAAAGTTTCAATTTAAGCTCTTGGCACCGTAAACAGTCAAATTGCCAAGAATGAGAAACATTTGCAAAGCTTTTGTGAAATGTTATTAGAGAATATCGAAATCAAAATGTCATCAGCGCGCGGCCGCGTTGCCACTTGAATTTGATACGTGTTTTAGACACTTTCGGCAAAACTTTTCTTAACGAAAGAGCTCTAAATTTTCCCTCTTATTTTTGTAATCTATAACGTTTCTTTGCAGGGCTGGACTGCTAAACCGTCCGTAATTTCACTCAAATTATTACCATGCTGCTTTGCTATCGAGCTGAAGCGACGCTCAAAGCGAATAGCAAGCGCACGTGTTAACTTACGTCGGTAACATTTCTTACTCGCTTAGCTTAAATTCTGAACAAAATTAAAGCAATATTTTCCAAAGCAGTACTGACCTTCAGTTGAAATAGCGTAGACACTTCTTTCCTAGCATTAAGCTCTTCTTCAACAGCAAACATCTTGTTCCTGCAAGTTTTCCAAGATGGAGACACGTCTTCACACATCCACGACCTGCTTAGATTGAAGCAAATTTTACAATATGTCATGAATATGGATTAGAAACTCAAGCCAATCGCTGACAAATACGCCACAGATTTTGGGCGTTGTTTGGCACGCTTTTCTCAGTCAACGAATCAGGAATGCCTGAAAAGAAACCTATCGCACATGCTAACTACCCTTTGTTTGGTTATGTTTGTCAGTTTGTACAGGTTTGTAAAATTAAAATTTGCATGTAACATGCAAAATTTAAAAAGAAGATCAGTGTATTTTGGTCAAACATGTGTCTAAAAAGGTTCTGTTAACAAACAAAAAGGGGACAGGTTAATATTAAAGTATAGGGCAGGCAGGGTATTCACTCCTATGTCTTGTAATAAAGGGGATTATTGAACTCTTGAGGATCGGATTCAAAGAAACAAATCATAGCCTGCAGTGCAGGCTTATTTTGGCGGGTGGGCGCTGAATATTCCATCGAGTGTTTACTGAAGCCGCCACCCTAGATTAGGAAACATTGGAGGGCTGAGGCGAGTACAAAACAACGGACAACAAACTCTCCACAAACCGCCAGCACTGCACTGCTTGTTTTATTTGTTCGAAGTAATTAACATAAAAACTGGTATTGGTTTTATACAGTGGCTCGGCAAAACACACATATAGGGTCCCCCTCTCATTGAAAAGTGTCCACTATTCACCATTTTTAAAGTAACCACCGAAAAGTGTCCCCTTTTCACCAACGTTAAAATCACCACCGAAAACTGCCCCCATTTCAGCATCGCTAAAATCATCACCAAAAACTTTCCCCCTTTCAAAGTCGTTAAAATCACAACCAAAAACTGCCCTCCTTTCACCCTCGTTAAAATAACCACCGAAAACTGTCCCCCTTTCATCATCGTTAAAATCACCACCAAAAACTGCCCCCCTTTCACCCTCGTTAAAATCACCACCGAAAACTGTCCCCCTTTCAGCCTCGCTAAAATCACCACCGAAAACTACCCCCTTTCATACTCGTGAAAATCACAACCGAAAACGTCCCTCTTTCATCCTCGTTATAATCACCACCGAAAACGTCCCACTTTCACCCTCGTTAGAATCACCACCGAAAACGTCCCTGTTTCATCCTCATTAAAAACACCACCGAAAAAGTCCCTCTTTCATCCTCATTAAAAACACCACCGAAAACGTCCCTCTTTCATCCTCGTTAAAAACACCACCGAAAACGTCCCTCTTTCATCCTCATTAAAAACACCACCAAAAACGTCCCTCTTTCATCTTCGTTAAAATCACCACCGAAAACGTCCCCCTTTCATCCTCATTAAAAACACCACCGAAAACGTCCCTCTTTCATCCTCGTTAAAATCACCACCGAAAACGTCCATCTTTCATCCTCGTTAAAAACACCACCGAAAACGTCCCTCTTTCATCCTCATTAAAAACACCACCAAAAACGTCCCTCTTTCATCCTCGTTAAAATCACCACCGAAAACGTCCCCCTTTCATCCTCATTAAAAACACCACCGAAAACGTCCCTCTTTCATCCTCGTTAAAATCACCACCGATAACTGTACCCCTTTCATCCATCGTTAAAATCACCACCGAAAATAGTACCCCTTTCATCCATCGTTAAAATCACCACCGAAAACTGTACCCCTTTCATGTATCGTTAAAATCACCACCGAAAACTGTACCCCTTTCATCCATCGTTAAAATCACCACCGAAAACTGTACCCCTTTCATCCATCGTTAAAATCATAACCGAAAAACGTCCCTCTTTCATCCTCGTTATAATCACCACCGAAAACGTCCCACTTTCACCCTCGTTAAAATCACCACCGAAAACGTCCCTGTTTCATCCTCATTAAAAACACCACCGAAAAAGTCCCTCTTTCATCCTCATTAAAAACACCACCGAAAACGTCCCTCTTTCATCCTCGTTAAAAACACCACCGAAAACGTCCCTCTTTCATCCTCGTTAAAAACACCACCGAAAACTTTATCCTCGTTTAAAATAACCACTGAAAACTGTCCCACTTTCATCCTTGTTAAAATCACCACCGAAAACTGTACCCCTTTCATCCATCGTTAAAATCACCACCGAAAACTGTACCCCTTTCATCCATCGTTAAAATCACCACCGAAAATAGTACCCCTTTCACCTTCGTTAAAATCACCACCCAAAATAGTACCCCTTTCACCTTCGTTAAAATCACCACAAAAAATAGTGCCCATTTTACCTTCGTTAAAATCACTACGGAAAACTGTACTCCTTTCAGCCATCGTTAAAATCACCACCGAAAACCGTACCCCTTTCATCCATCGTTAAAATCACCACCGAAAACTGTACCCCTTTCATCCATCGTTAAAATCACCACCGAAAACTGTACCCCTTTCATGCATCGTTAAAATCACCACCGAAAACTGTACCCCTTTCACCTTCGTTAAAATCACTACGGAAAACCGTACCCCTTTCATCCATCGTTAAAATCACCAACGAAAACTGTACCCCTTTCATCCATCGTTAAAATCACCACCGAAAATAGTACCCCTTTCACCTTCGTTAAAAATCACCACCGAAAATAGTACCCCTTTCACCTTCGTTAAAATCACCACCGAAAACTGTACCCCTTTCATGCATCGTTAAAATCACCACCGAAAAACTGTACCCCTTTCACCTTCGTTAAAATCACTACGGAAAACCGTACCCCTTTCATCCATCGTTAAAATCACCAACGAAAACTGTACCCCTTTCATCCATCGTTAAAATCACCACCGAAAATAGTACCCCTTTCCCCTTCGTTAAAATCACCACCGAAAATAGTACCCCTTTCACCTTCGTTAAAATCACTACGGAAAACTGTACCCCTTTCAGCCATCGTTAAAATCACCACCGAAAACTGTATCCCTTTCATCCATCGTTAAAATCACCACCGAAAACTGTACCCCTTTCACGCATCGTTAAAATCACCACCGAAAACTGTACCCCTTTTATCCATCGTTAAAATCACCACCGAAAACTGTACCCCTTTCATCCATCGTTAAAATCACCACCGAAAACTGTACACCCTTCATCCATCGTTAAAATCACCACCGAAAATAGTACCCCTTTCACCTTCGTTAAAATCACCACCGAAAATAGTACCCCTTTCACCTTCGTTAAAATCACTACGGAAAAACTGTACCCCTTTCAGCCATCGTTAAAATCACCACCGAAAACTGTATCCCTTTCATCCATCGTTAAAATCACCACCGAAAACTGTACCCCTTTCATCCATCGTTAAAATCACCACCGAAAACTGTACCCCTTTCATCCATCGTTAAAATCACCACCGAAAACTATCCCCTTTTCATCCATCATTAAAATCACCACCGAAAACTGTCCTCCTTTCAGCATCGTTAAAATCACCACCGAAAACTGTATCCCTTTCATCCATCGTTAAAATCACCACCGAAAACTGTACCCCTTTCATCCATCGTTAAAATCACCACCGAAAACTATACCCCTTTCATCCATCGTTAAAATCACCACAGAAAACTTTTCAGTCTTTTCAACCTCGTTCCCAGGGTCTTCTCGTTCTTGAAAAACGAGGAGTCCCTGGGATCGAGGTTGCAGTCCGTTGACGGTTGCGCGTTATATATGCCACCATTGTGCCACGGCACTAACAACATGGATTCTGCAGGCAAGACGGTGGCTTCGATTCTCCGTATGCAATATGGAACCAAGAGAGTGTTAGACAATTCAATCCTCGATGCTCGAAGCACCCACGTTCGCGCTTCGCGCTCAGTTCCAGTTCGCTCGCGGCTACAACGATGCGAGAAGAACAGTCTAAGAGGACAGGGCTGAATAACGTCTGCGCATGCCCCAAGCGCTTGCCAGGAAACCATAGCAACAACATAGGTAAAATGGCGGGAGTTTCAAAAATACGAAACACTGTAAAGGTTTTCGCCTAAAATAAGAGTTTGCCTGTACTGACTTAAGCTTTAAAATCTTGCAGTGGATCCGCCTGTTACTGAGTGAAAACATATCTTTCGAACACTTTTTTCTGAAACACTCGCTGAAAAATAGCCACGAAGCGCCCCACGATGTCAGAGTTCGCGAAAAATGCAGAAATGAAGCAGTAATTATATACTCAAGTTTTCTCGTATTCCACGGCATTTCATGGCGAAAAATCTTCGATGTAAACTTTGAAGTGTTCAAATTATTATTTGCGAAAGTAGGAAAAAGAAATAATCCCGTTTTGGAGCGGAAATAAAAGACATTTATCTCTCCTTGCCGTCGTGTTTCAAAACCACACACCAACACGTTCGCGCCAAAAATTTGCTGTTGCTGTCATGAAATCCCGCACATGCGCAGATGTTATTGAGCCCTGTCGTCTAAGAGAGGATAATCATCTCAGGTTGCGGTATTTTGTTTATAATCCGCATTTAGTTCAGGACTGTTTGCTTCGAGCTATGGGAAACCCGTGAGCAAATTCTTTGCATGATTTATTCGTTAAACGGGGGATAATTAATAGCCAATCAGACTGAGAGTCAAGAAAATGTGCTTGAAACAATAGCCGCTGTGAAGCACCCAATCAGAGCGTGGTCCCCGAATCCTGGAGAAAACAGTAGGATACTGGAACACGATTAACGACGCCGTAGCGCAGACCTCACTTTTCCGGCCGAAACAGGCAGGAAATAGGAGACGTCTGCACGCAGGCTAAACTACTCTCGACATCGAATTTGTCTGTTTATCCGTTTGTGAGCCGCTACGTCACATAGTAACCAGCGGTAATTAATTAAATTATATAGTACACTTCTGCGATCTCAAAACTGACTGACCCACCCCTGATGGAAGTTTCACAATTACATGACCAACCCCTGAGTACAAAAATAATACTGAATTATTAATAGTGTCTTGAATTTTCCTTTCGCAATATCCAGTTTACATCGTCGGTTGTACATGACTGAACTTGCGGAAATATTTAATGTAATATCACTCACTATTGCTTTCTCAGGCTGCATTTTGAGTTTGTAATGCTTGAGAGGGGCATACAATCTATATCAGTTTCCTTCTTTCGCATCAAATTAGAGATATGAAATAACTGTTAACCCTACCTGTGCTGTTGTATCTTTATAGTATAAAGTGAGACGGCCATTTTGTATTTTAACTGGTGCGAGGGCTGACCGAGGAACTTTCGGAAACCATTCGGAACTCGGCGCGTGATCGGAAGTTCCGAAAAATTTCCGAATTTTCACGGTCGTAACCTGAGTATCAGGCGAATTTTTCCGCGCTCTCTTTTACTCTTCGTCTTTACGTGGTCGCGCTGAAAAATTAACGCCTGACACAATTCCTTAACGAAATGCCTTCCGCCCCTTTTCGTGATGGATTGACATTGATTGACATGACTTCTAAATAGCCAATCAAAATTACTTCCGATACGCGACACTCGCGAGAATGCCGGATTTCCACGCGTGGAACGAAACAGCTTTGGACGCCATTTTTGTTGTGAATGTTTCGTCGTTGTGTAAGCAAATTGGGGTGTTTTTCGAAGAGAAAACGTTTGAAATCAAATCTTCCCAGTATTCATATCTACATGGGAGATTTCACCATTCCAATAAGGAAGGACTATTAGATATTCTGCGAGTAAACAACACGGTAAGCGAAGGAATTATTTAAGCTTAAATGTGTTCGATCGCTCATTTTATAAAGTCGACCAGGTAAACTTGTTATAAGCTTAATATTTTTTTATCATCGACTATAGCGTGACGGCATGCGATAGCAACGTAAACCATAAACAAATATTTACAGTCAGATCGCGCCAACAAAAGTCAGATAGCTCCACAACAGAAGTGACTAAGCTCCAAACAGATGTGACTTCGCTCCATATAGAAAACTACATAAATATCGCGATCGAGTCATGTTTATAATTATTGTGGTAATTTTATTATAACGCAAATACAAAATAAACTCACTTGAATAAAATATATACTGTTTTCTGTCCTTTGTCCCAAATAGCGGCTTCCAGACCATTCTCCCAAAGTCAAAAATACGAAGAGTTTTCTGCTCTTTCCAACACTCTTTCCAACATGGCGGATTTCGCTTGACTCTCCACGCAACGCGCGTTGCTTTTACTTCCGGCGAAGTCTATTGTTGAATCAGCCAATCAGATTCATTAAAATCACGTCCAAAATCTGGACGTGATTTGTAATTGGCAGACAATCTGAAGAAGAATTGTGTCAGGCCCATTTTTAGCGTGAGACCCGTAAAGAGAATGTAAGGAGCGCGGAAAATTGGCCTGATCGCAGGTTATCACGGTCGTGTCTGACATTTCATTTTTCGGTTCCAGACCTCGTACCACCTAACGGCCGTTCTTAAAATCAAAATGGCCGCCACACTCACTATCAAGACACAAGAACGCAGGTATGTATCACTATACAGTAATTTCGTAATTTGATATGAGGGCCATACCACTATCTCCATGGTTTGTCGTATTTATCTATTGCTACTAGTAAATAGCTAAAGACAATAGGCCATTTCCGAGATGCCCTTTGCCTCTGTTTCAAAACGAGTCCTGGTGCACAATCTTTCAAAGACCTTCAAATGGAGATGAGTTTGACTTACATGACAATGAACTTGTGAGTAAAACTAATTTCCATGAGAAAGGTTGTACACCAGGGCTCGTTTTGAAACAGAGGCAAAAGGCAACTCGGAGATGGCCTATTGAAGATGAGCTGTTACAAGTCCACCTTGATTTTGTACAAATTCTTGTCAGTACACAAACGTGGAAGATCTTCCGTACATACATAGGAATCCTGGTTCCCATTGTGGCTCCTGCTTCTTTTGCTTTTTCTATTGAAAAACATTACGCAATGTTGCAATTTCTTTCCCTATTTCTCCCATCCGCTTTCCTCCGCGTGTACAGTACAATGAGAAGTGTTCTTTACTATAGACCTTTCTCCAAAATGGCCGCCGCAATTTCATATTAAACTGAGTGGAAAATCAATACAAGCACCTGGAAGACAACCTCTTGTTTGGTAATCGTACGAAGTTTCGTTAGGTTAGGTTCTACTTGAGTCGAGAAAATGGAAGTTGAAAACACGTTTGTATGACTAACGTTTGTATGGCGAAACTTCGTACGAAACTTTGTACGATTACCAAACAAGAGATGGTCTTTCAGGTGCTGGTATTGATTTTCCGCTCAGTTCATTTTGAATTTGCGGCGGCCATTTTGGAGCATGGTCTATTCACATTCTTTTTAACTGAAACTGTAAATGTTTCATATTAACAACTTTTATCTCTCGGTACATGATATGTGCACTATTGACAGAGGCACTCAGTATCGACTATTGGGTGGAGAGTTGTGCCAAATACAGGGGTGGCAACAACATGGGGATGGGTTAAATCATGTTTTAAAGACTGTTTGATATTTATTTATGTTTAATAACTTATCTTTACAAAAGAGTAACAAATAAAACTGAGTAGAAGTGGTGGACAAGGTAACATCAGCGACCAGGACAAAGTGCCTTACACCGCCAGGAGCTGTTATTCCAGTTTCCATAACATGAAGCGATAAGAAGTATTTCTACTCCCCCTGGATGGGATGCTGGGTTTTCTGCTTTGTTGTTAGGCGTTATGATTAAACGGAATAATTATAAACACATTTACGGCGTGGGCCACATCTGAGCGAGCAATTTTTAAACTACAGTCGAGCGGCCACCCTTGGGGAAATGGCAACTGGCTGCTTAATAGTTTTTTTTTAAACAGTATTATACTGATATTGGGACTTTGATAGCTGGCCGTTTAATAGGGGTTTGACTGTAGTCTCCATCGCAGCTGTTATTTGGCTCGTCACGCAACGCAACTAAGAATTGTTGCGTGACCAACAGGATCTTTTTCATTTCCGTCATCACGTTAGTCTTGGCTCTTGCTTTCGTTAGACTCCAAACAGCCAACTCTATTACTTGTTATATGAAGCATCTCCTCATTGCACGTCACCATGTTCTATACACCCACTGTTAGCTACTGTTCAGACTGGTAACCCGAGTCTTCGCGCGGAGACGTCTGCGATTCGACCCGAAAAATTCCACACTGATGACGTAGCTCTACAGAGATCCGTGTGGTTTCTGATTGGTTGTTACTTGCGCGCGAAAATTCAAAATTGAGTAACAACCTAGCCTGCGCTGGAGTAAAAGCGACTGCGAGTTGGAGGGGCGCACGCGAGAGGACGAAAACGCGCGATGCCTTCCTCGCGCGTCTGTTCTCTCTCGCGCTCTCATTTTCCACTCAGCGCCTGCTACGCAGGCTAGTAACAACCAATCAGAGACAATACACGCTTCTCTTAGCATTGAGCTATTTAAAGTCATCTCAGTGTGCAATTTTTCGGGTCGAAGTTTCACAAACCTCTGGAGCGGAGTAAACAGACGTCTCTGTTCGCGCTTACCCGATTACAGGGCTAGTACAAGTACCGAGTAAGCCATTCTCGTACAAAATTTGGATTTCATCCAGACACGGAATGTAATCTGTTTGTTTCCCCTTCCTTGTACTTGAGCTGCTTTTGTTTGGATTGAAGGCCTATTCTCCTTTTCTCGAAGTCCATGTCGTTTATTACACTTTCTGGTCGTTCACAGCTGGCCAGTAAACTTCAAAGCGACGTTGATTCATGGTGACAGGTCATTTCCACCTTTGAAGAGAGCATGATAAAAATATTGCCAAGCTCAACAGCAGAGATTACTCGGAACACTGCAACCATTTCACATCTCTTTTTTAACTCTTAAAGCTGAATCGGGCAACCCCAAATCTTCCTAAGGCCATTTCTACCAAAGCTATGCCAGAGCGGACGAGTGACGTACCGAGAACGTACCCCTATGTACATTCCTTTACTTCTTAAAAACTTTGTCCAATCAGCAACGCGAACAGACATCATGTGACAATGCCAGGAAGGACCAAGAAGTGGCGACACGGTACCTAGCCCAAGGAAGCACGCAAGTAACTGTAGATTCCCGGCTGTGATCACTCGACACAATTCGAGCTCTTCCAAGCAAACTTGAAAAGTACTCAGAGACAAAACTAAACAACTGTTCATTTGGTTTCAATATTTTAATCCATCAAGTTATTTGTTATAAAGAGGGATCTGAGACTTTGTATTTTTAAGCAAAGCGAAACCAACCGCTAGAACTCAATGTTATATGTCTAAATTCTGATGACAGCACTGATTAGGCGATCAATTTAACCTTTTAATGGCTATTTGCCCTTGTAAACAGGTCTCTTGCCAAGCGTTCATCCGTTTCTGTCCATGCTCCAACGAGGTAGACGTCAGAGATTCGAGTCGAAAGATTCCATACTGATGACGTACGTAGCACTGCATACACTTTACTGATCTTTGTAGTGCAACGTCATCAGTATGGAATTTGTGGCTCGAGCGCGTCTCTCGCAGTGGATGGCAATGACCGCGCCCAGAGAGACCCCTGGGTATTCTGGCTATCTAATTCCAACCTTCTATTTACCTTTGTATAAACAAATTTAAGTAAATAGGGTTAACCCTTTTACTAAAACCCAATTCTGCCAAGAAGAATTATACTGAGAATGCGTATGAAGAACTTAGCACTGGAAGGGTTAAAAGAATGGAAAACAGTTATTGAATGGTATTTTCTATTTAAAAAAAAGAAAAAAATAATAATTATTTTTACATTTGTTGATTTCACTGGGAATTAAAACTGACGTTTCACATTAAGTTTCGTTGTCTTGGTTAAATATTATTTAACAGCAACATAACCTCGCGCAATTATCTGTCTAAAGTTTAATTTGTCTGAAATGTTGTGCTGCATCTATGCAGCACAATGTTGTGTTGCATCTATGCTATAAATGTTGTGCTGCATCTATGCATCTATGCAGTACGATGCCATCCGCATAAATGTCATCTTCTCCTTGAGGCGTTCTGCGCGAAGATCTTCCTTACAGTAGCTGTAAGAATCATTGACTTTGTATGTTAATCATCATCAATATCACGCGAATGGGGCTTGGAACTCCTTTAGCTTTCTATGAAAGTTGTCTTGTAAAATGGCTCTTTCTTCTCCAAGACGCGTTGCGTGACCGCTTTGGAACATCACGGCCATTTAGTAGCCGACAATGTACCTTCTAACAACATGTTTATCGAAATTTCTTGTAAAAAAAGAAATATTTGGTCGTATAACGCTGTACAATGACAATTTACAGTAAATTTAATGCGTCAGTCTTAAATGGCTCAAGTAGAAAAGCATGTTTCGTTACTTCACGCCCAGCGCGAATATATTTGTATAAAACAATGGAGCATGGACGCCATGGTACCAGGTTGAGCCCACGAAATCTTGGGTCATCGGGTGGCTTGTAAAAAATGGTGTACGATGAAATAAAACTGAAACGAATGACACGTAAGGAATCCACGAAACGAAGTTGAAGGAAAAACTAGACGTGGCTATAATCGCTCCTCGGCCTGTTGCGCTATGGTTTCCATCATTTCATCCACTCTATCCGAAACATCATCTGCGCTTATTGTACACTCGTTTGGATCCTAAAAGAAATATGGCAAAAACGGTTGATGAATGAATATTAAGGCAATAATAATAATAACAATAACATGTCAACAACAACAGCAGCAGCAGCAGCAACAACAACAACAATAACAACAATAGCAGCAAGAATAAGAACGGTAACAACATCAACAACAACAGCAACAACAACAAAACAGCAACAGCAGCAGGAGAACCAACAACAGCACCAACAATAGCAAATAGCAACGACACTAGGACAGCAGCAACAACAACAACAACAACAACAACAACAGAACCAACTAACGCAAACAGCAACATAAAAACATCAACAGCAGCGACAACGACTACACAACATTAATAACAATAACAACAACAGGAAATATCCTGCTGGTAAAATGCTCCGAGCAAAATTGTGGGTATCAACTAACCTCTTGAATAAAACGAAGCAGTTTTGCTGCATTCTTCCTCAGATTTAACAATTTAGTTGTTGATCTTTCTTTTTCGTTGTCTGCTTCCTTCACACGCTCCTCAGCTTCCGCGACTTTTTTGAGGGCTTCGTCCTTGTCCTTCCGGAAACCATCCACCAACTGAAACAATTATCAAAGATTAACTAAAAATTTATAACCAAGCGTAGGAACGAAAACGTAATGGAAACAGAAATACGCACACCAATGCAACTCCGCAACAACTCTTCAAACTCTCGCTCTCTATATATTTGGCCTGAGTCCCATGCGCTCTAGATTTGAACCTGCTGAAATTTTTCTTGAGAGTCCTCGAGAGTTTGCTCTCTCGTTTTGTCCTAAAACCCGAGCAAAACGAGTACAGATCTCCGCAGGTGGACTCACTCTACCCCTGTTCAAAACGTCTCGTATTCAGACGCAAAAACATTAAGCCCGGGCCAACCGAGGATGAAAGTAGATGAGAGTTGGCTCTCTTGAGAGTTTTCGTCAACTCTCAACGATGATAGTCGATAGTCAAGCCTGGGCCAAACGAGAGAAAAGTTCTCTCCTCGACGACTCTCAGGAAAAATTTGAGCGGGTTCAAATTCGATGAGAGCGCACGAGAGTTTCAGGCCAAACGAGAGTGAGAGTTTGAACTCTCATCAACTCTTCAGTATCTCGTTTGGCCTGGGCTTAACACAACACAAACCATTTTTGCAAGCAATAATCCGTAATATATTCTTATTCAGGAAGAAGGTCAATCGAACGTACCCTTACCTCCGTGAGTCCTCGTTCATAGTGATCAAAGAAGCTTTCCTGAAAACAAAGTAGAATCAAGCGTAAGTGGTAATAACTTTTTTTAATTATATGGCAAACTGGTCCACGATGAAAAGGAGCATTCTGATTGGTTCCCTGAGCGGTCCGAATTCTGCAAAGATGGACCGCTTGCGAACTCATTTCGCCGAATTCCTTTTATGAAACATTGAACAAAAGAAAACTTTTTTTATATTAATTAGAAACATTTTTCCTTATGTCTGGCGGACAATTTGGTTTAAACTTTTCGGCAAAGTGGCCTGAAAAATGCAAGAATATGCTTAGATTTGGCGCGCGCGCGTTAGCCGAGAATGGTTGCATTAATTTATCAACAAATTTTTAAAAAAGCCATTATAATAAAAACTTTATTGAACTAGCTTGTTCGGTCCGTATTGGGAAATATTGGTCTCGTTCTTTTTTTGCAAGTTTATGGACCTCGCCTTCGGCTCGGTCCATAAACTTGCAAAAAAAGAACGAGACCAATATTTTCCCAATACGGACCGAACAAGCTAGTTCAATAACATCTATATTAAACAACTTATAATTTTACAGGGTTCGTACTGTTTCTCAGCAACAATTTTCCAGAACTTTCCCAACCTCGTCCCCAGGGCCATCTCCGCTTTCAAAATGGCGGTGGGCTCACGATTGGCTAATTTTGTGGTCACGTGACCTGCTGTTCGCCAGGGTCTTCTTCGCGCCGCCATTTTGAACGTCGAGAAGACTCGGGGGACGAGATTGGAACTTTCCATGACTTTGTCCAAGGCTCTAGATTTACCAGACTCCAAATGCACAAGCTAATTGATACCTGAATACGATGTTTGTTTTTTCATACATCTCGCATACATGCAATTTCTTTTAGGTTTCACGCAATTTAAAATGCCATCATAGGTTCATAGTGAAAGGTCCCAAATTTTTTGAGGATTTTTAAGATGTTTGTGAAGGAGGAGAAAGGGATGGGGAATAGTGGATTTTTATTAATTGAGAAAAATGAAGATTTAATGGTGATTTAAAATTAGAATTTTTAGTTAATAATTGATAGATGGCCACCCAAATAGACTGGTCCAACTCAAAGTGCTCTCGTGTTGGGGGCAGACTATTTGGTATTTTTTTTAACCAATTTAATCCTTCCTCAACTTTCATTCAATTTCATATCCAAACTGAGCATTGATTACAGTGAAGATGACGCTACCGTTGCCACTCGACAAAGTTTTTGATTAATTTTTGACAACTTTTTGACGACTTTCGGATGGGTTCCGTTTGACTTGACCAAATCAAAATCCAAGGAGTGTTGGAGGCGGAGTCGTGAAATTTGAATGGTTTTAGTTTCTAGTCTAGTTCAAATGTGGCGCCACTGGAACGGAACCTATCAAAGTTGTCAAAAAGATGTCAAAATTAATCAAAAACTTTGTCGAGTGGCAACGGTAGCGTCATCTTCACTGTAATTCAGGTTCACCACAACAAGACAAGATGACGTCATACCAGAGGAAATTCCCTCAGTTCGTCAGTGCCCATCTCCTTGATGTCGTCCTTTTTGACTCGGAATGACGGAGGAGCGAAGTAGCAAAGACAGCGTCTACAAGCAAAACATGTTCTTTAAATATATTTTATTATATTTACTCCTATCATTCAGCCACATTGACCCCTGAATGGCTCACGTATTGACTGGCGAGGAATGTCATCTGCGAAGGTAGAACATATACAGCTGTTTCGAGAAAGGTTGTCGGAAAAAAGTGCACGCGACAATCCCGAAAGGTATTGTGGGTAGTTTTAAGTTCACGGTTCCTTGACTTCAGCATTTCAGGGAAATCTGAGAAAATGGCACGAGACGCCATGGACGTATGTTTGCGAGTGCTAAAAGAAAGCAACAAAAGTAGGTTCGACAGCTACAGTGTCAGGAACGTACCCTGCTGACCATATCCCAGATTACCTTTCGAATTGTCGCGTGCGCTTTTTCCCGACAACCTTTCTCGAAACAGCTGTATACTTCACTTGTCAAGATACCTCAGGATCAGCCAGGGAGGGTGGGGGGAGGTGAGCGTAGTGGTACCAGTATGCCTTAATAAAAAAATGTATACCGTACACGCAAAGCCCCTGGCCGACCCTGCTATTTGAAGTGAAGAGCTCAGTTACTTTACAGAGACGGCATGTGAACAAAACAAAAGCCCTAATGAAATTATCTGGACATAGAACCCCAAAACAAATTCCTGACACAAACGCTACCGAACATGGTTGAACCTCCAGAAAATGTCTTACCTAAACATGCTAACGAAATCTTGAAGAGCAGGCTGCTCCTGTTCCGCCAGGTTAGTTTCATCTGACATAGAAGACACTCTGTTATCCTCGGGGGACTGGACCGTTGCTGTTGGCTCTTGCTGCACCTGCGCCTTTGGCTGCTGCTGCTGACTAGTTGGTGGTGTTTCGACAAACGTTGTGCTTGGAACCTCCCGAGTGGGACTGGGTGACTTAGGAACTGGTGCTTCTTCTACAGGCTGAAATTAAAGTGCAACAACGTTCACTCCAACTAACAGTTTTGATCAGCAAACCTCAAACACTCGAGAAATCCTCTTCGCCATTAATGGTAATGGTAATTTTTTAGCGCATTTTCCAAAGCTCAAATGCGCTTTACAATTCAACTCAGGGGTGAGATCATCAGCTTGTAACAAATATTTTCGCCAGTTTTTTTTTTCCGACCTTTATTCTGTCAAGTAATCTAGAACTCCAACAATATATCTACAACTTGGAATATAAAGTCTCCTTAGCAGCCGTAATTTGGGTCGTCACGCAACGATATTAGAAGCGTTGTGTGACGACCCAAATAACCGCGTTTGCAATGGAGATTAGAGTATAAACGGAATGCAAAAGTCTTCAATATTATAGAACTGACAGATTACGGTAATACTATCTTGTCCCCGCTGGCTTCAAAAGAAATGACTAACAAACTTGAGGGAAGAAATGTCGGAAATGTAGGCCGTGATCGATTTGTATTAATAACCATCTAATAGCATGGCTAAAATACGCATGAACGATAAGTTATCTATCTCACTCAAATTGGGCAAAAGAGGAATTGACATGACGTTATGAACTGTCAAAAGGTTTGAGACTAAGTACGAAACAGCTTTTGTTCTTTAACTTACTTGCAGAACTCGCAAATCCTCACCGGGATGGTCAAACCTACAGACACAAACGGGATTAAGTGAACGCCTTGACTGCAACAGATTATCATACACATTATACTCACGATTAACAAATTGGACACTCGATATGCGGTCATCATTGTCTGTTAATTAGTAGTATGATTACAGACCGAATTGGACTCCACTCAGTTCAATTACCATTATGAATTGTGCTTCACTCGGTCCTATTACCAATACTTATCAACTTACTTTCTAATATGAGAATGAATATATTCAATATCATATATTCATCATCTACGGGTTTATTACCAACTCACAATATGACCAGCTCCCAGTTGACTTGATAGCTCAGTTGGTAGAGCACTGCACGGTATCGCAGAGGTCAAGGCTTCGAATCCCGTTCAAGCCTGAATTTGTTCAGGCTTTCTTTTCGCAAAGTTGCGTACATAACTGCGATGGTCTTTCATATATGATTACTTTCTAATGTACAAATGTTATTGATCTTTTACTGAATATTTCCCCGGCTCTGGTTCAATCCTTCTATACACTTACCACTTGTCATACTTGTCCTTAGGGTACATATCAAACTTGACACGGACCCTGCACGCAGACCCCTTCTTTGGTTTTACAGCCATCACTTTTCCAAGGTACCTATACACCGCAAAACAGAACATCCCAGTATTAAACGAGCTACGTCATGATATTTTAAGTCATTTTTTGCGAAGTGCAAAAATCACCTTCAAAATGAAGAAAACCTCAAAATAATTGTTCACTAAGGTAGAAAAACACCAAGAGGTAATAATTAACCAAACAGGAACAAGGATAGTTGAGGATGGAGAAGATTAAGACGGATTGCGAATTGGCCAATTTTTAAAAGATGCGCCATCCGTGACGTAGCTCCTTTAAAACATACATTAAAGTCCCCCCGAAAATAAGCTCCCCCCCTCCAGAAAGCCCGCTGAATTTTAAACACAGAAAACCACCCGATAGTAAGTCCCCCCTCCCTTCCAAATAACACTCAACTATTTTAGAAACGCAAAATGCCATCCGAGAATAATGTTTATTCACGTATGTCATTGCGGTACATTCTCAGCGACCCCAACGGTACTTACCATTTAGAATTATCAACCCGCGCTTCCACCTTGGTTCCCTTGGGAACTAACAAGAGAAAAGAAAAGAAAATTGTCGGTCGTGACTAGAATGGATAGACCAAAATCAGATCAGACGTTACCCTAACCCACAAAGAAAGCTAACAATTCTCGGGGCTATAGTAGGCTAACCGGGCCGCTATTCTCGGGGCTAATCAGCGCTATTCTCGGGGCCAATCAGTGCTATTATAGGCCAACTGGGGTGCTAAAGTAGGCTGATCTTATTTTGGGCTATCCATTTTATAAGGCATAGCCGAAAATTGTCAGCAAGCTTTCTACTGGAATGCTAATACTTCGCGCATGCTTATCTTTCAGTCTCAAGCTTAACATACTAATTTTCTTACTGAACGCCAAACATTGCTTTTAATGTCAGAGTTGAAGGAATGAGAGTTGCACGAGGTTTTCTTCAACTCTCAGTGACTATCGTGAGCCCGGGCCAACGAGTGAAAACTCTGGTCGACTCTCAAGAAAAATTTGTGATACAGCAATGATTCAAGTCAATAACCTCATGTTGATGATTGTCTTTATTCTCATCACCTGTCTGATGGACAATGTATTGATATTGTACGGAGATATTAGATGTTAATCGTTTCTTACGTGTTGTTGCATCACTTTCTCCCTCACTGCTCCATTCCATGAGCTGTTCCATCTCGAGTTGTTCTTGCTCCGTTTGTTCTTTCTTGCGTTGTTGTTCATCTTGTGTTTGTCCCTCTGATGTCTGTTCCGTTTGTCTCGGTTCTTCTTGTTTCGGTTCTTCCTGCCTCGGTTCTGCTCGTCTTTTCGTTTGCTGTTCTCGTTGTTCCTGATTTTCTTTCCTGGCGACGGTCTGTTCGTGAAAATAAGAGAGTTCCATAACATGAACGACAAACCTAGAACCTATATCCTTCGCAGTTCACACAAATAAGAAGGTTTAAATAATTCTTGAATTGCTAAAGTAGAAACTGCTTGTATTTACATTGGATAAGCCTACGAGAGATTCTTTTTTGTTTTTGTTTACTCTAGTTTGTGTTAAGAAAGTTGTACAACGTGCTCTGTCCAATCAGAGCAAAGATGCTGCCGGTTTTCTAAACCAATCAGGAGTAAAAACAATCACGATTCCGAACGTTTTCCCGCGCTTTAAATTTGGTTGCATGCTTCTGCGTCGAGTTGTGATTGGTTCAATGCCATTGCCAATGCAATTAGTTTGGTTACAGACTTTTATAAAAGCGTTCTACTGACATTCGTACCTTCGCTGCTGGGGCGTCATTCTTCTTCCGTTTAGCCTGTACAGCCTGAAGAAGAAAACCAGATTGTTGTTTAACAGAAGAGGTCAATCAAATCAGGTCTTTCACAATCTCACAAAATTTAATAACGAAAACTGAAACTAACCTCAACAGCAGGCTGTGATTCTGCATTTCGTCGTTTCAGTGGCTGAAAAAGAAAGATGACAATTCGTAATTAATGCACTGGTGTATTCCCTTATGAAACATTTATATCAACACTGTAAAACCTATTCCAATAATACCCCCCTCCCCTAAAATAAGCCCTTCTAAATATAAACCCAAGTATTTTTGAAACGTAAAATTCTTTCCGATCATAAGCGCGTGTGAACAAGGCGTGATTGGTTTTAGTTTTGCATCTGATTGGTTGAGCAGGTGGCGCGAGTTTAAACCAATCACAGTAAAGCAAACCCAAAGCAATTCGGCGATTACTTTCGACACTCAATTGAAAACAGCTCTAACTCTTTATAACAAAGACTGACCTCGTTCGTAGGTTTTGACTTTCTCCTCTCGCCCTCTGTACTGTCCGCCACTGGTCTCTTCGGTAACCGCTTCTGTTTAAATACAATCAGAGTTGTTCAGCACAAACGTAATGAATCTCAACACTTAGCTTTCCGTTCCAAGGTGAAATTTCAGTATTATTTCCTACCTCTGAGCTGTCACTCTTGGAAGAGCTTGAACTCCCCGCTGACGAGGTCCTTTCAACCTAAATACGAATCAAATAATTATATAATAAGCAAAATGATATATTCTATTGAATAAATAAGTGAACAAATGACTAAATCAAAGACCCGGCAAATGATAACACATGAGGCGTCACGCAACGCTTAGGAGTGTTGCGTGACGACCCAACTTACGGCTACGAAGGAAACTACTGTTTGACTGGTTTGGTTAATATTTTCATTCTCCTTTGGTTGTGTGATAACAAATTGACTAAATAACAACAACAACAACAACAACCTGTGATTGTACCGCTAATCCTGCTTCGAAGAACTGCGCTAAAGGCCGAGTAATACGGGCAACCTCTTCTTGCAACTTGCGCGTATTATCAACATGTTACGCAAAGTAGGCGTGAGTTCATCTTTGTGCAACATGTTGTCGCAACTTGCAACACGGGTGGCAATACGCGCAACGGCACTGTTTAAAGGGGCAGTGTCACCAAGATTTAGTACTACTTAAACATCCTAGCAGAAGTGTTTGTAGAATGGAAATCCACTAATAGTGGCCTGGTCTTGCTAAAAGTTACTATACTAGTACATAAAAACTGTTAAAAAATTTATTTGACTAAGGACGGGTAGGAAGGAAGTGGAATGAAACTTGAAAAGGTCGGGCCGACGTTTTCAAGTTTTACGGTGTTCTTGGGAAAAATAGCTCAAAATCAATGATTCTGGTTTGTTTCCACCTCAGGAGAATGAATTGACGTCTTTTTCTTGTTGTTCAGGAGCCATTTTGTGCATCAGCGAGTGTACTTCATAATTCAAGCGTAGTTTACACAAAAACTTGGGAGAATTCTCGCGATACTGCACCTTTAACTTGCAATGTATTTAGCCGAGAGTAAACATTGAGGAAGGTACCTTCTTTGTGTACTATTACAGCCTGCGGCTGAATTCTCGCCTTTTCCTCTTTTTGTGGGACTCTAGCTTTTTCTTTTTGTGGACTCTAGCTTTTTCTTCTTTTTGTGAGATTTTAGGCCTTTCCTCTTTTTGTGGGACCGTTGGTGGTGGTGGTCGTTGACGCTGGTAAAGAAACGAAGAAGAAAAAGTGTGACATTGAATAAAAGGTAAATGTAGTAAAGTCTGTATTCAGTCCAAAGTGGTCCTCACGCCAGAGCTTATCCTGGTTTTCGTAGCATGAAGAAACTAACATTGAATACACCCCACTTCAATTAGCGCCCCTTATGTGCTAGTTCCAGTACAACCGGGACATCATCCGTATCAGTACCAAGGATACGAGTTACAAGAAAGTACAATCGAATCTCTCTGAGCGGACACTCTCGTAAGCGGACAGCTCTACTTACGGCCGCTTTGACAAAACCCCATTTGAACTCTAGCTCATACAACTCTGTACAGCCGAATCTCTCTGAGCGGACACTCTCGTAAGCGGACAGCTCTACTTACGGCCGCTTTGACAAAACCCCATTTGAACTCTAGCTCATACAAACTCTGTATTTACACATTCCAGTAAGTGGTCAGCTTACAGGAGCTTCGCCTGTAACTTCAATGACTGGTCGACATTCATCAACACCATAAAACAAGGTAGCCTGACGGTACCTCTATTTGATCGAGCTGTTCCTTCTTCTTTCGGATATCCTCCTCCAGCTGTTTCTGCTTCTCCTCAGCAGTTTTAACTTGTCTCTGTAGAGTTCCTATAGAATATGAAACGTTCTGCTCGGCGCGACCACAACTGTTGAGAACAACATTCATATATTAACTCTTCCACTCCCAGAGTCAAACCTTGAGTCAATAAATGTGGTTGTACCTTTTGAGTCTGTGGATGAAATCCTAGTGTGTGACCATTCAAATGAAAGCTATTGAGTGGTGTTTCACGTGGTACTGTTTGTTTTTGACAATTTTGCAAAATGAAATTCAAGATGTTTTCCCTCAGTTTTGAACTGGGTTAAACCGATGGGGACTCAGCTTACCCTGAATATCAAATAGGAAACAAACCTTCTGCAAGTCGGGTCCGGATGCATGGCACAGCACCAATCGTCGGGCAATTCACGACCGACATTTTTCTGCGAAAACGGCAACGAACGCCACTTGAGGCACACGTCTGAAGAGGCAAGAAACAGCTGCAGTCACACCAAGGGACACATCACAAGTCTTAGCTTAAAGGAGCTATGTCACGATATTTTAAGTCATTTTTGCGATAGGACAAAATCACCTTTAAATTGAAGAAGGCCTCAAAATAGTTGTTTACTAAGGTACAAAAACACAAAGATGTGATAATAAACCAAACTGGAACAAGGATGGTCGAGGATGGAGAAGATTAAGACGGATTGCGAACGGCGAACTTGAAAAAAATTGCCAATTTGCTCCATCCGTGACGTAGCCCCTTTAAGGAGATACGTCACGGATGGCTCATCTTGAAACGTTAAGCCTAAATTTTTCAAATTCGTCGTTCGTAATTTCGTTCGTAATCCGTCTCAATCCTCCCCAATCTTAACCATCCTTGTTCCTTTCAGGTTTATCATTACCGCTCCGTTGTTTTTCTACGGTACTAAACTGTTATTTTGACGTTTCCTTTGATTTGAAGGTTAATTTGAACATCACAAAAGAAACTACCAGATACTCAAAACTACAGTGAAGATGACGCTACCGTTGCCACTCCACAAAGTTTTTGATTAATTTTTGACATCTTTTTGACAACTTTTTGACGACTTTCGGATGGGTTCCGTTTGACTTGACCAATCAAAATCCAAGGAGTATTGGAGGCGGAGTCGTGAAATTTGAATGGTTTTAGTTTCTAGTCTAGTTCAAATGTGGCGCCACAAAACGGAACCCATCAAAGTTGTCAAAAAGATGTCAAAAATTATTCAAAAACTTTGTCGAGTGGCAACGGTAGCGTCATCTTCACTGTAACATTAGAAGGCATGTAACTCAATATTATGTAAGGCAATTGGTAAAGGAGAATGTGAGCTTAGCATTTAATGTACCATGTTTTAGTGTCTTTTGAGCGCTGCCAATCACGAAGGGTTTGTCCACCTTGTTCCAATTTCAGACAAGAAACAAATATTCGGAAAATGAATATACAGTCTTAACACGTTCTTGTAACTAAATCACTGGCTCCTTATTTGCCAAATTTTATCTCGTCGTTAAAACGCATCGTTTACCTACCACATTGTACATTTAAGGTTATCTGCATTGCTCTTTTCCTCACAAACTTCTGATCCATGGACGGGCCGTCTGTCCATCTACTGCCTACGTAGCCGAAATCCTCCCTGCGAGATAACAATCGTTGGGAAACAGCCAATGATAACTCAATTATTCAAACAGTTAAAGAATAGACTGGTAGTTCAGAAGGTCCCCCTTAAATTTGACCATTTTGCAAGATTTTACTTTTTGTTATCTTCAGATAGATTACATCAAGACCTTTCATTCCAAAAGTTTCACGAAAAAAGATTGCTTCTAAAGAAAGTTATGAAGAAAAAACGATTCTCGCCATTAATTATTTCTAATCGAGAGCCGTCAACAGTTTGTCAACATGTACGTATAAAAAGTCACGTAACACGAGAACCGACATGTTTGTAGATTCACCCGAAATTCGAAAGCCGCATCTTGCAATGTTCATGTTCATAGAAACATATTAAGAGACTGTGTCCGCGTTTTCAAGTAAGATTATACCGAAATGGGAAATTGTTCGGTAAGAATTGAGCCGAAGCACTCGTCTAAACCAGGTCTCAAATGACACCGGATCGCATCACTGATTAGGACAACTGAAAATCGCTCGCGGTTGCATATCCATGTGGGCGAATATCCCACAGTGAAGCTAAATGGAGGGAAAACTGAAGCCATAAACTCTTAATTTATTTGTAGCACGATCGGTGAGAGGAGAACTTTCTTCTCTAGCCATAAGAAGCGCGCATTTGAGGTCATTTGTATTCGATACGTACTCTGTTTAATTAAAGTAAGACGAGCCTTCTCTTTATCGATCAACGCATAATTATTTTCACGCGTCTTGTGTATTTAATCTCATCAGACCGGAAGAACGCCCCAAAACATGTTTTCCCCTGTTTCTCGAAACTAAAATTTCAGCGAATGAAGCGCACGTTTCAAGTTCGTTTGCAACGAATTTCCAACCTTTTTCGCTGTAATTTGGAGAGAATGTTCTCCAATAGTCTGACAAAAAAACTGTGTCGGGGAATTTTAATTTTTTCCCTCCTTCGAAAGTTATGAGTATTTTCGTACAGAGAATGCATGTTTTGTCAACCCTCAAAGTTTAACTGTGTGTTAAAAGCTAACCAGACAAGTAATCAAAATTCCCCGACACAGTTTTTTGGAGAAAGGTATCAAGAACACGTAGCGATGTTTTTCGCTTTCTCCCGTTCAGTTCCGGCCGGAAACGAACTCGATTTGTGGACCAATATACTTTTTGAAATTGAGCGCTATATTCGAAACACGTTAAAATCTTTTTACTTAAAATGAATACATATTCGTAATCTACAATTCTTAAGCTTTCAGGAAATATATACTTTATTGGGGGTTTTGTTAAACCTCCGACCGTAAAACAGCGCCAACGCATGATGGTCATTTGGGGTATACTGATACCTTAAACGAGAAAAATAAATAAATAAAAGAAGAAGAAGAAGAAAGATCATATCTCGAAAGAACTTACCAGAACTTATTCACATCTGTTGAAGAAACAAGACACGTGTTAGAACGAAGAAAACAATTGTTCCCCAAATGAGAAGGCGGTGACAGAGCGAACAGACGGAAGCACTTACTTTTAATTGGCGAGTCTTTCCAGTACTGTTCAAGGTGATCCCCTAACGCTATCTTCAAGTGCCGGAATTCCTGTGGAGGGAGGAGAGGGTAGTGGTGTTTATTAACAGCAAGAGAGCATAACTGAGAGAAGACGATCTCATTTTTGCGAAGTGCAAAATCACCTTCAAACTGAAGAAAGCCTCAAAATAATAGTTTACTAAGGTAGAAAAACACCAAAGAGGCAATAATAAACCAAACAGGAACAAGGATGGTTGAGGATGGAGAAGATTAAGACGGATTGCGAATGGCGAACTTGAAATCCAAGATACGCCAACCGTGACGTAGTTCCTTTGATGTGACTATTATTTTGCGTAGCTCTTCAAAAACGATTTTTTTATGACTTACACCGGCATGCAATGATTGTAATGTTATGTAAACCGGCGTAACTAACGTTAATAACACTATGATAACATGCTCTATAACGGACGAACATCATCACGGGTCAATTCACTCGGATAACCTGGTCCACGGAAAATATTGCCCGTTATTTTGACTTCACCTTAACGAACTTGAAATCAGCGTGTAAATTTATTGACCTACAAGGTAGAAACGTGTGAGTGTAAGATCGAACTTCAAGGTTCAAGTACCTTTGCGTCTGCAAAATCTTGCTTGTTGTGAGTGGGTTCCAGTACGAGGTATGGCACATCTACAACGCCTGGCAGGAATAAAAACAAAGAAGGAAAAATGGCGCTCGTGTATCATTGTGGAAGACTAGCATGAACAGAGATCACAAGACTTGTCATATTAGTAGGATTTCACATTTAAAGACAATGAAGAAAGCCTCACCTATGACCCCGTAACATTTCCTGCAAAAAGTAAGAAACAAAAAGGTCAAATAAATGAAAGCAAAAACTTTTACTCATGAAGTACAACGTCGACAAATTACATTAGCAATGCGTACATCAACAACTCTCCCTTTGCAGAGATGAAATCTAACAACATTCAAAAGTAAGAAAATAATAATAATAATAAGATGAGGCAGACGTCAATGATTATTCAAAACAAAAGCTTGTATCAACCAACACTCACATTCCTCCATCTTTCTGTGGTCCAACTTTTTCGTACATCCTTATTAACCTGTGGAATAAGATACATTTAACTAAGACGTTGAAAGTACGTGGATGTTTATAATCAAACCCGGAACCGAAATGTGGGTAGTATTCAACTGCTAGCTGCCTAAGGCCCCGTTTACACGGACACGGTTTCAATTGTAACCGCGCATTGTTTTCGATGCGGTTACGCCTTCCGTTTACACGGCGACGATGGAAAACCGCATCGCTTTGGAAACGCTGTCAAAACGATACGGTTTCGAGTAGCGTGTAAACGGGGTAAAGCGTGCCGTTTTGAAAACGATTGGTGTTTGGTGCAAAAAAAGCCGGCCGAATATTGACGGGAAAAGTATCTACTGATCAAAATGCTTTTGCCATCACGACTTTATTTTGCGGCCTAGCTGCTGTATTTCAGCTCGTTTCGTCATGGTGAATGGCAGCGCTGCAACGTATTATCGTGTCCAAATCCCAGCTAACAAAATAGGTCACGGCCATGACATAAAAGCACAAAAACGGATAAATCGTTTTCGTGTAAACGCTTTATCCCTGATCCAGGATATCTACATCTTGGTGGACGTCTACACCTTTGCATTTCACCATAGTTATTAGAGGGAAATGGTTATGAAGCCCGGCAAACTTCAAAGGAGCAAACAAAAAGGCCAAGATTTATGTTGGAAGGTCTATGACTGTGCGCATCTTTTGTTTTGCGCTCATACACTATGCATGAATTACGTAATCGCAACGTTTCTATTGGTTAGTTGCTTGAACACACGTAACCACCTATTGTATTTTGTCAGGTTTTGTGCACGGTCAACCCCCAAAATAGCGAACAAAAACATATAACAAAGAACTTTGCCGGGCTTCATAACCATTTCCCTCTATTAACTATGATTTCACAAACGTTATAAAAGGTGACATAAGGGAAACTTCATGGTAACGTACCGACTGCAGTTGTAGATGAACATGCCATAGCACGAACGATTTTCAATATTAAATCCAAATGTAAAGTTGAGTGTTTTCGGTTCCTTCATTGACCTAGAGGAAACAATATCACAATTTATAACTTATTAATCAATTAATAAATAATTAAATGTGGTTAGTGGAGGTTTAGTATCATTGTCTCGTTATAGCGCTTAGCGTGTCCTGGCCTGACCGTCTAGCATGGCCTGTGAGCGTGGAATTGTTTATACTGTGTGTTAGCGTGGCGTATTTAGTGTACATAAGTATCGGGCGGCGTAAATACTGCTCCGGTCTGCCGTCTTTCCCTTAACAGTACGTGGTCGTAAACGGCGTCAGCGGTTTGCAGTTTGGGGTCAGGCTCATATTGAGACGTTCAACCTACGTTCTGGGCAGTTTTACGTGGTGTGTTAAGCGGTGTTTGTGATTTTTTTTGTTCGTATTGTTTCTTCCACAGACGTGCTGTTATGTCAATGTGACGGGTGGGGTGCGTGGGGGGCTCGTGGCTGGGTTGTGGGCTGGGCCAGCCTTTGGGGCGGTCTGCCATATTAGGGCTGGGATCTCACCGGCCTCTGGCTTATCCCGGGATGCCCAACCTCCAATTGCGACGTGGTTGTTAATTCTTGTTGTTGTTGTTGTTGTTGTTGTTTGGGAGGGATATTTTCGGGCAGCATAATTTCTGAACATTGCGGTAGCCTTACTGGTAAACATACAAGTGATACGTACTTCTTCTTAGCATCTGCAATCTTGGTCTTCATTTGTGCCTGTCCCCGGGCTTCTGAAGCAAGACCTTGTGCCTTTCTCAGCTCCACCTTGTCCAGAAAGGAATTGTGATTAAGGACAGTAAAAACCACCATGTAAACGTCGCTACCACTTCCATAACAAATAGAGAGGCATTGGCGGGTTTCTGTGTAATATGTCTAAGGCACGGCCGGTTCAAACGCCGCGCTATCATCGTGTCAAACTCAATTGATCAATTAAGTTTGACATTAGCGCGACTGTAGCTCGACCTTTGAATCCGAAGTCGCGACAAGTAGCGCGACTCTAGATCGACGTTTGAATCAACGTCACGCCACAGTCGAACTTATATATAGGATATTCTGTTGAAGACAAGTTCGACATAAGCGCGACTGTAGCGCGACGTTGATTCAAACGTCGAGCTAGTTTGTGTAATTTCAAGCGTTCTTGTGCTTCATATAAACAGAACATATAAAAAGAAACATACCCTTTTATCTTTCGAAGTCTGCTCTGCCAGCTTCTGGAGTTCCCTGAAAAGTAATATCCAAGATTGTTAGCTTGAGGTAGGAACTATTCTTCTTGACAAATTGAAGTAATCGAAGCTAGAAACCGACGTATATAACCCGTTGCAACGTAGAGAGATTCGAATCCTGTTTAACCCTATTTTTGTTTGAAACTCTGCCAATTATCTTCTACATAAACACTGGATAACAAATCAGTAGCTGCATTACCTCGCTTGTGTTTCAAGCTCTCTTGCTTTCTCCTCAGCTGTAAAAATATAAATGAATAAATACCAATCAGGCAAAGATGTTACACGAAACAATTTGTAACGCATGTTGTACGAGAGAACTTTTAACACGACACTGTTCCGGCTACAGTACGTTACACGGGACGATTTTTACGTAATACATCAAACACGAGTGTTTCATCCGATTTCCAAACAAGGAGGTTGAGGTGTTTGGAAATCGGATGAAACACTGTCTCGAGTGTTTGATATATCTTCGCAATCGAAACAAAATCTAAGGAGTAAACGGAGAAATAAAATCGTACTATATACACGGTTATGATTTCCATTGTTTTAACTTGATGAATTATTAATGAGTTTGAGAAGGTATGTACTTAAACCAGGAACACCAGCTCTGGATAATTTATGATCACCAGCTCTGGATAATTTATGATAATTTATGATACAGTCGAAGCTCTCTGAGCGGACACTCTCGTAAGCGGACAGCTCTACTTACGGTCGCCTTGACAAAACCCCGTTTGAACTCTAGCTCATACAAACTCTGTATTTACACATTCCCGTATATAGTAGACACTTTTTCTACTTCCCGAGGGTGTCCGCTTACGGGAGCTTCGAATGTAATTAGCGGTTAAAGGGTTGTTGAAGAGATGTTTCTGGTTTTAGTACATGCCGATTTTGTTTACCTATTTTAGCCTCACGGTCTGCCTTCTCACTCTCCTGCTCCGATCTTGTCTTAAACCGTTTGGACGTGAAGTGGTAACACCTTTAAAGATAAGCGTTCAAGAGCCATCTCTTAGCTTACTGAGTTGATCAACAGAGTTAACCTACTGGAGCTATCAGTATTACTGCAGAAGCTTAGTTGTTGACCCTTTTACTCCCAGAGTCAAGAAGTGTTGTTGTACCTTTTGAGTCTGTGGATGAAACCCTAGTGTGTGGCCATTCTAATGAACGCTATTGAGCAGTACTTTCAAGTGGTGCTGTTTGTTTTTGACAATTTCGCAAATAAAATTCAAGATTTTTCCCTCAGTTTTGAACTTAGCACTCTTGGGAGTGAAAGAGTTAATCCGGCCACCAACGGGTCCGAACCTTTATGACAAGTCCTCGCTATAACGAACGATATTCTTCAGCCCACCCGGCCAAAGTAACAGTAAAATATATGGAACAGAGCCCCGATATAACGAACACATTTTCCCGGTCCCTTGACACTTCGTTACATTGGCGTTCCACTGTATTCAGGATGGTTTAACATTAAATTGAAGCTCTGGCAAAATGTGCCGTAAAGCCCTGCCCAAACGGAGCCGCAAGTGGGCGCAAGTTTCCAACTTCAGTAACTTGTGTCGACTTGTAACTTTTTTTAGGCCAAGCATTGCGCGCACTTGCCTTCAATCTTAGCGAGATCCAATTTGCACGGACGTCGACGCAAGTTTTTCACCGTTTGGCCACCCAACGCAAGTCGTGTTTACTTCGAGCATTGTATTAAAAGCAGCGCGCGCGGGAGCCAGTCCTTCTGTAGTATTGAAATGGCTTTTTTGGCAACTTGCGTGCGATAGGAAAAGGTTGCTCAATCCGAAAGTAAACGAGGGTCGTTACTTTCGGAACTTTACGATACAAGGTCACATACCTTTGCTTGTATAAGGTAGCGATCAATTTCTTGGTCTGGACCTTCTTGTTCTGATTGAAAAACAAAAATGAAACAAAATATCAACGCCACTGTGAAGGGGACGACATCACATCTGACAAATTAACCTGCGATCAGGCCCTCCTCTAACTACTTGGGTCGATGAGAGGAGGGCCTGATACAATTACTTACCGGATCGCATGTACAACATTCAGATTCTGAATGTTTTCCTGATTGGTCGAAAAACAATACTTCCGTCAATCATGCGTACCTAATATGGCTTTTGTCAATCCGGCGTGCACGCTCGATTAAAGTACAAGAAAGGCCTTCTACTTTCCCACTCCGCTACCGCCTTTTGCGAAGGGAAGGACTCTTCTGAATCATTACAAGGCCAATATAAAGATCTTACATTTAAAATGGCTGAAGCTTTCCGCTTAAAAAATGGTTATTTGATTCAAATTTCTAAACGGAATCATGGAATCATTCGACCATAACGACTGACTAGACATGTCTAGGATCCACGTTATTATGCAAATTTGTGTCGTGTAACGCAATCGTAGTCAGTGCTGTTTTCGGAATGAAATTGATGGCAAAAACACAGTCGAAGGCTCTATTCTACTTCAAAATGCTCCTCATAATACAACATATCTTGCCCGTTAGAAATGCACTTGAAGCAAAGAAGGTCAGAAGACCGAATTCAAGAGAACGGCAAGTGTACAAATGTCACGAACTGTGACGTAGATTTTGAAAATTGACAGCTTGACAGATCATTGACAAGTGGGTGGAAAGCGAATCGGCAAATAATTGTATCAGGCGTTCCTTTTCCTCTCTCTCTCTCCGCGCTCCCAGAAAGAAAAGGAAAAGAACGCCTGATCGCAGGTTACTGACAAATAACAAGTGATTACTCGTACCTGGATGTAAATTTTCATTCGAGGGTCCAAGTACAAAATAGCACTGTAGGCCCTGAAGGAACTCCGCTCAGGCATCACCCTAACAAACAACAACAGTAAATATTTCTTGTTTAATACATGTAATGTAATTATACACTTGAAAAATGTATTCGATTCTGATTGACTATAAAAGAGGGGCAGCTTTCGTGTAACATGAGTGCAGAAAAGTGCAAACACTTGTACAAAGTTGTAGTACGAGTGCAAGTATAGAAAAACTCCTACACGTTGGTTTTCACTCGCGACATAAACATACGCATGCGCAGAAAACTAGTGAGGACAGCAGCGACGTAAGAATAACCACAAGCATAAGAACGAACTGATTCTTCTTATGTTGTCCCCACAAGGAAACACCGCGAAAGCAGCCAAGTGGTTTAGGGCGCTGGACTTGAAATCCTTGTGGGGACAGTATAAAAAGAATGGGCGCGTTTTTTTTTTATACCAATACAATGTTCGTTGCCATCAGATTTGTCTGTCATATCAGGTGTTTGCTATAAGCGTGACCCGTATATAGATTATTTTTATATTTTATCCAATCAACGATTGCCGTCAATCATCTTAGCGGACTCCTCAGGAAACAGAAGTTCATAAGTTATCTTTAGCTTTTGCGTGTCTATGGTACTGGCTGTGCGAGTGTGGTGTTTGTGTTTCAAGTCCAAAGCTAATTTAGTTAACCGACCTATTTGATTTATTATAGGCTTCTCTAGCCTCTATGGTTATTCCAGGCAGCCAGTACTCTATTTAATTTACATTCCCTTTCTATTTCAAACTGTAAAATGTTCTACTTGAGTAGATGGCAGTGAAAAACGACCATCAGAGTTGGCGTGTTTTAAAATAGAAAGATTAAGTATCACGTTCGTTTTTCCCGCAAACGGCAAAAATCCAACTTTTGCCGTCTGGCGTTTGTGCGTCAAAGAGAGTAGTTTCGCGTTTATCGTGAACGAGTGAATTATTTTCGATTTTTCTGATGGATTTTTTTAGATTGGAGAAAAAGTAAAGAAAATCGAGTAGTGCAAGCTGACGTTTTCCGTAGAACGTGGTGCTTAATCTCTCTATTGACAGGCGCAGTAAATACGCTAACACGTTAGACAGGAGCTGTCGTATAACACGTACATGTCGTAATCAGCCTCTTTGGCTCCAGCGTCAGCCTCGATCGCCATTTTGATATCGTGTGGGTCACTGACTACCTGTGTATGCAATGGCATTGAGGCTGTAAGTTTGAGAGCATCAAAAACAGGAGAACTTGAAGAGTCAAACACTGCACAGTCAAGGGTACACTCCCGAAAGATCAGTATGTCATCAGAATACGTCATGTTACATAGCAACCTTTGTCATGCACGGGGGAGGTAGGCCACGTTTTAGGTCAGGGATGCTCCGCTGGGGCATACGAACTTCTAACCCGTCTCAAACCAAGAGCCGATTATCTAACTGAAGTTTAGACAGTGTTTAAGAGAGCCAATATCTAATTGTAACTTGGCACTGCTGCGGCTCGTGGTTCCACTTGAGTTGGCGTCATTTCTATGGCCTATTTGAGTTTAGTAGACAATGGTCGTGTTCTATCCGCCAATTTGATTGGCTGTGCCATCGTTTTCTATTCGCCGATAGACGTTGGAAAAATGGGGGGGGGGGCAAAATTATTGGAAGGGTTTGCGATTCTTATATCCCAATCGTAAAACGGTTCTCTGCCAAGTCAGCTTGCAACGTTGAGTCGCACTGCGAATCAGCAAGCAGCAAGCCCGCAGACCAAGAAGCCACAATTATTCTAGGAGCGGGGATTTGGGCCTTTTTTCCTTAATCCTATGACAGAAAAGTGAAGCCCAGATAATACAGTCGAACCTCGCTTTACGGACACCTGTTTAATTAAGACGGATTCCGCTCAACGTTCGAGCAATAAGTGCAAAAATTAATTACTAAAAAACTACTCATAGCACGGTAACATTTTGAATACTATTTGAAACATATCACTTTAATTCACTTCTCCAAGTGACCCCGAAATTAAATTCTCAAGCATTCTCGAGAAAATTAATGTCAAACCTCGTAAAACAATGATAAAAATGCACGCCATTTTGTTTTGAACTGACATGAAGCGTCTTTTTAATTAAAATATGTAATGACTTCTCTCGCGGGGTCAGCTTGGGAGCTAATTTATCGATAATTTCTTCTTAACTGTATTCAAAATGTTACCGTGCTATGAGTATTTTTTTGGTAACTTAATTTTTTGCACTTTTTGCTCGCACGTCCAGCGGAAATCGTCTTAATACGGACACGTCGTAATTACGGACAGTGGTTTTGGTTCCTAGCCCAGACATTTTTTTGTAAATTAGCCCGCTTGGGTTTGACTGTATAATGCAGAGTTTGTAGAGAATGATTATTTTAAGTATTGTTCGTGAAAGACCATCACCCAGCTTTAAACTAAAAGCATCGTTACCATTAAGCCCCTGTCAAACAGTCTCAACATTTGTCGAGAGCCGATGTTGAGGCCGTTTGACACGCTCAGCTCTCTCAACTCCTCTCAACATTGTTCTCAGTCCCAGACCTCACGCATCTCACTTGTTGAAGCCGTTTGACACGGCATGGTCTCAACATGACTCAACAAATGTCGAGAGAATGTCGAGACCGTTTGACAAGGGCTTGAGTTTTTGTTTCGCGAGGGTTTTTAGTTTTTTTTTGTGCTTACCTGTTATAGCAAATTTCCCACCTCGGGGATGGAAAAGGAGTAGATTGCCCAAATGCCCGAGCGCGCCGCAACTTTATTGATGCGTAAAGTATCATTTAAGTAACGAAGGCCATCTAAACATTTTGATTCAACTTACATCTAATTCTGGTTCGCCGTTGTCCATGAGCTTTAAATTATACACAACAACAAGTGTCCCTGACAAAGAAAGAATCAGAGTTGTCGCTGGTTAATCAAGACATGAACACAGAGCGCCACTGCAAGATACACAGTTGAACAGAAAATGTACGCTGTACATCCACAGCCTTCACCTTTCGATCCAATTTTATTAAATTGCTCAAACAACTGTAATTCCGTCTTGAATGGCGAGTACTTCAAGATCAAGTTCGTCTCAATTTGGTGCTGTGAAAAGGAACACAATGACGTTAAAAATGACAAGATAGTTCATGGCACAGAGAAACCAAAGCCCGCTCCAAACGAGAACGAGAATAGAGTGGTAAAGTGTGACGTCACAAATTTTCAAATTTGCGAAATTATGACATTTGATCAGCTGTTCAGAGGAAGCATGCCAAAAAACGTCCACTTGCCAAAAATTAGCTCTCCATTGCAATTTGCGGCCAAGATATTAGAGGTTCAAAGTTTGGTACCGTCCCATACAAACCTCTCTAATTTTGCGCCTGTTCTAAACGGAAGGAACAGACGCAAAATTAGAAGGGTTTGTATGGAGAAATTGAAACCTGAAGTGCCCATATCTCGGCCGCAAATTGCAATGGAGAGCTAATTTTTGGCAAGTGGACGTTTTTTGGCATGCTTCCTCTGAATACTGAGCTGATCAAATTTCATACTTTTCGCAAATTTAATTTTTGTTACGTCATGACTTTAGTGCTCTATTGCCGCGAGTTCAAACTCTTGCTCTCGTTGGGCCCGAAACTCTCATGCGTTCTCGGCGACTCTCAGACGCTCTCATCGAATTTGAACCGCTGAGAGGTGAAGAAAACTCTCGGCAACTCCCATTCTCGTTTGGCCCGGACTTAACGTTGCAGATATGAAGTAGAAAGAATGATCCTTACTTTATCCAATTCACGCTTGGATCTCGCCAAAGGTTTGTTGGTGGATGAATCCCAGGAAGGCATTGGAACTACAACCTTTTACAAAGAGATAAAACAAACAAGGAATATATTAAATGTGAACGTAAACTTTGGTAACTTCATCGTGTTTATGAAATTAATAGTCGCAAAGAAATAGTCGCAAAGAAATATTGTTTTGCATTACAGTCAAGAAACTAAATGCTATGTTAAATAACAAGAATTAGAACTGATTTTCGTTCCCTCAAGACTCACTTCCTCAATCTTCTCGCGTTCATGGAATGTTCTCGAAAGGAACAAGCAGCTCATGGTGTTACCCCTGCAACAAAGAAAAGACTATTTTTAAAGAAGTTTTCTTGAATTGCCTTTAATTTTGACAAGCGCAGAAACTGCCAAACAAAGCTCAACTAAGTTTGTGGATAAAACCATACCGTGTGACCAGTCATATGAACGAAAGCTACCGAGAAGTACTTTCAAGGAAATTGGGAATAATATAAATTTCAAGTTGGCGCTATTGGAAGTGAAATGGTTAAAATCGCACTTACTTTTTCGTAAACAGTATCATGTCTTTCCCTATTCGCATCGTGCCTCTGAAACGCAAAAAGGTAACTTCGTCAACAATAACAAAATATCTAAGAAGTCAAGAGTTGAGTCGTTAAAGCACACTAGAGTAGTATCGGCCAAACAATAGAACAGCCGTGACCTTCAACAGAGTCACAATAACACTTACGACTTCAGCCCGTTGCCATACTGTCCAATCATTCTTGAGTCCACGGTACGCTTGACCGATCGTCCAAACTGGACCACATTCGCAACTTCCGCTGCAAACGAGGCAAAGTAGTTAGTTATTGTGCATAGCTTCATCTCGCTTGTTTGGTAGCTACAAAATCATTCCAGAAACATTTCTAGCGTTCACGGTTTAACACGTTTCTCTGTAGTTGTCTAAATATTGTTTTAAAAGCTATTTTTATTTTTTCTGTTCCGTCTCTATTATTTGGACGTCCGAGAAAATGATTCCAGATAGACTCCCACCGTGGATTTTGCGCCGTTTTAAGAGAGGTCTCAGTAACTTTGCGTCAAAACAATAGGCCATTTCCGAGTTGCTTTTTGCCTCTGTTTCAAAACGAGGTCCGCTGCGAAAATGAGTTTGATTTGCATGAAAGTGAACTTATGAATGAAACTCATTATCATATGAAAAGTTTCGCAACAGGACTCGTTTTGAAACAGAGGCAAAAGGTGTAATTCGGGAATGACCTATTTCATAGTACAGTTTCTGAGCTTGTTCAGATTTTTTTGGACGTCCGAGAAAATTATTCAGGATAGCCTCCACCGTGCGCTTTCAACAGAGGCTTTAGAAACTTGATATTTCCCGATTTCTTCCGTGGCGAACGCCGCAAGGAAAGTCAGCTGGTGCGAGTTTGCGAATGTGAAAATTGTTCAGTACTTCTATTATAACTAAAACCACTGCACACACTAGCGACATCATGTTGAAACAGTCTTATTTAGGCCCCGTCCACACTAACGCATCGCTCAAAAACGCTACAATAGTCATCTGCGCATGCGACAAATAGACGAATGACGTCAGCGTTTTCGAAAGCCTCCGTTTTCGCCGTCCACACTGATGCGTTTTCGTTTGGCCCCTTTTTCGAAACGCCCCGTTTTCAAATGTCGCCACTCTGGACATCGTTTTCAAATGTATGCGTTTTCGATGCAAACGATCAGCGTTGTAGTGGTATGCGTTCAGTTTTCAAACGAAAACGCATCAGTGTGAATGGGGCGTTCAGTAGACAATCACAACCCGAGCAATACCATAGAACTCACGTTAGTACTAATTAACAACTTACATGGCTCCATGCCATCTCCGTCGTCGCGAAAACATAAAAGAAACTTGCCTCTGCAGGACTCGCAAGGTTCTGAAAGGTTATTAAAAATAAAACAATTCACTTCGTTGAGAATATTCCAGGCCCTGTTACACTGTGCCATTGTTAGCCTTAGGTGTAATTATTTTAGAGCTACTCGTGTTTCAAAATTAGTTTCGTCTAATTATCCCACGCGGTTGTCGGGCTCTGACCTTCTCGCGCGGTACTTGGCCACAACCATGCGAGTGTAAGAGTGTAAAGACAACACTACTTCCATGATAATCAAGGATATAATTTGTAGCAAGTTTTATTAGCCTACAGTCGAACCTCCCGCCTCCCATAGGCGGACACTACGTCATGGTCCCAGTTACATACAAACACTACACTTTTAACCTCTCATAAGCGCACACCTCTTCCAAGCGAACACTTTTTCTGGTACCAAGGGTGTCCGCTTACGGGAGGTTCGACTGTATTTCCGAGTTATCAAATGTGTGGAGTCGGGACTGGCGTCAAAAGTTCGGCACGGAAGCGGAGGTAAGAGCGAAGTTGCCTGATTTCAGATCCAAAATTCCGCGAATGTTGAGTAGATTTTAACGTCTGGCTTCACGAAATTTGTCCGGAATTTGCACAAATCAACGGCGGTAAGTTGTCACATACGGCGTTTTCTCCTCATACCTTTCCCCACTCGCTCTTCTCAACTGTCTCACAACACCGAAACAGAAGCAAGACATTTTGGTGACCGCGGAGGATTGAAAACGGCCAGTGGTAAAGAGAAACGAGAACAAATATCGTTCGCCTAAAGTTTGAAACGAAGAATAAGGGTGCGTTGAATTCAACCTCGTTCCCAGGGTCTCTCTTCTTCCCGCCATTCCGGTATAAGACTATATTCCGTATTATAATAACTTCATCGGGCATTGTGGCGTATTTTGCGGGCTAAAATGGAGAATTCAGCGGGCTAAAATATATTTTAGCCCGCTGAACTGAGCCAATCAGAAACAAGAAAATAACGTAGCAGCCAATCAGAACTGGAAACCATTCAACTGTTCGCGCCGTTTTCTTGGAATTCAAAGCGCCGTTGACTCGAAGTGCTGCCATCTGCAGCTGCAAAGCTATTGTTTTTTTAGCTTTATATTATCAGACTGGCTGGAAAAGCTAACGAAGAAGCAAATTTTCAGCCTTCTCAGTACAGCTAGTTGAAGAGGACTTACAGAAACTCGAGGAAGAATCCATACACGGCGGCGAATTGAATGTAAGTTTGTCTTCTTCGATCGAAACCCGCTCAGTTCAGGCAAAATATTTTATGCCAAATTGCCAGTTCAGTAAGCTTAATTGTATGATTAAGTTCCAACACTTCTAGATGACTATTTATTTGCTGTTGACGGAATTCTGTAATTTTTCCTTTCAAGAGAACTTTAGAGCACAGATTGTTTCGACGAATTTTGCGGACGGTTTTCTGCCAAGTTTTACAATGAAATAAACGTCGACCCGACGCCGGCAGTGTTCAAAATATCGCTTACTGTCTTTGATTCCTTTTCTAAATGCCCTCTGAAATTATTATAATAGTAATAGAGTTGATGTTCTTGGGCGTAAATATGTTTTTGGCCCTTCTCAGTCTCATTTTAGCCCTCGCCGAAGCGGCTCGGGCTAAAATGAGCCTGAGTCGGGCCAAAAACATATTTACGCCCGCGAACATCAACTCTATTGTTATATTATTCCATAATAGTAACTCTGTCAGCACGTCCGCGGCAATAAAACGATTTTTCCGTTTGCGGATTGGAATAATGGCCCACGATATAACACTAACGCAGCGGTTTTCCGTACGAAAATACAATTTTTTGCAACATCGCAATAACAACATGGCGGCGACAGTTTAGCGTTTGTTGAGGAATTTCTCAGTTGAAGAAGAGCCTGTGAGAGAGGAGGAAGATGTCGTAGAAAATTTCCTGCCATTGTTTTGTCCATGAACTGTAGAGCCGTTCACGTCAAGGGACACGCCGAAACAGTGGTGCCAAGTTACAGTAGACTCCCACTGTCTCGAACTATCAAGGGGAACGGAAAATTGTTCGAGATAGCGGGGATTCGAGATAGCGAGGGTAGTGTCAAATTTCGTAATTTTAAACACAACTGAACTAGTATACAAATCATCGACCCGTCGGTACTTGCAAACTCTGCTCTATGTCTTTTTATCCACTATTAGCAATAAATACTGTTTGTCAGTGTTTCTTTTCTCTCATTCCGCGAACAAAACCTGCTTTATTGCAAAGAGAAAACAAAACAGTGTCTTTTATACAAAGTCCAGTATAACTATAACAATTTTTATTCTACTACGAGTGTTTTTAAAAGAAAACGGCTTTGTACAACGAATACTAAATATATGATATCCTACTGCAGTACTGTGACAATGGGTTTTTCCTCTTCGGAACGGAATATGTTAAATAATTTTATTATTTATTTAGTTTATTTTTACATTGTGACAGAATAGCCCTATATAAGGGAGTCTCAATAAAGTGTATGTATGTATGTATATGAACGGAACTTGAATCTGCCTTTAACTTGGGGGAAACTTAACTCTGAGCAACTCGCTTGGCTTACGGGAGGATAAAAATTCGTCACAAATTTCTTAATACCGGCGATCTACTGCAAACGGACTTCGGATGGACCAAGAACTCTCACACAGGACTTGACTTCAATCAGTTTCTCGCGATCGGCGCACAATAAATTGTAACATGGAACATTACAAGAAATAAAACTGCTCTATTTATACTAATGGTTGTTTCACTCATTACATCAGCCAAATACATACATTGCATCAGTCAAGTACAAGGTCCAGGCTAAAAATAATATTACAGTAATGTTTCTTTTGTTGGAAAATCGCTGTGTCATGCCACGTTGACTAAGAAAATTGCTTGGTCATGACATTTCGATATTATGAATAATTACGGTACACAATCGCTCAAAACATCATTGCAAAGGTTTGCAAATTTAATAAAACAGTACAATTTGTATAGGTAATCGCATGATTTCGAGTGCAATTTGGAATAAATAAGCACGAGTAAATTTTTCAGACTAACAAATACGGGCTCGTGTGCAATTTGTAGTCTGAAAAATTTACAAGTTCTTATTTATTCCAAATTGCACGAGAAAAATCATGTGATTACTTGTTAATAACACACTTGAAAAAATACTGTTTACGGATTACTTAGGCTGAGGAGCCCTTGGTCTTCGTAAAAATTCCGGAAGAATTCGCAAACCTACCGATAAAGTTGGGAAATCCTTCGGATGTCTTCGGGTGATCTTCGGAAATCTTCGGAGGTCTTCGGGTGATCTTCGGAAATTTTCGGAAGTCTTCAGATGAAGTTCGGAAATCTTTAGAAGACTTCGGGCAATCTTCGGAAGTCATCGGATGATCTTCGGAAACTTTCGGAAGGCTTCGGGTCAACTTCGGTAATCTTCGGCATACATCGTATGACCGTCGGGAGCCGTTAGGGGTCTTCGTACTAACTTCGGAAATCTTCGGAAATTGTAATTTGCACTGGTGTTACACTTTTTGCACTGGTGTTACACTTGAACTGCACTGCTCTTAGCCAATCAGAATGGAGTAATTTTTTCAAGTGTATTATACTCTGTAACAGTACTTCACATCGGGCAGTCAAAATGAAGATCGATTGAAAAAATGAATTTTAAGGTTTTACTGGTGCTGTGAATTAGTGAAACTCTTCTCTATAAGGGACGTGTACGGCGACACAACTTTTCGGTATGGTCGTCGACAAACATACTGTAGGATGAAAGAACGTCTATCGCACTTCGGAGTTCGCTCTTCTTAGGTCATTCAACATCATAATTACCACAGTTCGAGATAAGGGGTGCTAATTTAGCGGGCCACGGGAAGTCACACTTTGTTCGAGATAGCCGAGTTCGAGATAGGCAAATGACTGAAAAACAGTAAGCAAAACCGAGGGGAACGGGTTTCAGTTCGAGATAGCCGGGGATTCGAGATAGCCGGGGTTCGAGATAGCGGGAGTCTACTGTAATTGCCTTTTGCGTCAATTCTTCCTTCTTCGTCGTCAATTTTGCCTTCTCCTGCGTTAATGTTTCCTCCTCCTACGTCACCATTGCCTCCTCCTTGGTCACTTTTGCCTTCTTCTGCGTCATTTTACCTCCTCCTACGTCACTGTTGCCGTCTTCTGCGTCAATTTGTCCTTTTTTCTCCGTCACTTTTGCCTTCTTTCGCGTTCGCCTTCTAACTCCTCCCACGTCAAATTGTGCTTTCTTTCGCGTCAATTTTCTCTAGGTCAATGTTGCCTTCTTCTGCGCCAATTTTTCCCCTCCTTCTTCGCGTGACAGCTAATACGACGGCAAAGTCTCAGGTGTAATAAGGGGACGATTCTTCTCCTCATAAAAAGGTACATCTTTTTTAGGCTGCGCTAACCATGGCGAAAATTATTTCGAAGACAACCACCGAAACTGTTGCCTTTGGCAAAGGAAGATGAAAGTCTGTCAGGGTTGATTAAATTCCATAACTCCGAAAAAACCTCTCACTTGCTTTGAACAGCTCGACTGCATTGCTCAGTTTTCCACAATACGGTAAATGATCAGAGGTCAGTAACACGAGTATCTTATACATCATGTAAACAATTTTCCGCAGACCGGAACATTGGCTCGTGACTTAACATGCAGTTCGCGGATGCAGGTACTGAGATCGACGAGTTACGAGTTGAAATGTGTAGGAGAGACCGCCTTGAATTACCATGGAAGAGGGAAAATACGCCATGTGTGGCTTCATAGCTCAGTTGGAGAAGCATCGCACCAGTAACGCAGAGGAGTTGGGTTCAAATCCCGTTGACGCCCTGGGGTTTTTCTGGCTTCTTTGCAATTGCTTAAATTGCAAATAAAACTTTGAGGATCATTTCTTCACATTACACTCTCTATTCACAGTTCATATATATATACTTCACTTGTCAATACGCACTTCTTCTTGCTAATGCTCCACTTTAAACTGAGTGGAAATGCGTGGAAAGCCAGTAACGCAAGTGTTGCTTCGATTGTATCAATTCGAGGGAACTTTTAGTCGGATGTGAACTTTACGTCACAAAGAGTCGCCTTGAGTCACGCAATTCCGTTAAAACGTGACGGTGGAAGTGGCGTTCACGAAACTTTTCTGACTGTAAACTCTTACAAAAATACGCCTATAAGCCGATTCTAATGTTCTTCATCCTGTTTGGATTGTAAGCTTCTTACACAAGGATTTTACGATATCCTTGCCCTAACGAAGCAGACGTAAGTAGTTAGATGTGGATGGGTCTTGTGTTAGTGGCTTGAGGTCTGAGTGTACTTTGAGTAGAACCGAACCAGTTATTGTGCTTCACATTGTTTTACAGTACAGTCCTGATGTAACGAACATAATACAATGGACCAAAAATGAAGTACTGACGAGCATGTTGGTCGTATGGGTATTGCACAGATTGAAGCTGGTGTACCACCTCATTATGCTTGATCACCGTTTGGCTGTTCACTTTAGCTGTTCCAGATGGTCGTAACTGGTGTATAACAGAACGTAATCGTACTGTCATGTCTTCTAAGGTAATGCAGGTTGTTATGAACGAGGAAGGCACATAGTTAAGTACTGAGGCTGCTCAAAAGGAGAAAAATATTCTCTTACTGGAGATCTTCCGAGGGTTCGAGGTCCACAAGTCTTGGGTTTGTCTTAAGATTGTTGTGTGCTGTCAGCGTGTAAAGAAAGCTGGCGAATCATTTTCATCACTCAAGAATACATTAGTGATATTTATTTATTATCTTTTTAAATATTCTTTATTAAGCACACTTCAAACACTTACATATTACATTACGTTTCACATTGAATCGCACTATACTAAATTTACATTGACACTTTTAGTGATATTTATGGTTACAGATGTCTCTTAGTCATTAGTTATGGCATAGAGAATCAGAGGAGCAGCAGATAAAGAGGTAGATATGAAATCATAAATAATAATTATGATTAACAGTGGCCACAAGTTGTAAACTAATTTTGGTAACTGCTCAGGTTATCACTCAAACAACAACATTGTCAACCAGCCAACCAATGCTCTATGAAGACCATGCTTTAATAAAGCAGAATAACCAGTTTGAAGGAAGTGTATCAGAACAAAATAAAGTAAAATTTAGGGCCAAACAACATGATCATAATTTTATGTGTGCACAACTGACTTTAATTCCAAATAACAGAGAAACCATGCCACAAGAAGATTAATTAGAAAAGAAGGCCTCTCTCAGATCAAATTACCCATGAGGGTCTACCTCACTGAATAAGCATCTCTGAAAGCAATATTATTACAAGGATACAACCCTTGCATTTATTGCCTGAATGAGGAAAATACTAGAACAACAAAACAACTTTAAAGAGTCATTCAATACACTATTACCATTGATGACAATTGCTCGAGTTCCAACAAGAAGCAACCAACTGTAACAAAATGATTTAAGAAAGAAGTTGATACTGTCTCTGAGAAATCAACTACATGTACAGCTGGAGCAGATCCGCGGGGGGGGGGGGGGGGGGGCATGCTCCTCAAAACAAGTACTCAATTAAATTTCATCGGGGTGAGGTGCTGCAACCTCCTAAACCCTTTTCCTTGATCTACCTACATGTATATGGACCATCAAGAGAGTCTGAGGAGATACGAAACTGCTGGGTCTGCTGCTTACCCCTCAACTGTGATCAACCTCTACTAATTTCCCCTCACCTTCTTATAGGATGGTGATGAGAATTCAGAGCCTGATCACTGCAGAAAAATGCCTAGGCATCAAAGTTCTCAAGTGTGAACATAAGAAAAAGTAATAACAACGAAGGAAGAATTAACCAGCATCAGTCTGACCTCTGCTAAATGAACACCTCCTGTTGGCAGATGCCTCAGGTAAGCAGACACTTAGTCGTGGTCCCAGCCACATACAAACACTACATTTTTAATCTCCCATAAATGGACACCTCTCCTAAGCGGACACTTTTTCTGGTCCCAAGGGCGTCCGCTTATGGGAGGTTCAACGGTATAACAAGTACAGCAAAGGAATAGGTAGATGATGAATTTAGGTTAAACATACATTTTGGGCTACTGTAGTATTGTGAAACAAAAGTGTTGATGGGCCTCTACCCAGTCAAGCTGTCACTAATCAGGTAAAGGAAAGTTAAGGTTGGCTTGCACTGGAATTCACATAGAAGGGGCATGTTGTACACCATGTAGCAGTAAAATAAAATCAGCCTGTCCAATTGTCTCAACTAATATGTTTAAATTGGTGTGTTATTCTAGATACCGTAACATATACATTTTTGCACAAATCATGTCACACAAGACATGTCATTGACAAATTTGCAGAGATGTTGCATCTCTATTACCCTGGGTGCCAGAGGATTTTCTTGCACGGTTTCCAGTTCCGTCCGGTAAAGTCTCTATTGTGACCTGCACATTTGTTTTTCTCTCGTGGCAGAAGGCTGATACAAGCGAGAAAACAAACCTCTGGTACCCAGGGTACATCTAAGCCAATCACAGACAATGAACCGCTTAATAATTTTCCTGTGTATGCATGTTGTGATTTTGTCGTTGCTGTATGCCCATTATGTGTATGAAACACAATTATACCACTGCTATATGACCCCTAGTGCTAGCCCACCTCTGCTGGGATTGCCTGGGAGCAGCAGTGTCCTTGATAAGGTTTGCACTGAAACTTCAATCTATGGCTTTGTACTGATACATACTGTCATGATGTGAATGTCACCATATAATAAACATTTTATCAGTTTCTCCTGAATAGGTTTTTAAGATTATGTTGCCAAAAAGATTAACACTACTGGTATTTCTAGTGAAGGTTAAGTAATGTAACTGTAAGGAAACTTTGTTCTATTAAAAAATTATAATTTCAAAAAGATATCACCACAATACAATTCATAAAGAAATGAGTCACATGACTAAATTAATTTTTCATGACTATACATGTACATGTACTACGTAAACTATATTTTTACATTGCAGACCAAAGGGTACTTTCACGGGCCTGCTATTGTTAAATTTAATGCAGTCACTATTAAACAAAGAATTTATAATCATAAAAATAGATATGTAACTTTACAATGCATCTATAATTTGGTGGGCAGCACAAATTGCCTTATCAAGATACAGGTTTTTACAGGAATAAACATGAATGATAAATGTATTACAAGGCTGGGAAATTAACTACAACATGTAGGGCTTAAAAGCTACATACATAAATAATGCAATAAAGATCTTAGGTATTAAAGAAGAAGAAACTTGGGTAAAATGAAAATAAATAGAAACTGAAATATTTTAGCATATTTGATAAATAAACTGTAGCTAAATAAATATATAGCAGTCCTCATTTAAAGTAGCGTTTACTTTTCTAGATGTATGTAATATTGTGAAACTGGAGTGTAGACAGTTTTGAGAGTTAAAGATCATTAGCTATACTGCATATCAATAAAAAATATTTAGTTTTTCAGAGGTTGATGTTAAAATTATGCCTGAAATAAAACAATAGCTTATAACTAAACAAAGTGATTAGTTTCTTATAACTAAACATTATTTGTATGCCAAAACTTGTCAAAGGCTTTATCAGGTAACCATAAATATAAAATTCAACCTGAATATTATTACTTTTAAGATACAATAAGGAAAAGTGTCATTCAGTTTTGTTTACAGTTTACTATTTCAGAGTTAGAATTAACATCAACAAAAACAACATTCAGAATATTTCTGAATATTTAACATAAATATAAGCATTGTGTTGTTTTTGTTATTTATTATGTTTATAAGCCATGAATCATGTTTACCAACCTGTATAGATCTCAACCTTCTGTGATGATGCATCTCTAGAAAGAATAATAACAAAAAAATATAGAACAAAAATGAACTATAAATAAACTTATAAGATGGAGTCTACTAAATTTGCAAGTAATTATGAAGTCAATAAACTATCACATGACAGCTGAGTCTTCGTAAATAATCACTTCGTCAGCCAAACAACCAGATACTGAGATAAAGGGACTAAAGTGAGCCCAGTCACGATTAGTCACTGGTCATCATTAAACAATGCTATCCTAATAATACGAATCTAAACAACAGGGATTGTAATTTCCGATCGATCAAGATTTCCAGCTGGACGCTTTATCATTTCATAACAGAGTGAAGGCGCTAGTGAAGACCAGTGAACGGTAAACTGCTAAAAGCAGTGGATGTCAGAATATCAAATGTCATTAAAGAAGCACTTATAATCTTACTCGATGAATTTCTGGTAGTCTTGCATTCAAATACTCAGAGAAAGTGATCCTTACGACGAACTTGCTTGAATAAGCATTTTAAAAATCGCAAGCAATTTCGATCGACCGTACCTTGCATTATCAACCAATTCAGCCAAAGCTCCGAACAGGAATTCATGTGTTGTGCTACAATAGTTGAGAGAAATAAAGAAATCGTTAAATATCACTGAGTTTCATTTACACTCTATAAACTAAAATAAAACGCGTTTAATTTGTCACACTCTAATAGCTCAAGGCCAATACATTTGCATGAAGTCATACGCACTGCGAGCCGCTGAAGAGTGCTGACTTGCGATTATCGTATCAGAACCGTAGACTTCGTCTTACTTGGCGTTGAAAACATTTTGGTCCACTGCACGAAAATTATATAGTTAGTTATACCTTGCTATAGTGCAACGCAGCAGCAACTTCATTGGGGAATTTTTCCTGTTTTGTGTTTATGGGCAAAGCTTTAATTAGTTGATTCTCCCTTGGCGCGCATTAAATGGTCACTGAAACATGTGCGATCCAAATACCCTTACACATGGTTTCAAAAACTTGGTCAAGGTGAAGAGTTCGTTAACAATAAAGAGACGGCAAACTTTTGCCGTAACTACCTGTTGGTGTGCAGATAATCGTAGGTGAGTTGTGCCCTACGGAGCGACGAATAATTCCCACCGCTTGTCATTTCGTCGTCGCGGCAGTTGGAGTTCACCTCGCGTCAGCTTCACTTCTGTGTCGTTCGCTTGAAAACCGCACAATGGGTCCCATCCACAGATTACCCCACCTCTGTCTCTCTCTAAAATTCAAAACAAACCCGTCGGTTGTGAAATGAGGGCGTCACTAACAACATAAAGCGACCAAAGCTGCAGCCCAAAACTTCGAACTGACAACAAGGAGCTTGCGCTGCAAAAATGCATGGAGAACGAGAGTACATACGGGTGTCAAATCCACTACAACGTGACTCTCATGCGCGCGAAAGCACAGAGTTGTCGTCATCTTATTGGCTAATATGCTCAAAATTGACAGCACCATTGTCTTTTCTGAAATCTCATTGGCTTCTTTTGGAGATGACGCAATCTCGCTTATGCAGCCGCACCCGCCATTGTGCCAGATATGTTGTTTCGGAGCCATTTCTTGATCACACAAAGGTTGAATTGTGCTAAGATTGTGTCTTTTTAACCTCATTTCTCTCTTTTACTAGCCGCAAAGATTGTCGAAATGAAACGCTCGTTGGAAGCATACCGGCAGGAGTCAAAATTTGGGCTCGATACGCCGGGATAACGAAATGTATTCGTTCGGATTGAAATCCGAGATGAAACGGTAAGATTGTATTGTCCATCGATTCATGTTTGCTTGTCATGTCTTGTGTGAGCTCCTTTTCAGATTATTGTGTGTATACTTCATTGCAAGACGATACAAAAACTATCCGGGGGTTGGCTGTTTGTGTGTAAGAGATCACGCGTTGATCTCTTGGATGCGTTGAACACGACGAAGCGAAACTTTCGTTCGTGTGTGTTTGTTTAAGATATCGCTTTCGCATATTAATGAGCATAAATGCTACGAACACCTGGTCGCTTCAAGGGGTAAAAGCCTTCATTACGTCCAATATCGAATAACGTTTCGTTTTCCCCACAGCTCTTGCGTTTACAACTGTATAACAACCCTGGAAGCTTTGTTGTTTACTTACAGCTGTAGCTATTACATGTAAACTATAAATAGTTCTGAAACTACATGTAGTATCTGTCGGTGCATGCAACTACCCCGGGCAACTGCCGCTTTCGCTTTCTATAGTATAATATTTGTTGACCCCGGATGACCACTGAACGAATTCTTGCACGCATCTCAAAGCACTAGAATGTTCCATCGTAATTTTATTTATAGCTAATCCCTATGCGAATATAAAACACCCTATAAAATAAATTAATTTCATACAGTTTGTGCAATGATGCGTGATTTTTAGCCGCAAGGCAAGCTGTTGATGAATTTTTAGCCAGTGACTAACCACTTTGTAACGTTCGCTCTCGGTTTTCACGGCGTTTCCAATAAATCATTGTAGTAGTTTTAAATAGCTTGATCGCAGCCATCTGACAGCTTTCGTTTCGCCAAAGCTATAAAGAACGTCATACAAGTAGTTTTGCTTCAACACACCAGCTCGTTCAAGCGTGTATATTTTTGAGTGTCAATCACGTGGTTCCAACCCCTGAAGGTCTGGTTAAATTGAAATGCTTGGAGTTTTTCCTTGACCATCAATTCACAACGCCAAGACATGAAAGGTGTTTCTTGGAAGAAAGTGAAAGTGTAGACACGAAAATGTTGACAGATCCCTTCCCTTTCATTGAGGGGCCACACCGCCTTTGGCTCAAGTATTTCCTGTCGGCACTTCAAAGAAAGCGAAAGTTCTCGTTCAATAGTTTTAAAATAGAAGTACGAATTGAAAGCGAAACAGGATGTCCAAGTCGCTCCACAGTCTGTTGCTCACGAGCTGTAATAAGTTGTTATGGAAATTTAGAATCTATAAAAGCATCTTTGTAGCTGCTTTTCTTCTTTCTATCCTTTCTCTTCTGATGTTGTCCATAATGTTCGCTTAGTGTTTGTATAACTATTTACAGGGCTAAAAATGCTTGTTAAAAAATACTTTAAAAGAAATAATGTTTTTACAATTTTGATCCTGTTTTCTATAACCTCATTCCACAGACGTTGTGTCATGGGGTTCGCAATCTCTCCTTCGGCTGGTTTTCTTGTTAATCCATTTATGCCTTCCGCCGAGTTCTTTAACCCTTTCACTCCCAAGAGTGCTAAGTTCAAAACTAAGGGAAAAAATCTGAAAATCGTCAAAAACAAACAGCACCACATGAAAGTACTGCTCAATAGCTTTCATTTGAATGGTCACTCGCTAGATTTTCATCCACAGACTCAAAAGTTAGAACCACATTCACTGACTCAAGGTTTGACTCTGGGAGTGAAAGGGTTAAGTTGTCATCGGTTGTAACAGACTTAGTTTTTTTCTTCTGTAAACTGTATTAGTAAAATTGAATGAATGTTGAATATGCTCTCTACTGTTCACTAGACATTGTAATAAAACAAACCCGCATTGGATCGAATGAATGTTTGAATTTTTCTCAAACAAAGGAACGTATCCTTTGTAATTTCAACTTCTCTTGCGGAAATAAGTGACATTGTGTAAATGTTTGAGTTCTTTGCACACGACGTTCATCTCCTTCTCTTCTGCTATATGTTATGAAAATGTTCATTGTTTGCAATGTTAAAGTATTAGGGAACGTATTTTCGAGCGACGGCAATGTTGTAAAATCGTCTTTTAAAACATTTAATTCGTGAACTCCCCAAACTATTACAATAACTTCATTTTATTTATGTATTAAAACGTTCTCTGCGTGTTGTCAGTCAAAATGGACAGTAAATGAGAAAAATAATTTCTGCCCTATGTACTCCTTTCTCGCCAAAGATAGATGGCGAGCTGTAATGAATACCTCCTGTCGAACGATGTGATGTTGTATGTATATGTAAAAGAAATGCTTTGGTTGACTTTGTTGTTCAGTGAATACTGCCTCGACAAGAATATTGATCTTCTCATAGCAACACATCAAGGAGTTCAGCAAAATGTGTTTAACAAACAGATGTTTGACGTGGAAATCAGCCATTCTGGCTTTTGTAATTAAGCTCCAACTAACGTCATGGTGTGTGATTAGAATAAACAGACAAACGTACGAAAACCGACTTCGGACTTCGGACTTCAGACTTAGTCCCTCCTCGGCTTTCGTACAAACGATCGCGAAATTACGACTACTGAGCCTAAATAGTTTTCCGTGAGCAGCGCAAGAAGAACTTTCTAACAGTTTGAAGAAGGCATCTTAAAGGTGGTTTGCTATGCAGTTTCTCATCAGTATGAGTTTGATTAAAAATCACTCCCGATAAATATGTGCCTGACCAAAGTAGGCGGTTCTCGTTATAAAAATTTAATAAATACTCAGAACAAAGTAGGCGGTTGCTCTGGAAACAGCTGCCTTAGGATGAAACCCCCGTGTAGTGCCAGTCACAAAATTGGAAAATAATTTGTTGAATATATATATAGCTACTTTCTGGTTGAAATAACCGTAGAAATATCCAACACGATGGTAGCCTGGTCCTATGAAACCCAGACAACGATTTTCAACCGAACGTTGAGGTAAATATTTAAGAGTTCAACTTACTATGACTTTATACAATGTATTGCCATCAATAGACTCCGTTGCCAAAACAGTTAGTCAGTGTAAAAGAAACTTTTAGATGCACTGTATGCGTCACATCGCCCAGTTATAGTTTTTAACACTGCCATAGGGGATCGTTTTTGAAGGTTTCTCGTGACAAATATTCACGAATTATTGAATTTCCATTTAAAAAAACTGACAGAAAGGCGTTATGACATGTTAATTACAGTGTGAATGCATGCGTCTTCACACGATCGTAAGAAAACAGCAAGACTTAACACAACCGTAAATCCTCTATTAAGCCCCCCCCCCCCCCCCCCCCTCCCTCTCTAATAAGCCTCCTAATAAGCCCCCTTTTTTGGAGCCGGTAAATTTATCAATGCCCCTCTATTTAGCCCCCTCTTCTTTAACCCCCCCCCCCCCCCCTTACGTGCATGAAATAAATAAGCCCCCCCCCCCCCGTGTTCTTAATAGAGGATTTACAGTTTTTTCTAGTTTGTACCTACTTGCTATGTTTTTTCTTATAAGACATAAAATCGCCCCTTCGTTATGGAGTCACTGTTAGGTGAAAATCATTTTAACGTCTTCCATCCGGAGTTTTTCCTTTCCGCCATGGTCGCCTCTCGTGAGACAAACTTCAAAAGTGCAGCCTGTTCTTACTCGTGACGCTTCCGCTTACATATAAATGTAAATTCATGTTTGATATATACCAAAGCTAAATTCATGGGACAAAGCCCGAAGAGCAGTTGGTTGAACAATGTGTACAGATCTGTGACAAACACTGTGGGTTGCCAATTATCAAGCGATGAAAGGATAAAAGAAGCTTGCTATTCATCAAAACAGAAAGGAGCAGACGTCAGCAATTGAGAAACTTCCTAGCCACATTTGTGAATGAATGCCTCTGACATCAAACGTCACGTGACAAGCAAGATACCAGTGGGAAGAGCCATGCGTTCAGGAAATTATGTGAACTTGAATTTTTCAGGAAAACAAAGAACAAGGATTAGGCGATTAAGGCGGACGAGTTAATTATCCCAGCTATTGATTTTGGGTCGCGCATCGGAGATTAGCGATGAAGTTTAGAATCCGCGAGTAGAAATGTGTGTAGAGGATGTCTACCAAATGATTTCTTTCGTTTTCTGTTTAAATTTTACACGAACATTAACCTACCCTTCCTTCACTTCATTGAGCTTTTGCTTACAACAAGCGGAAGCAATCCCAGAACGTAATGGTCGTCCCTCCCCCACACTAACATAAGGCAACTGTCGTCCCGTTTAAGTTGTAGCTGCGTTTAAAACATTCCTCACCACTTTGCGATAAATATAAGCAAAGTGGGTTACAATTAATAAATGTAAAGCTAATAAACCATTGGTCCCGTTACCAACACTAAATGAACACTTCAATGCAGAGTGGTGACTGTTTGGATAATTGTAGTTGCCGTTTTGTGGGAATTTAAAATCACTTGGGTGGGAAGGCGCCAAGTTAACTTTCAGTTGACGTAACGAGATAGCCAAACATTACTCCCTTGAAGCGACCAGCCCGACGGTATTGAATGTATATTTTTGTGTTTTCACGTTTCAATTAATTTGTGGTGTAAATCAACCTGTATGGAATAAGGATCTGACTTACGTTATTCTCCCTTTCAGACTTGTTTACCACCAAAGCACATCAATTTCAACTTCTGGCTAAAATGGTAGGCAGCGTTGTCGAAAGACGGGCAAAAAACGGCAGCTAACAACGACAGGCGGATCCCTCAAGATTACGCGTCAATGGCTTGCCTGTGTTATTGCGAGATGTCAATCATCTCAGTGAATTAAAGCAATGCCCCGTATGTGGCTGGATCATCGTATGTGCTGTTAGTCGTTTATTGAGATGCCTTATGATTCCTCTTTGTGAAACGGAGGCACAGAAAGATGATGGAATCTTCTCGATCTTATACTACTTCATGCGAGATAAATGAAGTAGAGGCTTGTTTATTTTATGTCATAGAGGTTTTGTGTCACAGTCTCAAATTTTGTTCATTAAAGAAAAAATAAAAGCGTCTACCCTAGCAAGCTGGTCGGCTGTGTGAATATGAAAGACGGATTACTTGACGTTCTTTATATTCGCGCATTGCGTCGTAAAAGAACTCTCGTTCAGCCGACATCTTTATTTTTCCGTGTTCCTTTTTAGGTAAAAAAAATATTTCGATTCCATCGTGTTCTTTCTTCTTTTTTTATTTCTTATCGTAATAGCGTTTTTGCAATTGACAGTTTACGGTTAATAACCCATTGGTAATTTACCTGACGGTATTCATAAATAAAAGCGTATTTCTCGATTTTTTTTTTCGGAGAAAAGGTATAATTTTTCCAAGTAATCGTATCATTGTTGGGAAATGTTGTACGCTAGCCTGGACAATTTAAAGTAAGAGATAGTTTATTGAAAGATAAGGAGGAAAAAAAATTAGGAAAAAATATTGCGTCGGTAATTTTAGAGCGTCGCTGACATGTTCAAAAACAGTAGGTCACAATACCCAACAATTAAATAGCGTTATTAATCTATGATCAAGAAATAAAACTAACAGTTCAAACTAAATTACTACAGTGTACAAGAAGCAAACGGAGAGACCAAACGACGAAGAAGGATTGCTAGTTTTACGGGCGTCTTTTGCGAGTTTTCTTTTTGTCAATTTTATCTGAGCTGAAGACATCTGTTAGCTAAACAAAGGCTTAACTGCTTGTCCGCCATGCAGTAGATCACCTGTTACCGACATCAAACAATACCATCATCTCCTTTTTCGCAAAACCAGATGTCATTCTGTTTCGTTTCCCTTATAAGGATCGTTTGCGTCATCATCTTGAGTTGCTGTTTCCTGATTGGTCCAATCTTTCCTCTTTTTATTGGGTTCTGTGCGTAATTAGACAAATAGGTTTCACTTGTCAGGCTTTTCCTGCGCTAATTGCTTTTTTACACGCTGTGACGCAAGTCGGGCAACTATGGATGTTTGCACCTGTTCCCTATATGTCATAACGGAGCTAATGGCCTATCTTTTCATGCTGTCAAAACGGAGCTAATGGACTTGAACTCAATTTTATTGCACTCAGGTTCGGCGTGGCGACAATACGATGTTGAGTTATTAGCAAAAACCCGATACCTTTTATATATACCGTTGTTTTGTTTTGTTTTGTTTTTTTAACTGGCCTTTTTAATACAATTGTACCATATTTCAGTGAAAGTTTATCTCTGTTGGTTTTTTTTTCAAGCAGAAATCGTCGAGTAATATAGTGTTATGTGTGTATAGTAATATACTTCGCGGATGAACATAAATTTCCCCTTGTAGTCTATTGATTCGTTCACAAATGAGGTTACTTCGTAAATACTAACTTCACAATGGATGCTAGTCCGTTGCAGCATTTTACTCCCCACCAAAGCGCGCTTCTTCCATCTTTTTTCCCTTGAAACTCAGGAAGTTTGCAAGGATCCCATGAGTAAACTCAGTCGTATTACATGTAACCAAGCACGACTTTCCCCGACTGCAAAAAAAGCTTATTGACATCGCGTCATTATTAAAAAACTTCGAAACGTCTTCTTAAATAAATACACTGTTTGAACCATCCCTGTGTCGCACTTGACTGCGAGAAGTAATATCACCCTCCTTCATTTAGCTATAATTTTCTAATGTTGTTTTGTAACAACGCCCTACAAGCGATACGTGTGCATAAATAAAGATTGTCTATGCATGTATGTATACCTTAAAAGTCGGCGCCTTGCTAAAGTAAACAAGGCTATTAAAGAACTCCAAATAAATAAATAAACTCCGAAACAAAATAAAGTGATATCATTGGTGGATACAATTCCATGCAGTTTTTCCACTCGTACGCGTAAATATAAATAATAGAGAAAACGTATGGACGGCTAAGGTCTGCGGAAGAGGGTTGCTTTAAATATAGGGGGATTTCCGTGAAATTGCATACACCACCCTTTCAAGACGATAAGCTGTAAATCCTAAGCTTGAAATATTGCGATCAAACGAGCAGATCGACGGCGCCATGAAAACTTGGCTCGCTATCTTCGGTCAGTGTTCGACAAAATTCAGGTCAGTGTCGAGCAAGTTTTCCTTGACAACTTTTCTTTGCTCGTGTGGAAAGAGAAATTTGGCGCCAGTTTTTGAACAAGGACACTTGTCAAGGAAAAATTGCCAAATTGCGAAACTTGTTCGTGTGGACGATGCAACAAGGAAAATATGACAAGGAATCCCTGGTGCCCAGCGGCCTTATCTTGTTGCTCGCGACCTGGGTGCTATTAAAGATGATAATCCGCCGTACAATATTATTGTTATTACGAAGAAAAATTCTCAAAGAAATATTGTTTATCGTTCACACGAGCAAATAAAATTTGTTAAGGAAAAAATGTCAAATTAAATTTGTTGTTTATCCACACGAGCAAATAAAAATTGTCAATGTCCCTTATTAAGGAAAACTTGCTCGTGTGGAAGGGGCTTTACAGGAGAAATTGAAAGTTCCACTAATACTGACTGTTATCAGGAACCCATAACATTTACTCGTTTTATTTTTTCGTCATGGTACATCCCCGGTCCATGTAATGCAAGTTGATGTTTTTCTAAATTCTTGTCACTTGTCTGATAGATGATGTATGTAGATTTCAAGGAGAATTTAGATGTGAATCCCCCGGCCGTGCTAAGTTTGTTTTGTATATAGCATGAAGGCGCAATTTTTTAATTCTTTGATCGTGACTTGCGTTATAAATGTGAAGAAAAACTGCTAGCCACTCCCATGGATAGTACAGATCGTTGCACACCATGCATTAATTTTTAGTGGTTCGTTAATAAGTATTGGTAATCGCATGAATGCGAGTGCAATTAAGAATTTACACTACAATTTGAAAATTCTCTCAAAATTGAAATATCACCAATTAAATTAAAAGAATTTTCAAATACAGTAAAAACCCGCATATAAGAACCTAGTGGATTAAGAACCTACAGCCTCTAATTTGGCATTTAAATACCCAAAAATATAAGAACCTGTTTAGCCTGGCAAAGAAAAACAGGTTCTTATATGAAAGAATCAACTGAATTATGATGGTCAAAATGTGGGACTATAAGTAAGTAGACCAAGTCCCAGAGCTCTAGATTTTTGATGATTCAATTGTTATGTTGGGTTTGAAAGTTAAAATAATTATGCAAGATCAGTGTTGTTAAAGCATGTAGTCCTGATAAGCATAACTTTGATTAATGATATTGCAGTTAAAGGGCCACACCCATGCTTGTGGTTGATTTTTTGGTCGACAAGAAATTAAGAACCTATTTAAGAACCTAATTAGCCTGAATTGTCAATAACTACCCCAAAATATAAGAACCTGTTTAGCCTGACTTCGAAAAGTCTAGGTTCTTATATGCGGGTTTTTACTGTATCACGAGTTAGTATAAATCCTTAATTGCTGGAGCTCTCATACGATTACTCATTTATTATGACTGAGAAAATTACGAACGCGCGCAACATTAATTTTCGCAGTCATGATACAAATAAGCTGTATAAACATATATGGGAAAATCGTTATATAAATGCATTACCGTTACCATTAAACGTCTGTGCCATGCTAAGCCTCGAAAGAGCTAGCGCTCCATCGAAATATAGGTCCGCAATGCGTACATCTGTGGGCTTAGGCCTGGCATAAAAACATGGACATCAGGAAAAGATTAGTTTTTACCCGTATGTTGTTATGTTTGTCATAAGTTGTGTTGTTCACATTTGTGACATAAAACATCGACATAGGTGTTTTTGCGTTTGCGTGACCTTGCTATCATGTTGCTGGTTTGAGCCATGCCTTATAGATGAAACTCCAATAAATTCGCTGCATGCGACTGATGTGCTAAATCTCGAGCACATAAATGTCTAGACTTTCTTAAAGCCCCTTCCAATATTATTTCCCCCTTTCGTTGGTTTGGGAAATACTCTAAGAGCACTTTTCTCCTTGTTGATTAGAACAGGGGCATATAGGACATCTACTCTGTTTGCCCCTGAAATGTTAAACTTGACCAATTTTAATTTACAAATATGGATATTACTGGGGGAAAACTCTAAATAAACTCTCTAGATAAAGTAAATTAACGAGAAATAAACTTCAACTGTTTTTTTTCCTGACGATTTCTGTTTCAGATGTTAATTTGTGCAAACGTTTGCCCCAACCATTTCAGATTCTCCTCCTACAAAGTGAAGGCCGTGCAGTGGGCAACTTTGTTTCCCAAATCTCACTCTTAAATTCGAGCCCTGGCTGTTATAAACATAAACAATGAGTTAGCTTGAGTTAGCTTATATTTAATTCACCTTTACAAGTCTTCAGATTAGGGACGGTGCAATAATTATTAGGAGGGGGAGGGGTTGGAAAATGGGCTTCATGTAGCCAAATATTAGGTAATACCCCCCTCCTAAAGGAGTGAATTTAGTTATTGCCCCCCTTCTAATCAGTCAGAAATTATGTACGACCCCCCCTCACAGTATACACACACCTTTATACAAGTACCCTACATTTTCTCTACCCGCACCTGTGGATTAAAATCTTATAACAGAAAGAAGAGTTTCTACTACATGTTTAATTGTTGGACATCCGCGTCTGGAACAAACATCACCTCCGTAGCATGCAATGTCCAACAGAACCATAGCAGAAGGAAAATATTTCGGTTCCCATCTTATAAATAGGTATGGATTCACCAATGTAATATGTACTTGAAATAAAATGTTATTAATAATAAGCCCCCCTCTCTTGAGTGACTTATTTTACCTTGAGCCCCCCCATCCTTGCTTTGATTTTACTTTATGCCCCCTCTGGTTTTCCAACCCCCCCCCCCCCCCCCCCCCCCCCTCCTGGTAATTATTGCACAGACTCTTAACACTTATTTCAGTTCAAGTTCTTGATGTAAGCTTCTCTCACATGATAGTCTATGCGGGTAACTCTCTACTAAATTATATATCCTTCTTCAGTTCTAAGTTTTAGTTTTACAATCAGTGCTTACAGCAAGCTAATCAATTCGCATTCTTTCGTGCGTGCAGATTATCCAATGAGAATCCGAGGATAGCTATTCTTCGGCTTCTGACTGGATGGTCTACACGCACGAAAGAAAGTGAATTAATAAAAAGTGGTCACACTTTTGGGCTCCTTGCTGTAAATATCTTTTACTCTAAATAATCAGATTGTACAATCGTTATACGTGGGCTAGTTCATTAGATAAAGTTAAATACATTTCTTTCTACCACTTATACTTAATAGGTAATATAGAAATGATCTCCAATAAATAGAACTAAAACGTTATCGAATAAAACTGAACTTTAAATCAAGTTGAAGGTTAAATAGTTGACCTTTTCGGCCCAACCAAGCCTTCATTTATAATTAAAACACAAACCACTAATATATCATTTATTATTAAAGTCCAAACCCACGTAAATTTGTTCTACTAAAATCTCGAGGTGGCACATATCTTTCAATCATGAATTAAACTTGTTAGATTTGGGAGACAACAGGTCTACCTAAATTAATCCGGAGTCACGAAACACCAGAAAATGTAACTCGGAAGATCACAAGGCACTATTAGTTACACTGATGTAAGATATATATGATTCTCGTGCGTATAACAATCATTAGTAAAAATCTACTAGTATACTAATGCAAATGAGACAATCTGATTGGCTGAGCTACTCGTATACTATCAGCCATCACATCATAGAAATCTCGAGCTCATAATCTAATTGTTAATTATTTTTACACTAATAAATATGTTTCATTATTCCTGTTACTGTGCGAATCAGAAAAGCGTGAACACTTCCATTTAGGCATGGATTTTCCTTTGCCAAAAATTGATCTATTTTTTATTTATTTTATTGCTATTTTCGTTTCCTGACTATTCTTCTTGCGGTTTCATCATATCAAAGTTAAATCAAAGTGTTCACGCATTTTTATTCGCACAGTAACATTTATCAGATCATTACATGTCACCGATATAGTCATACTGTTTTCACTTAAATTATTTCTTGGCTTTGTGGCAACTTCCACGATATTCATCTAAACTTTTCATTCTTATTTACATCCCGGCCAAATCATGTAATTTACGTAATTACCCGATATATCATAATTTCAAATTAACCAAGAAAGCTTTGCAAGGTATCCTGTAACAACTTTGTGAAATCTATTTTCAAATTTCAGTCCACAGCTGAGCTATTTTAAGAGCGCTATAGCTACCTGATTGCTCAGTGTCGTGCCTCGATCAGAAGGAAATAAAAATAACTTTCACAACATGGCGCGAAACTATAAATAGATTAAAAAAAATTATCATGGGGCAGGGGAATTTCCTCTCTTAGATCATCCTCTCTTGCTTCCTGTAATAAAGACCCCTACTGTAGAGCTTAGTTTGTATTTTATGTTGTTACAATATGCTCAGATACTTTTGATGTTTTATATCGTTGTTTATGCTATTTTAGTGGCCCATATTTTACGGTATGTGCACATGTGGAAATCAGCAGTCCCGGGGGGGACTCCCATATGTAAGTGACGGGGATGCTCGTCGGAAATGCCAAATTACACCCCTAAAAGGGACCAATCTGGGCATGACTCAAGCCTTTTTTTACCCCTGTTATTTCTTCGCATAAGATACCTTGATGGCTAAAAATATCGCCGTTCCGTCCTGAACACCCTAAGGGGACCAAAATCCGTCCCCCGGGTCAGCCGTAAACTTTAAATTAGTGTGAAAATAAAGTTGACTTGCAATTGACTGGACTACTAGATACAAGGTACTATACTGGATAGTCACGCGTTTTTCCTGCACCCTTCAATTAACGATAACCATGTAAGAGCTCGAGGTATCTAATTTAGTGGTCTTGTTTACAATTTAAACCGACAACCAGAAGACACCTGGGTGGCATTTTTTAACCAAGTATGGGAAATACATGGAATGGACAAGATCGTGTGGTAAAGGTAGAGCTGCACTCGTGCCAAACTGGCCCACAATGCGGGGGTTATCCCGGTTTCCTTAGCATGAAGCCGACTAGTAGTGTTGCTACTCGCCCTGGATGGAATGCTAGTCCTTCGCACCCATTTATACTGCTGGGTGGAGAGAGGCACTGTGAGAGTAAAGTGTCTTGCCAAGATCGTGTGGCGGGCGAAAAATAATCACACGCGAAGCGAGCTAGAAGGAGGGAGGGGTCGGGGGAAGCTCTCGCCCCATCCCCCACGCACTCGCTTTGTTTGTGGTTCTTTTTACACGATCACTGACGACGATCGTCTGAGAAAAGAGGATGTACAAATGGAAAGAAAAAATTCCATCAAAAACATGACCACCTAACAGAACACATCAAAAGACTACTATATCGAAGTGATAAAAATATGTTTTTTTTAATTAATAACTTTATTGAAATATTACCAAACAAAAATACATATAGTAAAGAACACAAAGTCAAAAACTTATTATATAATACATACAATAAGTATACTAACGTTTGCTATAATTAAGGTAATAAAATTAAAGCGCTTGATTATAATTACCAACTTGTACTTGATTACATTTTACTCTCGAAAACTCAGGGAGGATAAGAGAGTTACTGTGAAGCTTGTAAGTGAAGACATAATAACGCAAAAATAGAAACGTGATATTGCATTTCCTGAGCAATCCTTGATGAGGAGAGTTAGAAAAGATCCTAAACAAATATTCCTTAACTAATGGCTTGAAACCACGTTTTGAACAAAACGTTTCGTAGCTAAAAGTTTAAGGTATGTACAGTTCAGTCGTTTTCTCTACAATACTAAGAGAGGATGATCTAAGGGAAGGATTCTCCCACACATGGTTCTCTTCCAATAATATATTTTTTTGAAATCTATTTTTGATTTCCAGTCTGAGCTATTGAGCTATTTTAAGAGCTCTACCTGATTGGTCAGTTCGAGTGACGTTATGACGGAAGCTCTATCAGAAGAAAATAAAAATAACATATACAGTATGGCGCGAACTATTAATAGATTTGGGCGGCACCATGATACTCTTCTTCTTTGAGACACGTTGAAAAATGTTTGTTATGCACAGGTGGAAGTACGTATGCACAAAGCTCTAAAAGCCTGCGTCAATTGCTGTTTGTCTTGCCTACTCCAAACTTGCCAAGATGTGGGTGCCATGAAGTGTAGTCACAGCTAACACGTGCATTGAAGTCTCCAAGGCTCAATCCTCACTTTTTGATATTGTTGTTATTTTTTGCTCCAGTTTTTCATAAAATTTGTCAATTTCTTCAGGAGGCGTCTGTATCGTTGGAACATACCCATTGATAAGATTGACCAAGCCGTTGTTAGTATTTAACTTTAGAGTTATAATGCGTTCACTTCCAGTAGATGGTGGTTGCACATATAGTAGTAAGGATTTTCTTACAGCAAAAGCAACTCCATGCTCTCGCTTTTCTCCATCTTCTTTACCAAACCAGAAGAAGGTATAGTTCTCCTCTGATATGGAACCATGACCAAGCAGTCTTGTTTCTTGAAGCGCTGCTACATCGATGTTTAGTCGATGGAGTTCTAAATTTAATATTGTGTGCTTACTGTATAGTCTTTCGAGACTGAAGCAGGCCTACATATATTAATTATAATAGATTCCACAAATTATCATGGGGCACGGGGAGGTAATACTCTCTTGACTATACATGTATACTGAAACAGTCACTACGTGTAAGAATATAAATTGGAATTCCCATAGCTTGATAGCTTGTTTCCTCTAGATACTTGTTTACCCGATTCATTCACATCAACGAATTACTTAGCAAGCGTGAAACAGCCGGTGTTCGCAGCCTACGAATTACTTCATTCACCGTAAAATTCCGATAATAAGATCTCCCCAAATCAAGCCTCCCAAATCAAGCCTCCCAAATCTCAGACGCAAAAATCCTACCGATAATAACCCCTCCCCCCCCCCCCCCCCCCCCCCCCGCCGAATATAAGCCCGTGGGCATATATTCAGCAACTAAAGGCAAATCACCTTCCGATTATAAGCTCCTAATTGTAGAGCTTGTTTTGTATTTTATCAAGAGAAAATGATGTAGTTACAGTATACTCAGAGACTTGTCATGTTCATTTGACAACTGTAGAACTTTTTTGTGTTTCATATCACTATGTTTATTGCTTTACCATGCAGCATTCTTGTTTGTACCTAAAAAAACGTCTGACGCAAACTGAGCCCAAACATTTTTGAAACGCAAAATTTCTTCCGATAATAAGCTAATGCTATGTCGTATAATAAAAGGCAGTGTTACTATTTATGATATCAAGAAGCTGACGTGAAAAGGGATGTACGGAACGTGTTTAAATATGTTAATAAAGCAGCAGTTACAATAATCTGTCCCAGGTGTTATGCAATTACATGTAAATGTAATCCTTTATCACTTCTGGACGTACTCAGCGTTACCCAACCCAGGAATATGAGCGCAGCACTTCTCATTGAGAACTTCTAGTTTAGTCAAATATTCTGTTTCATATGATCATCGTAGTGATCAATAAGAGATACACTACTGTACTCCTTCTGACAAATCCAACATTCAGCACGTCCTGGCTTGAATTCTTGCAAAGTGGATATTGCCACATTGCCATTATGGTGTCTCCTTCACTATTTACATTCATGTTTACATTCACAAGGCTTCTCTGCTGTGTGAACTCGATTGCATTCATAAGGCTTCTGATTAGGCTTATCCCGTGTGAACTCTTTCATGTTTATGCAGATTTGATGCTTCGCTAAAGCACTTTTTACAGTGTTTGCATTCATAAGGCTTCTCCCCACTGTGAACTCTTTCATGTTTATGCAGATTTGATGCTTGGCTAAAACGCTTTTTACACTGTTGGCATTCATAAGGCTTCTCCCCTGTGTGAACTCTTTCATGTACCCGGAGTGGTCCTGCTTCGCTAAAGCACTTTTTACACTGTTTGCATTCATAAGGCTTCTCTCCTGTGTGAACTCTTTCGTGTCTCCGCAAATCTGCTGCTTTGGTAAGACACTTGCCACACTGTTGACATTCATAAGGCTTCTCTCCTGTGTGAACTCTTTCATGTCTCAGCAGATTTGATGCTTCGCTAAAGCACTTTTTACATTGTTTGCATTCATAAGGCTTCTCCCCTGTGTGAATTCTTTCATGTTTATGCAGATTTGATGCTTTGCTAAAGCACTTTTTACACTGTTTGCATTCATAAGGCTTCTCGCCTGTGTGAATTCTTTCATGTATCCGCAAATGTGATGCTTCGGTAAGACACTTGCCACACTGCTGACATTCATAAGGTTTCTCCCCTGTGTGAACTCGTTCATGTCTCAGCAGATTTGATGCTTCGCTAAAGCACTTTTTACACTGTTTGCATTCATAAGGCTTCTCCCCTGTGTGAACTCTTTCATGTTTACGCAGATTTGATGCTTGGTTAAAACACTTTTTACACTGTTGACATTCATACGGCTTCTCCCCTGTGTGAATTATTTCATGTACCCGGAGTTTTGCTGCTACAATAAAACACTTCCCACACTGTGAACATTCATACGGCTTCTTCCCTGTGTGAACTGTTTCATGTCTCAGCAGATTTGATGCTTCGCTAAAGCACTTTTTACAGTGTTTGCATTCATAAGGCTTCTCCCCACTGTGAACTCTTTCATGTTTATGCAGATTTGATGCTTGGCCAAAACACTTTTTACACTGTTGACATTCATAAGGCTTCTCCCCTGTGTGAACTCTTTCATGTACCCGGAGTTGTCCTGCTTCGCTAAAGCACTTTTTACACTGTTGGCATTCATAAGGCTTCTCCCCTGTGTGAACTCTTTCATGTATCCGGAGTTTTGCTGCTCCGATAAAACACTTACCACACTGTGGACATTTATACGGCTTCTCTCCTGTGTGAACTCTTTCATGTGTTCGTAAATCTCCTGTCCGGGTAAAACACTTGCTACACTGTTGACATACATAAGGCTTCTCCTCTGTGTCCGCAGATGGCTTCTGTTGTAAGTTAGTTACTTCATGTGTAATTTGTTCAGACATTGTGTTCGCTTTATTGTTTCTTCTTGTCCTTCCATTCCTGAGTGTTGATAAAAAAGCAAGAAAAGGTTCTAAATACAAAGTCAGAATACTGTAATCCCACTCCCCCCCTCCAGAACTCTCATGTAAAAGTAACGGGGTGTGAAAATGTTGAAAGGAACTCCAACAAGGAGCTATTTCAAAAATAAATAGTGTTTCGTTTCAGGAACGATTAGAATGTTGCAAAATGTCGGGAAAGTTTGAATACAATAACGGTAAAATAAAAGAGAACCTAAGTCGTGAAAGGCAGCACTTGAAATGGAGCGGCACGCCACAGTTTCTTAAAATATGACGCAGTAATTTTTTTGGGAGTTCTAAATACAACAGTGAAATTATAATCAAAGCTACGAATCCTCCTAAAGAAATACCGTAGCATATTGCCTACATTTATAGATTACCCTGTTAATAAAATTAATGTCGTAGCTAACCCGTAAACAGTTCCGTGAAAACATCAGACAAATCCCGTCCCTGTTTGCTCTTTAAATGTTCTTATTGGCGGAAATTTCGTTGCTATATTTGTGACCCCCATTTGTAATATTTACATTACAATTTTTAAAACACGGAAACAGATATCTTTGCATTTTAACATGATACTTAATCGTACTTAGAAGCATTTATATTTGTAATACATTTTAATTTATTTTTGTCTCCGTAACGATCATTTTAACTATATTTGAAAAGCAAAGGGAATTATACGTCAATTTCATAGACGTTGAGAAAGCTTCGATGCATTCATCGAGATAGTCTATGGCAGATTTTGAGAGCATATGGTATCCCACTGCGCATTGTCAATATCATTAAATGCTTCTACTCAAGCTTCACATGCTGTGTTGGTCAAGGTGATTTGAGCTTTGAAGTGAAGACTGGGGTGTGTCATGTCGTCTGTCCTGTTTAATGTTGTCATTGACTGGGTTCTTCATCGTACAACAGAAGATCAACGGAGAGGAATCCGATGGACACCCTTTTCAACACTCGAGGACCTTGACTTTGCGGATGATTTGGCTTTATTGTCACACACCCAACGCCACATTTAGGAGAAGACAGATCGACTCAACAGCTTCAGCAAGCAAGTCGGTCTGACAATCAGCTTAAAGAAAACCGAAGCTGTGTGAATGTCTCTTCTCCAGCAAAGATCAACGTTGGAGAGAAAGAGCTTGCCTACACGGACACGTTCACATACCTTGGAAGTGTGATATGCCACGATGGTGGCACCAGCATTGACATAAAGAACAGGCTGAATAAAGCAAGAATTGCCTTTATGAGTTTACAACCTGTCTGGAGGTCAGCAAACTACAACACGAGTACCAAGCTTAAAATCTACCAGAGCTGCGTGTTGTCAACCTTTCTTTATGGGTCAGAGTGTTGGCGTATAACCGAGCACAGTCAAGCTTGGCCTCTTTTCACACAGCTAGTCTGAGGAAGATTCTAAGAATCGTTTGGCCGCAAACGATCTCCAACAGTCATCTTCTCGAGCAAACAAAGCAAGAGGATATGCGCACCATTATCACCAGGAGGCGCTGGAGATGGACTGGCCATGTACTGCGGAAAGATATCAACGACATAACCAGAATTGCACTACGATGGACACCTGAAGGCAGGAGAAAGAGGGCCGCCCAAAAACAACTTGGCGCAGAACAGTTGAGAAAGAACTAAAGGAGCTAAATTACAGCTGGAGTTCGATTGAGAAACTAGCTAAAGACAGGCAGGGGTGGAGAAACTTCGTTGCTGCCCTATGTGCCACTAGGCATAGTGGGCAGTAAGTGAGTGAGTGAGAGTGAGTGAGTGAGTATGTGTTCACCAGTTTCAGTGTTTGTCTTTCCCAGAACATGTTTACATTGGCAGCTACGAGCGTTACTCTGATTGGATAGTAGCCTCACTGTGTAAATAGTTCATATCGAATCCAAAACAATACCGTTTCGTTTAAAAAAGGTACAGAACCTTGTTTTGTGGCATTGAATTCATTTCCACCCCTAAGAGGACGAAACATCTGATATTTTTGTAATAGCAGTAAAGAAAAGTGCAACGAATCTGTGCTTTGAGTACGTTCTTCTCTGAGTTAGTTCCTGACATATTTTTAATTTCAGGTTTTTCCTTGTCAATATCCATGATTGAACCAGCTTTATTTTTGTACAATTTTATTTTTGGCAAAAAACCTGGAGTAATACTAGCTTATCTTACATCATACATTCATTTTGACTGCTTTAAGGAGAGAGTGGGTTTATATTTTAAATTTCATGATTCTATGGGGGCGCTTCTTCGAAGAGGAGCGTTTAATCGACAGTCACTGTTGGTCACTGTTAGATTTAAACACCTGAAGCGGTACCAAACCACCAAATGTTAATAAGCCTCCAACTAAAATACAAAATACCCCCCTCTCTCTAATAGACCTTATCACGGTTTTGGAAGCCATCTTGACGGGTAGGCAACACGCGTCAGAAATTACAGTGTTTGTATTTATGGGAATCCGATGGAAAATAATTTTCTTAAAAATTGAATTCTGAACAATTTATAAATTGTAAAGTTAAGATACTAGGCAAAGGATTGTATTAACCAAATTTGAGGGATGTAGCTGTACTAGAAAGCGTCCACTTGCGTTTTTAATTTTCCATACATTTGTCTATAAATTTTTTCCGCGAACCGTCAAATCACCGAACATACATACATATAACTATATTTCGACTCGGATTTTAGAGTCGAAACAAATATTCTAGTATCTCCAAGAAATAATTGAAGGGCGTGCTGGAATAAGGGCATAACGACAATTGTTAATAATGCCCTTATTCCAGCATGCCCTTCAATTACAATATTTACAATAGTTAAGAAAAATTAAAAATAATTAAATAAGGTGAAAAATACTTTTAATTAAATTAAAATGTACATGCTTTGATATTGTTTCTAAAAAAGCGCAGCTTTGAGTTCGTCAGTTAAAGTGTTCCAATATTTAGCAGCAGTACATCTGAAGGAGTGTAAAGCTGTGTAAACCGGAACTGTAAAGCCGCGTAAAAATTTATAGACAAATGTGTGGAAAATTAAAAGAGGGAGAGAGGGAGCGAGGGAGTGAGAGCGAGCGACTCGGACCGTCTGAGAATTAGGCTACTAAAATTCAGGCTAATTAAGTCAGATTAAGTATCCACTTCATTTTAGTATAAACAACATGAAAATGAATGAAGATATTGTAGCGAGACTGCTGTATCATTCAGAAAAGTATCACTTTTGTATTTCGAATTTAGCTCATATAAAGAAGGCACAGAAATGCCACAATCCAGCCAGCGGAACAAATGTTGCTGAAACAGAACACATATAGCGGTACCCGACTAAATGCCAAGCAGTGAGGAAATTGAATTGCATCTGGAGCTCGAAAATCGAGCGAAGAACCAAGATAAGTGTTACGAAATATTGCATCGATCGATCAAATGAACACAAATGCAACTGAAATGATATTTTGATTCGCTTTTTACATTTGAAAACCTTGTTTGATGCTTTGAATTGCTGGTTTGCAACCAATCCCGAGAGATTCAAATGACAAAGACGCGGCGGCCATGTTGGGGGTACAAACAATAGAAGCTAATTAGAAATCTTTTGTTAATGACCCCCAGCTGACGTCACTTGCAAACCACCAATACATGTTAGGATTCATATTTCAGTATAGGGAGAGGAGAAAACGTTCTTATGGAACGACAGAGATACATTTTGAGTGGAATGTTGACACAATGTTTCTATACTTACCATTTTCAGCCAAATTTGCAGGATATGTTGCCAATATAACAAGGAACATTTTTGCTTTTAAATTGTCGAAATGTTGTCGCTATTGATGTTAATTTATGCTAGTTAATAATTAACTAATTAAACTATTATGGGTTTTTTTATGAGATATGGCTTTCTATATAAACTTAATTGTAAATGGCTGTTGAGAAAATAAATAAACAAACAATAGGGTCAAATTTCACTGTTTTGGAGGCAGGTGACAAAGAGTTAAGGCTCCAGACACCTGTAAATTTCAGTCAAATAACTTGCTATTTCAACTAGCCTGCGTAGCAAGCTCTCTGGGTCCTCTGTGAGCTTGCTAGCAGCCTATATTTCAACATATTTGCATGTTTCAAGTCGTCACATTTTGTTTGGAAAATTCAGCAATAATAACCAGTGTCTTTTTCCCCCAAATGTCCTGATTTGGGGAAATCACCTCAGTAATTTGTAAGAAATCAGGTCAATAGACAGAGCTTCTGATTAGTGGATATTTCGAATGTGGGCACTACACGCATGCGTCTTTTGCACAAGGAGCTTGTTGTAGCACAAGGAACCCCACAGCTCAAGTGAAAGAAACGTATATATTGCGCCATTAAAGTAGTTGTAGTTCAGGGTTCAAAATAGCAGCCGGCACTTTTACCACACTAAGTTGTAGGGTTGTTAAAGTACTTAAAGGCAAAATCTTGTAATTCAATTTTCCACACGTTTCTTTAAAAGTTTTTCACATCTTAAGACCCGGTCAAACGGTCACAACATTTGTCACAACATTTGTTGTAAGCTGATGTTGAGACCATTTGACCACCCCTCACAACAATGTTGTGAGATGTTGTGAAGAGTTTGAATTCATTTAAACTTTGTCTCAACATCGTCACAACATTTTTTTTGTTCTTGAAATGTTGTGAGGTTGTTGTGGCTGTTTGACCGGGCATGGTCACAACATGTCACAACATGTCACAACAAAATTAATGTTGTGAGAATGTTGTGATAAATGTTGTGACCGTTTGACCGGGCCTTTAGGCAAAAAAAAGTTGACAAAAACTACCCATATGCAATATGCGTTAAAAATAGATGGAAAATAGCTCTACAATTGAGTCCCCTCAGTGTAAAATAGGGGTGTATGTAAAACCCGGAACACACCCGGAACACCCCGGAACACCCCCGGAACACCCCCGGAACACCCCCGGAACACCCCGGAACAGCAACAGAACACCCCAGGAACACAAAAAATATAAAAATAATAATAAAATAATAATAAATAAATAAATAAAATAAAAACAAATATATTTATATAGTGGCTGAAGTAGTGAAATTGAACATGGTCAGCGGTCAAGAGCCGTTAACGAATCGGCTGATACCGAACACTTCCGAAGATGCCCCGAATATTTCCGAAGACTTACGAAGATGTCCCGAACACTTCCGAATATTTCCGAAGATGCCCCGAAGATTTCCGAAGATTTCCGAAGATTTCCGAAGATGTCCCGAACACTTCCGAAGATGTCCGAAGATTTCCGAAGATGGCTCTAAGACTTCCAAAGATGTTCGGCACGTTTTCAGAAGACCCGAATTTTTCTCTGGTCCCGAGGGTGTCCGCTTACGTAAAGACGAAGAGTAAAAGAGAGCGCAGAAAAATTCGCCTGATACTCAGGTTAGGGAGGTTCGACTGAACAAACAACGACATGATTGACCAATGACCAATTGTCTACGAAATTGCACATGGCAATGACCTCCGATTACCTCAAATTCAATGTCACGCTCTGTGGCTTTGGCCAATTGGCAAACATTTGAATTTTGAGCGGTCCTTTGCCACTTATTCACTCTTAGATAAGAAGCTTCGGAAAAATTCGGTCTTCTGAAAACCTTCGATATACCTTCGGAAATCTTCGGGACATCTTCGGAAGTGTTCGGAAATCTTCGGAAATCTTCGGAAGTGTTCGGGACATCTTCGGAAATCTTCGGTACATCTTCGGAAATCTTCGGGGCATCTTCGGAAGTGTTCGGTATCAGTCGATTCGTTAACGGCTCTTGACCGCTTACCGTGTTCGATTTCACTACTTCAACCACTATATAAATATATTTGTTTTTATTTTATTTATTTATTATTATTTTATTACTATTTTTATATTTTTTGTGTTCCTGGGGTCTTCTGTTGCTGTTCCGGGGGTGTTCCGGGGTGTTCCGGGAGTGTTCCGGGGTGTTCCGGGTTTTACATAAAATACATAAATTACATAAAATAGTATTAAAATAGCATGAAACTAACAAATCCAAAACATAAAATAGTTTTTAAAAAATGGGGTAAAAATAGGCCGAGGATGAGGGGGACTCAAAATCCAAAATTTTGAAAGGAAAGTATGAAGCTAAACTGGAATTTCCAGGGGGATGGGGAGTTCAAACCAAAAACCTTCCATGGGGTGGGGGAAGAGTATGGATATTTTCTGGAACCACACAATATTTTACAGATTCAGAAGTGAAGAAAGGTCGGGGGAGGGTGGTTAAGTGAATAAGAGGGGTGGGGAGGGAGGGATAATTTTTTGCACTTCACAATAAGCAGGGCCCCTCCCCTTAATTCCCCACTGCCCCAAAACCAGAGAATGGACAAGGGTTAAAAATTAGTCCTCTTCTCCATCCTGGCCTACCTGATTACATGTATGTTAGTTAGACAGGGATTTTGACTCATTGTAACTAAACAACCACCCCACCTCTCCCCAATCCACTACCAATCCAATGGTGTCCCCCTCCAAACAATCTCTTCAAATTTGTCAACAAACTATCCTCCTCCCTATTCAAGCCAATTGAATATGTACAATACAATTAATATGTTCAATTTCAAGTAATCCACTCCTGGAAAATTCTTATTCTCAAGTGACTGTCACTCCCCGAGCTTTGTGAGGACCTGTGAGTGCCGTATTACACATTCATGGCAGAGACCACATTTGTCAGGTTCTACAGTACCGATGATAACATAAAAAGACTCAGACACTTCGTTTTTGAACTCTCAAACTAAAGAAAGGGTCTTGGCTTGGCTTTTCGAGAGCAGCATCCAGTGTCTTTACCTAGGCTTTTTTTACATTATGCTTTTTCCTCAGTATGATACTTTCACTTTATGCTCCAACTTTTCCAGTAAAATGCTCGCCTTAGACAAAGGTCTGCTCAGTAGAATGCTTTTTATGCATCTTGGTCCAACATTTTCTTCGCTGATGATTGTAATTTTATATTATTGAGTTGCTGCATGTTTTTAAATTCCAATTTCATTATCAGTACCTTGCCTAATTTTGGGGGCAAATTGTTTTCTCCTCTGTATTTTCATGTGACTTGTGTTTGGATATGTATTTTATATGATCACCTTTATCCATGCATCAGTTGACTTGTGTTTGACAACAACTTAAATTTTATCACCCAAGTAGTGCCTGCAGCTAGAGTTGTTTTTATCTTTTAGAATCCCTCAGAATAATTTATGATTGTAACGATTTTGATCTTCCCCTTTTCATTTCTGTAAAATGTAGTAACCTTTTGCAAAGCATTGAATAAAATTTTGAAATCTGTTGCCATGTGTTTGAACTTTACCGCATATCCTGGCATAACACATAGAATGAAATCGAACAAACTTTTAATCAAATTATTAAAATTGTTCAGTCATAGAACGAAATTGGACACAGAACTTTTTTGAGTTTGTTTTCTGAACCAAATTGAGCCAAATCGAATGCCATTGTTCAATTCTGTAGTTCAACTTTGTTCGGAAATCGAAAATCACAAAGAGTGTCAACAACAACTATGATAGCTTAGCGAAATGTTCAAAGTTCCTGCTATTATTTCATTATTACAAGTGGATAGAGTCGTGTAGGCCTGTCACCCCCATCATTATAACAAGCGACAAGCTAGGGAAATCCACCATATGCTAGAATCGAAAGGCCAATTTCCTTTTTTTCTGTAATTGTATCTTAAATGTAACTGTAATTGAAGGGCCGGGGGCATTACCAACCTATATTGATTTTTAGGACCTTTTTTTTTTCCATAAGATTTGCCGCGTTTTTGGAATGTGACCTAAAAATTAGTTACCAAACATTTCCCCGTTATTTTTTTCGCTAGTTTCTCCTTCGTTTTCGAGAAATAACGTGTTGACAAACATTCGTTTTAATGGCGGTAACGCTTTGTTAAAAAAACCTTTGTTTCTTTGAACAATGAAGATCAGTGAAACGGTAAAATGGCCGTTGTTACAATGACTTACCAATGAAATCACTGCCCCTTTCAGCGTTGTGAGTTATCAAAATATTTAGGTTGTTGCAGCGGCAATGGAGATAGAAACTAAATAAGAATAATATTATGGATCCTTTTCGTACGAAAGAGCGAGTAAGGCCTGGGAAATAGTCACGTCATTCAGTAACCTCGTTATCAAATTATCGATTGATTCTGCCACGTATCGTATCGAGAAACGTATCGCGAACGTAACCTGTGGCAGAGTTCAAACTCAAAAGCTCTGTTTTGGTGATCAAAGGACATCATTAAGTCTGGAGATCGGTAACTTGACATGCTACATTCGAAGAAGTGAATGTAAGCGGCATCTCGCGCCTCCAAGAGTGCTGTTCAGCGCTACACGTTCGAAACTTGGTCGCCGAGATTGTGTCGATCCAAAGCAGAGCTAGTCTAAAAGCAGGTCAGTTCTGGGGCGCAAAAATTGTATTTTTGGGAGTTAATAGTCGGGCGCAAGGCACCGGGCCTACAGAAATGTGGAAGTTTGGACCTGCTTTTAGACTTATACTGAAATCTTTTGACTTGCCGGGGAGCCATATTCCGTTTCAGTTTGCTTGGCAGTTACCCAGAATGCATTGCAATGTGTATCTGACGTTTAATAAGAGCTGTTGTGGGTTGTACAGAAGAAGAAATGAGGCCGAGAACGCAGCATATTCGAGGAAGAAATGATTCCTTCAAATACTCTAGCTATTAAACTGTCTCCTTTATATGGATAATAATCATAAACAATGCGAACTGGCGACCTTAGAAAGACTCTTCAAAGAGATAAACTTGCACGCAGAAAAATCCTGAACTTCGAAACTCTGAGTTGAAAATAGCCGAGGAAAAACTTAGGGGTAGTCGCGCGCGTAAAGTCGTCAGGCGCCAATGGGTTAAACGAAAAAGAAACAAACACACTGGGTTGGCTGTATTTTTAAATGAGCATGAAATGGACATCTTCAGTTGCTATGTTTTGTACGTAGAACGAACAACTTTGCCTGTTAGATTAATGAAATGAACATATTTTCGTGTTTGTTAGTGAAGAACATCTTTAAACCTAACCCTAACCAAAAGCTAGCCCTAACCAAAGCTAATTAACCCTAACCAAAGCTAACCCTAACCAGAACTAACCCTAACCAAAGATAACCCTAACCCTAAGTACCCAACCCTAAGCCTTACCTAATCCCAACTCTAAATCATAACCCAAGACGTAACTTTAACGTTTGCACATCACATGTGATCAAAATATGCAAAAATGACGTATATTTCTGTTATTGCTGGTTTGCAACCAATCCCGAGAGATTCAAATGACAAAGACGCGGGTTTCTTTACAAAGCGTAACCGCCGTAAAAACGAATGTTTGTCAACACGTTATTTCTCGAAAACGAAGGAGAAACTAGCGAAAAAAATAACGGGGAAATGTTTGGTAACTAATTTTTAGGTCACATTCCAAAAACGCGGCAAATCTTATGGAAAAAAAAAAAAGGTCCTAAAAATCAATATAGGTTGGTAATGCCCCTGGCCCTTCATTATTGTATTGTAACTGAAACTGTAATAAAATTTTATTACAACTGTACTGTCACTTTTTTAGTGTTACTGTAATTATTGTATATTGTATTTTGTAATGTAATATTTTCTCTTTTATATACCAATAAAGTATTAAATTATATCAAAAAACAAATCAAAAGGAATCCATGCTATTAAACTGTACGATTCAGGGCAAGTAGTAGCTCAATTTTGCCACTTTTGGAAACGAGAAAAGAGTGGCTGAAACTTATGGAATGGAAGCATTTTTGTGCTCAAGCGAGAAAACTATTACACTTGCAGTCTATGAACAATAATCAAATGAAAAAATTATTGAATGAAATGACATTTTCACAGGCCTAGTCAAATCATTCAAGATAATGTTGTAATAAGAAGAAACTCACAATATGGAAATATAGGACACAAAACTTCAGATGGCCTCGACTGTCTATACTCTGAATCAATTAATTTACATATTAAACCGAACATTTGATTTTGTTCGATTCACAATTTGTTTCTGCGAGTTTGATTTCGTTCAATGACCGAACTTATCGAACGTTCGATAATTTTTGTTCTATTCACAATTTTTTTGTGTGATTTAAATTTTTCGATGACGGAAGTTAATCAAACGAAAGAGTTTGATCAAGTTTGATTACTGAATATTCAATGATAAAAATTATGTGTTTCGCCAGGTGCACAGTGTGGCACTGACAATTAAAAAATAGCTAGAAGCTTTTAACTTTGACCATCACAGACAAGCTAAATATGTTTCTGATGGTTTTCCTCTTGACAGAGACAACACTGACTTTGCTAGACTTGATTTCAAACTAAATAAGAACAGAACAGTGGGGGGGGGGGGGGGGGGGAGACACTGGGCCTGGGACTGAGAAACCATGCTCTCACAACTTGCAAAGCGATCAATTTTGTTTGGTCAGCGGTGTTTTCATAAGGCTTCTTTTCCTGTGTGAAATTCTACAGCAGGCGACTGTCACAAGTAGCACTAGGGACCTTAAGCAATCATGATGGAAATGACATGGAAAACGTCACTTAAAAAGTAAATTCACGTTCCTACATTGTATAAAAATACAATCACGTACCCAGAGTCCATGGTCTCCTCCGTCAGCGGTTGGTCATCACCAGGTGGAACTCTGGGGTAATGGAATTTATCATCCCAGAAATCTGCGATAACGGTCACTTCCACTGCCATTCTTGTTACACGAACAGCCAATCAAAAAATTATATATTTGTTCCATTCCCCCACAGTCTAACCTGGCAATGACTACCACTGACTGAGGAGACCGTTGACTCTGGGTACGAGATTGATAAAAATACCTTGGGATTATTAGCACATGTTCAATTTGTCAGATATTGAAAGGAAAATTAACTGTTGTGTGTTCATGTTCTCCATAATACCGTAAATTTGGTCATTTGATGTTAATGTTTTTGTTTTGCATAGGATGGCAAAGAAATGTACCAAAATATAAACGCATGAGCAGAGATATTGTACTACTAATTAAACCTTGCCGTCGTGGTTGCATTTTGAAAACTCACAAAGTGAAAAATACAATAATTATTCATACATCAATACGCACTTCCATCGCCTCACCGGCCGTCATGTTTTCTAGCTTTTAGCGCAGGTGATTGCTTTGCAAGTTGTGAGAGCATTGGTCCCCCCCTCCCAGAATGGAACTTGTTCACATTCTGTTTTCTAATTATCACCCCATGCAATGCATCCCGAGCAACCAGTATAGAGCGTTTTCACTCAGTCCTGTGGGAATTAAATGACAATGGCCGTGGCAGCCATGTTGGTGTCCCTAACAAAAGAAGTTAATAAAAATTATTTTGTACGGGGACACCAATATGGCGGCTATGACGTCAAGTGAAAACACTCTGTGAAACGATAACATAAGCGTGCAAAACATAAATTAATTGTCCGTTCTGTCTTTAAGATTGCTCGATTGGGTGTGGAATTAGAACGCAATCGAACACTCACACAAATGTTTTGGTTCGATAATTTGCTTCGAGTACCGAACCCAAATCGAAGTTCGATTGAGTTCAGGTTCAAAGTTTGGCACTGAAAGCAAACATATCTTTTATAATAGAAGGACTGCGGAGTCAAAAATGAACCTATTCGCTTGTTTCAGCACCCAAAGAACTCTACTACAGTATACTGGTATCAAAAAGTTTGTCTTACCTACACAGTCGCCCTCGAACCATCGTCCACCATGGAAATCGATTGCAATCAGATATATTTTAGCTGACTACCGCTGACCAGACTACAATGTCAGCTTTAGCGTCCAGTCTACTCGCTACAAATAAAAATTGGAGTGGACTCGCAGATTACATGGATTGGGGACCGGTTGTATAACGCATTTGATCCAGTAGATAGCGTAGTTGATTTTGTCAACACTATCTCAACCGGGGATGAGTTTCAAATGGGTTCACGCTGCCTAACTATTTTGAACCGAAAAACGATTTTCCTCGAAATAGAATTTTCAATTAAGGACATGTATTTATCAGAATATACTAGATTTAAACCGAAAATACATAGCCAACTTGATTCATAAGAAAGCAAATCAAGTGAAATCAAGTGATTTCACTATAGTTATAAACATAGAAAAATGTGAAAAAAAATTTCGAAAAAATGTGCCCCCATCTCTGCTCCCCCTACCCCCTCACGGGCTGTAGGATTGCGGAGCAGAGTCTCTGCAGAGTTCCCACCCATACCGGTCCTCCCGCATGGTGGCTCATAAACACTAGTTGTGTTCATTTACATATATATATGTCCCATCTTAGAATTTCCCTCCCTGTACTTTAGCCTCGTTTTGGCGTAAATCTTGTTTTCTCTTTAGAGCTTTGCAAAATTACAGAATTGACCCAGATTTCTTGAAATTATGCGATACTCGTGAAATGCATGTGGAAAGTTAGCACTATTTCTGAATTATTTTGGTTTATCACTTTAAAAGCCGCTTAAGGCGGGACTTAACCTAAATGCCATTTTTCTGCGACTTAACATGGGTTAAATGGAAATATCTCGTTCACGTTTCAAGCAATCCAAAAACTCTATGCTCATCCCATGAATCTATGTTATGGAGTGTTTTGTAAATTTTTGGGTATATTTGGGAGGATATAGTTTTTCTCAAAGGAGTTGTAAAATTTAGGAAAATGAGAAATATTGAAGATTTGATGTAGTTTTAAAATTAGAATTTGAAGTTAAAAATTAGTAGATTGATAATTGACGACAGTTGATAACCACGCAAGAGCACCCGCGTGGGTATCAACTGTCTGTTGGTGTTCCAAAAATTATTTTCTTTCTTCTATCCCTTCTTTAAATCTCTTAAAATTTCATTGAAATTTGCCACATTTATGCAGGATTAAATTCCTACTGTTACCATCCCCCCCCCCCCCCCGGCACACCCCGGGCATTTGCCATTTTTTCTTCACTTGGCGTCCTATTTCCCACCCCCGGGCACAAAGATAGAGGCAATTCCCCATCCCCGGGACACAAACTGCACCGTTTCACAAGAATACAGAAATATTTTATTACGTTTTACAAAATAGACGTGGACTTGTATGGCTCATGCAAAGGTCAGGAAACATCTCTCCCATTGTTTTTGTTTCTTGCCCGCGTTTCTTTGGCTTTTAACGCTCCTCTCTTGCGGTTTTTTCAAATACAGGTTTTATAAACTGGGAAAAATTGCTTTCCTCCAACCAGTCGCATACAAATTGAAGGGATTCCCCAGCAAAGAAGTCCGCTAACTGAGGCATGTCGGCACGTGTGGTTCGACGCCAATTTTCGCCCCATAATTCCTTGCGCGATTAGATAATGCAACTATCCCCACCCCCTACCCCCGGGACAAGACTAACTTGCCAAATTCCCCACCCCCGGGCCACAAGGGCTGACTTTGTCCCGGTAGTTGCCCGGGGGGATGGTAACAGTAGGAATTGAACCCTGCATTATAGTTGAACGAAAGGCTGATCTTTCATCCTCCCACAAAATTTTGTAATCTAGAGGCTCGAAAGTTATTGATCGTTGATTGTGATATGTGAGGAATTCCTCGGGAGCCATCTTGTAATTGCACATTGCACATCACCGGGCGCTGCCTGGGGCGGGAACGAAGGTGACGTCGCCTTCGTTCCCGCCCCAGGCAGCGCTCGGTGATCTCTCGGAACCTGATCTCAGGCTACGCTACTGTGGGTTCGAATCAACTCGATTCGTGAACTGTGTTCTCTTTTTTGTGGAAATCGTTTAAGTGACACAAACAATTATCAGAGTATACGTTTACGACCAAAAGTCGAGCTCACAACGATTTGGCGATTTCACGATACAAAATTAAAATATCGCAAAATATCGTCCAATAAATAGTGTCAAAATATTGAATTGCAATCTAACTAGGTGATCGTTTAATAGAGGTGAAATACAATAAAATTAGCCAATTGGGAAGTCTAAACAATGACCGCGTCCGCTTAATAGAGGTCAAGCTTACAGGAAGTATGGGGAGAGATTTCCGGGAATTTGATAAGTGACCGCTTAACAGAGGGCCGCTTAATAGAGGTTTGACTGTAATTATCCTTATGACTGTCATAACCCCTTGATATGTTAGTCGTGAGAACTTGATTGTTCATCAACAGAATATCCAATAGCTGATGATTTTATTTATCCTGCTTATCTGCTGCTTGATAATACAGTGAACTCTCTCTAAGATGGACACCATCGGGACCGGCACAAACTGTCCGTCTTAGAGAGGTGTCCGCTTATAGAGAGTTTAGATACAGTAACATGACTGAAAAATGGCGCGCAGGGACCAACACCAAGTGTCCGTCTTACAGAGGTGTCCGTCTTATAGAGGTGTCCGTTAAGAGAGAGTTGACTGTATATTGATATCTGATAAAAATTGTAAAGATAAATTAGAATAGATCTTGACGTGTAACTGTTGGGGATTAAAGAGAACTATCACTTTCACAAGAGTTCTATCATAAAATATATTTTTTAATTACATTACGTTGATCAACATGATCAACCTCACTTTCTGCAAAGTACACTATCAAACATTTTCCAATATATTACATCTATTTTTTGATTGACACACTAATTCAAATAGGCTCTATTTTAATAACCAAATAAATAGCGCTTACAAAAACTCTTCGCGTCTTTCTTGCTTTTTATATACATTCGCCAAAAACCTTAATTTAATACCAACAAGAGTCAGTTTTTTTGCTAGCTTTTATTGATTAGCAGCAATCTTTTCTGAGTCCAAGTTGTTGTTAGTGAATTGTTCTTGTTCAGTTGATCCTTTTAATGCTGTAGTTGAACTTGTTCCACCACTCACCGCCATACTCACTTGGTCAAAATATCCCGTCCCCACCTCCCTTTGGTGTTTGTGGGCGGTGAAGCCGTACTGCGCCTGTGCAAACTCATCTTCTTGTACCTTTGTGTAAGCCGACATACCGTGATCTCTGTAGTCACGTGCGAGCTTGAACATGGAGTGGTTGAGTGAGTGAAATCCAGCCAGGGTAATGAACTGATATCTATAGCCCATTTTACCGAGTTCTTTCTGAAACACGGCGATCTCATTATCGCTGAGGTTGGCTTTCCAGTTGAACGAAGGCGAGCAATTGTAGGCCAGCGGTTTCCCTGGAAACACAGAATGGATTCCATCAGTAACCTGCGATCAGGCCAATTTTTCGCGTTCCTTACATTCTCTTTACGGGTCGCACGCTAAAAATGGGCCTGACACAATCCTTCTAAAGATTGTCTGCCAATTACAAATCACGTCCAGATTTTGGACGTGATTTTAATGAATCTGATTGGCTGATTCAACAATAGACTTCGCCGGAAGTAAAAGCAACGCGCGTTGCGTGGAGAGTCAAGCGAAATCCGCCATGTTGGAAAGAGGCATTTCTTGTGTTCTTGTTCAACTTTTTTCATCAAAGGTCAATGAAATCAACCTTTTCAGGATTTTTTTTTCGGTTTTTGAGTATTTTGGGAAGTTAACAAGTCTTACAGTTACGAGGTTACGTTGGATTTTCAGTCCACGAACGACTGGAAGACTGAATTTCCGAAGAATACAGCTAAGCTTGTATGTCAGCTATTACCTACACATGTAGCTGTCTGTTATTTGGTTTTGGGTGCTTTACATGTACATGACAGCCTCTGTATTTGACCCTTGTTTCGTGGATGGAAGCCGCTACTTAGGACAAAGGACAGTAAGCAGTACGAGAATATTGTATATTTTAATGAAGTGAATTAAGCTTATTTGTTTCTGCGTGTTTAATATACTTAGTAGTATTCTTATGTAAAATTTTTCATTGAATGTATATAAGCTTATTAAGCTTTTGAAACGTACAGTGTAGAACGACTTATATAGCAAAATCGATATTTCTACACTAATAAAGTAAAGGATATATCAAGTTGCACAAAGTTATGGCTATACTGCCTTGAAAAATCCTTATTTGTTGACAGTGGTGTTGTATAAATTGTATAAACCAAATTATTAAACGACCTGAAATTTATCAAAACGTGGTTGCTGGACTTTTCACTGACTATATTAATAAGACCACTGATCAGATGAAAATTAACCAACGTAATAACAGTAATAAATTTCAATATGAAATTATAAATTCATCGGCTAGGCACTTGGGTCAACCCCCGGGACAACCAGGGGGATATGTTGTAGCCTGTTCCAGGCATTCAGATAATGAGAGGCGGTACGAGTAGGCGCAAGAGCGCGAAGAGTGGGGCCAATCCCCTCGCCGCTCCCAATTATCCGAATGCCTGTAACAAGCTAGATTTGTTGGGGAATAGAAGGAGATGGATTTGATTGATTGCCCCTGGGTTGGGGAAAATACTATACTTATTGTAATATAATTATTGGGTGCATTCCATTTGACCAAAAATTCCAGTTTGAAATTCCTGAACGTTCGGACAAGCTTAAGAGGTATACCCAAATCTCTGCAACTTTTTTCTGGAATTTTGGGTTGAATGGAATTAAGTGTCCATGATGTTTTAAGTTCAATGAATAGGGTGGGGGAATTCACAAGTTTGTAAAATCATGGACAACAACGAGTCTGTGATCCGGGACATATTACCGGTATATATCAGATGAAAACCTTACTATGACTTTCACTGAAATAGTGATGACATATCAATGTAAATCAGCTGTCTCAAGATGTTATTTTGTTTGATTTACAAATAAAATTTTAAAATGATCCCAGACTATTGCCTGGTCATGAATCACTGAGACAAATCCCTCTCTATTAGGAACTGTGCAATAATTATCAGGAGGGGGGGGTTTGGAAAATGGCTTCGTGTAGGACAATATTAGGTAATACCCCCCTCCTAAAGGAGTGAATTTAGTTATTGCCCCCCTCTAATCAGTCAGAAATTATGTACGACCCCCCCCCCCCTCCCTCACAGTATACACACACCTTTATACAAATACCCTGCATTTTCTCTACACGCACCTGTAGATTAAAATTTTATAACAGAAAGAAGAGCTGCTACTACATGTTTAATTGTTGGACATCGCGTCTGGAACAAACACCACCTCCGTAGCAATGTACAACAGAGCCATAGCAGAAGGAAAAGAGCCTGTGTGTTATATTCGGTCCCCACCTTATAAATAGGTATGGATTCGCCAATGTAATATGTACTTGAAATAAAATGTTAAGCCCCCCCTCTCTTGAGTGACTTATTTTACCTTGAGCCCCCCCCCCCCCCCCCCCCCATCCTTGCTTTGATTTTATTTTATGCCCCCCTCCTGGTAATTATTGCACAGTCCCTTACCCCTTATATATAGGTGGATATCAGGGGGAATTTTTGTTGAGAAACATCCCCTACCACTGGGTCAAGATTAACTAAGTTTACAATTCCCCTGGTTGTCCTGGGGGTCTACCCCAGGGGCAAGCTGATGACATGTGCAATTTGCTTTCATTTCTTTTCCAAAAAACATTTTTTTGACCATAATAAGACAGTCTTCTGCATCAACAATACTCATCATCAAAACATGTAGCAACCTCCTGTCTACCTACCTGAGAAATTAAGAATTCTCTGACCAGATATTAAATTCTCCGAATTTTCCCTGATACCATGAAAAAAAAATTGCTGGCTTTTTCCCGACCTGAAGCAACCATGCAAGAGTAGCTCAACAACTGCATATTAAGTTATTTTTGTTTTAAATCATTAGCAGTGTCCGATCCTGTCAACCCTCATCCATAAAGTTCATGCCTCTGGGTTTAAAAATTATGTCAGACAAGAAATTTGTGTGCAATAATATTATTACACACAAATTTCTGATACTTGGCTAAAATTCCCTAAAATCCACTGTGTGACCAAGAAAGGAATATGTTTCAAATAAAATAATTGGATTAGGAAAAGGATATTCCAAGAAATCACATTCCTTGATCAAAAGTGGCATATAAACATTTAATAATTATTTTAAAATATGTTTAAAATGCTTTCCATGATTGCTTTACAAATTATCTATCGCAAAATCCGGGCGCAAAATAGTTTGTCCATTCAGTACAAGTCAATGATCTAACAATAAAATCACATCAATCTATTTATTAGTTGCTAAAGAAAATGAAGCACATGCCATCACGTTGTAGTCGATCGCAACAGCCACAGAGTAGGTTCGATCGATCGATCGATCGATCGAAGATAAGCTTACTATTCCTTCACTTGCCGTGCTGTTTACTCACATAATATCTAATAGTCCTTCCTTCTTTCAATGGCAAAATCTCCCATGTAGATATAAATACCGGGAAAATTGAAAGATTTGATTTCAAACGTTTCCTCTCGAAACATTCACAACAAAAATGGCGTCCAAAGCTGTTTCGTTCCACGCGTGTAAATCCGGCATTTTCGCGAGTGTCGCGTATCGGAAGTAATTTTGATTGGCTATTTAGAAGTCATGTCAATCAATGTCAATCCATCACGAAAAGGGGGCGGAAGGCATTTCGTAAAGGAATTGTGTCAGGCGTATTTTCAGCGCGACCACGTAAAGACGAAGAGTAAAAGAGAGCGCGGAAAAATTCGCCTGACACTCAGGTTATTCCATCAGCAAACATCTCTGCTTCTTCCAAATTAGGTTTGCCTGTCTCACACCAAATGACGTCACAGTATGGAGCGTAGCTTAGTCCACGTGCTATGGCTTGCTGCAAGCCTGCAGTTGAACGATAAAATCCCTCGGGAGTTCTTTCCCCGGTCAGGAATGGCTGGTCACGTGGGTCAATATCTGACGTCACCAGGGCTGCTGCCTCGGCATCTGTTCGTCCAATGATAACAGTGGGAACATCCATGACGTCAGTAGCCAGACGTGCAGCGTTGAGTACCTTGATGAACTGTTGTGTTGTAAGGAGAACCTTTCCTCCCATGTGACCGCACTTCTTCTCTGATGCCAGTTGGTCTTCAAAATGGACGCCTGCAGCTCCAGCAGAAATCTAATTGATAAAATTGAAAAGACATTTTGTGAGTGATCAAGAATGTATTTCGCTACAAAATATACCAATTTATTCATTCAAGGAGTTGTGGTTTGATCTCGCCGTGATCTGATTGGTAGATACATATATCATTGACATGTCAAAGTCATATCATAATGTTCACGCAAGAGTCTTCAAGGGAGCAGAGGAGTGTGACAGTACACCCACGCGCGGCCAACACGCGCTATCACACGCGCGATTCGTATTTGGTATTTCTGCTCAGTTTAGACTCGTCTTTGTGGAAAAGGAGAATTTCTTAGTGAACGATACTCAAACATATTTTCTTACCATGGATTTCGTGAGTTCAAAAAAAGCGTTCAGTGGTCCACCAAATCCAGCCTCGCAATCAGCAACAATGGGCAGAAAGAAATCAATGTGTTTGTCAGATCCTTCCATGTGTGCAATCTGATCGGCTCTAATGAAGGCGTTGTTGATTCGTTCAACAAGCTTAGCAGCTGAGTTGGCAGGATACAAACTCTGATCCGGGTATGTTTGTCCTGCCATGTTACTGTCTGCCGCCACTTGCCAGCCACTCAGGTAAATGGATTGTAAACCTGCCTTGGCCATCTGTACCGCTTGACCGCCTGCACAGGAAAATACCATTCAGTCATTCATTACTCGGCAATTTTCAGTTCACATCCATGTACTCTAACTGGGCATTTTAAGCAGAAGACTTTTGAATGTCGTTTATTTCTGTTTTCACATATCATTTATGGCCTTTCAAAGGGATCTTTGTGTAAACTAACACAGTTAGATCTGTTCAGATTCTTTAGCTGTTTATGAATATTAATTAAATTAAAGTGTTCGAAATTTTTAGAGAACGAAATCTTATTACCCGACTTTACGAGCGACTGTTGCCTTTCCGAACTCCCCTCTTTTTTCGTACCCAGTTCTCTCTCCGAAAACAACAGGCATTAATTTCCCGGCGTGGTGACATTGCAGTAAAGAAAATTCCAGTTTTTTCCGCAATGGCACTGAAACGTAGCCAGAGCAACTGCATGTGAAACTTATATCTTGTTTTGAGTCGAACGGCTCGCATTTCACAGTTTGTCTCATTTGTCAGTTTGTTACTTGAAAATACATATCAAAAATACTCTCGATAATCAAGCAGTTTGAAGGCCATTGTCGATAAAAAAAATTACAAAACATAAAGGAATTTTAAGTGTATATTTTTACGTTCTAAGAACGTTTAATACTTTCTTTAAAAATATTATTTTTTCGCATACCTGTCATGGCGCCAAGAGCGTTCACATACGAGTCTTCTCCACCATTAATCAGCTCCCAAAGCCGCTCTGCTCCTCGTCTCGCTATACTATACTTTATACTCTTTGGCCAAAAATTATCGCACGTGAAAAACTCCGCTTATTTGGAAGTAACGTGCGTCATCACTTTGACGTCACGTTTTCAATGAAATAATCGGGGTCACGTCAGGACATATTCCTTGACCCTTGTAAGTTAAATTTTTTAACACCGTTTTAATCTCAGTGTTTTAAAACTAATAAAGCGAAGTTTTATTCTGGCCTGTTAGCCGTATATTGTGTAGTACGAGTGCATGTAGTACGTGTTTCCGAGAACGTTGTTTTGGCGTAACGAACAGGAACCAATGAACGGAATAATAATATAATTAGTGTTATTTCCGTATTTCCTCTTGCATCCAGTTAATATGACATGGCAGTTTGCTACGAATTCCATCGCACATATTGTGAATCCAGGTATGAATACGTATAAACGCTTATTTTAATAAGAATATTTGAAATATTATTAAAAACCAGTCAATAAAATCGCTATGTGTGTAATGGAGCTACTGGGCTATGCAATATGGGCGGTATGATATGTACAGTGAACTATCTCTAAGACGGACACCATTGGGACCGGCACAAACTTAGAGAGGTGTCCGCTTATAGAGAGTTAAGATACAGTAACATGACTGAAAAATGGCGCGCAGGGACCAACACCAAGTGTCCGTCTTACAGGGTTGTCCGTCTTATAGTAGACTCGATTTCCGCCGCTCTCTCGAGTCCGGTCTTCGTTCCTCGAGAGCGTGGGCTCATTTTCCCGAACAGCGGCTGGTAATCGAGCCTAGTCTTATAGAGGTGTCCGTTCAACCTCGTTCCCAGGGTCTCTCATCTTCCCGCCCCATCTTCTCTCGCTCCAGGGGGCGGGAAGATGAGAGACCCTGGGAACGAGGTTGGTGTCCGTTAAGAGAGAGTTGACTGTACTGTCTCGTTTAAGAGTCGTGTCGTGACCTTACCAACTGTAGTTGGGAGTCACGATCAGGGGGAAAGGTGTTTGGGTTTAATGCAGAAGCCCACACAAACATTCAATAGTACGCACAAATGAACAGTTTCCCTTTATTTTTGAGGCTATCTGAGCATGCAGGTTTGAACTTCTGGATGAGTATAAGAGAAAATGCGTTTCAGTCTATTGCAGGGCGGTCCATGAGACGTGACATCATGCCCCCTCGCGGTGATCATGCAGATATATTTTTGTAAATGAAATACTGTTTGTTAGTCAGGAATATCAATATATCAATATATGTTTGATACATCAGGGCAAATTTAAGGAAAGCAGCTCGATTTTCACTCTCGGAGTAGCCGATATGAATAAGAGCCACGGTGAAGCGAGAATAGCGATTCCTATTGGAACCTGATCAGTGCTTCCGAGTTCACCCTAACCCCAGCTTGGTCAGCTTGCCCCAAGTGTCCCTAGTGTCACATAACCTTCCTATCTATCAAAACGCATGTCTTCGTGTTTTATTGGAAGTTTATTAGTTTTATATGTGTAGAGATTTCGAATTTTCGGGCATACATGTTCAGTTTAAAACATAGCCCGCGAGAGATTTTCGTTTAGCTGTAAAAATGCAGTTTACAGTTTCCGTTATTCTACTGTATATAGTTTCTATAGTGATACAAGAATATGGGAGATTAGTGGACAACAAATAAATTATGATGAGTACATTCATCTTTTAATCCTGTTTAATTTTAGAAAATATAAACGTCAGAAAATCCTGACTAAGGCTGATTAAGATTTGACGTGGTACCTCTAAGAACAAGGAAACTGACCAACGGATCAAACGTGATCTGTTATGGTCGCAAAAGACGCAAAAAGCCGAAGTACGTGACGTAAAAATTGTTATACGTGTTGTTCAAAATGACTTAAGAATTAAAATTTATCTCATAGACTCTATAGACTGTCACTGATTTCAAAACTGTTATTTTAAAAAGTCAACATTAATAACATTTTATTTATATTTGCCATGTGTGCCTAATGTGATGGCGTGGGTTCATACAAAGTCACGTAATAATACCTACAGTAAAAGCTCTATTTGAAGCCCTCTCCCCTCCCTCTCTCTCTCCTGTAAGCCAAGACACTTTATGATCATAAACTGATCTGACTGATATTATTGTGTGCTCATGTAGCTGATTTGTGCGTGTTTGAAATAAGCCCCCTCCCCTCTGCTTTCTATTAGCCCCCCTTTAAAGGTCTTGAAAAGAAACTGAGGGGCCTTGTCCCCTGAACTAGTCTCTGTAACAAGTCCCTGTAGCTGTTCACACGAGAAGACTGGTTGCAGGGACTTGAAGCAACTCTGAATTCCGGGGACAAGTCCCAGGACAGTCCGATTTGGTATTTGATTGGTTTATTTCCTTATTTGGTCCCAGGGATCTGTCCCTCGAACAGTACACACGAGGAGACAAGCATATTTTGAGGAGACAAGTCCCGGCGACTTGTCTCCTCAATTCACTGAACCGGTTTGAATTCGTGGGACAAGTCGAGGGGACAAAATTTTGAAAACGCGAAAATGGGTAGTTTATAATTACACGAGGTGACTTATTGCGGCACAAGTCATCCCCTCGTCTGTGCCTTCGGGCCACGGCGTAAAGGGCTTAGGTGAGTAAGTACCCTGCACCCTCTTTTATTTTTATTTTTATAAGAACGTCTAATTTTCGAGCTGAGACTGAACCAAGACCGAATGTTTTTTTGGCGATGTTCTCAAGTTTAATGACATGGTATAAAATTTCACAAAAAAGATTCGAACGTGACCATGAAAATGTATACATTTTATGTGATAGAAATTCATGTTTTTACTATAAAAAATGTGCATTCAAGTATTTTGAGCTGATTTGAACTGCTTTTTCACTAATAAATTTGAAATGTTACATTTTGTTAATTTTTTGAATGGTTACTGGAATATTGTATTTAGAGCTCGATGCAAGAAACAAGTGAATATATTTTTTTTTGCATGTTGATAGAGAATAGAATCACATTGATGATTCATTAAAAAGTATGGTAAATATACCATGGATACTTGATTCATTTTTTCTCAAATCAAAAAGAGTTAACAATACGATAAAAACGTGTACAACTCAGATCGTATTATTTCTGTTATTTTACTGAAATACTATACTCTCGATCACTTTGTAATCTAAGAATGTATTAAGAATATTTTCAGCCTAAATTAAAATCGGCAGAAACATTAGAATATTCAGCCTGGCATGAAAAATACATATTCTTACAAAAAAAAAGTGCTCTCCAAATGCACAAGCTATTTGTTCTTCGACACATCTTTTTCGCATTTTGCGAGAATTTCCTTTACCCGATCTAGTTTATTTTGTGTTCATTCTTTCTTTTTTTCTTTTCTTTTATTATTTTATAATTTTAATTTAATTTAATTAAATGTTTTTTTTTGTGTCCATTCTTTCTTCGTGTCACTGAATTTTCCCTATAATTCAGTTCCTGCCAAAAAAACCCACTAATTTTCCAGGACTTTCTGGTCCTGTAAAATGCCATAACAAAATTCCAGGACTTTCCAGGATTTCAATAGCCTGACACTCAGACGGTAATGGTATTTATATAACGCATTTTCCAAATTCATCTCAGGGGTGACATCAGCTTGTAAAGGCGCCTATGACAGCCGCTATCAGTCCATTCATGATCTCACCCCACCTACGGGCTACCCAATCCATGAATACGCACGTGAACAAGCCAGACCACTACACCGGGAACGTCTACGTCCCCTACTCTTTTCGAACAGTGATGTGGGTTCTTTAGCGTCCCCTACTAATTGGTACGAGGAGATGTAGGAGACAAGGCCAACGGCTTAACGTCACCGCCCAATGACGCGATCATCTGAACTGAGACAAGGTGTTGAGCACAACCAGCATGATCTTACCAGTTATTTTAAGACCCTGGTTTGTGGTCCGACCGGAATTCGAACCCGCGACCTCCCGCTCTGCAGTCTGGCGCCCAACCAACGGAGCTAACCTTTCAAGGACTTGTACGAACCCTGTATACCGTGATCACCGTTGGTAATTAAAGAGTAATGAGTGTTGGACTTGCACATTAGTATTTATAAGCGACGACACATACCAAATGTATAATATATGTCCTAAAATGGACAGATACGGCCTGTTTATTCACAACAATCATTCTGGTTACAGACCCCGCTAAAGCTACACAGTAGCAACTACTAGACTCTACATCCTCTGACAACCGTACACAAAGACGTATACTATCGCATAAATACACCATGTTCAGCTATGTTACGTTACTTACATTCTATATGCACCTACTTTGGCCAGATTAACACCTTCACTCCCAAAATTCACTTTGTAAAGTATTGAAAAAACAAACAGTACCACATGAAGGTACTGCTCAACAGCTTTCATTTGAATGGTCACACACACTAGGGTTTTATCTACAGACTTAAAAAGTTAGAACCACCTTGTACAGCATAATTAACAGTACCACATGAAAGTACTGCTGAACCTTGTACAGCACAATAAACAGAAAGTACTGCACAATAGCTTTCATTTGAATGGTCACACACTAGGGAGTTAAAGGGTTAAACTGGCTTACTCACGCTATATATAGATTCCGATAACTATGGTATTATCCAGTAAATATATTTCAATACAGTTTTCGAACTGAACTAAAATACGGTAAGCCTGGATATTTTTGTTTGGATATGAGACAAACAATTCAATTTTCGGTAAAGTTATTTTTCTTTTTAAAACCGGATATATTTTAAAAATTCACGGAGACAACAATTTTGCTCATGGCTTTGACATTCCCTCGGAAGATATAAACAAACAAAGGTTGCCATAACGACGATACTTGGCCAACAACCTCTGCATGCTCACAGCTATATTATGTTTTCAGTTATTTTTATATATGTCTACCCAGATTTTAACGTGGGCGGAGTCTTGTCCATCAAGAGAGAAGGGAGAAGCCTGAGAGTCTAGCCAAAAACTTCTCAATCTCATAAGAATTCATCAAGTTAAAACAAAGGAAATCATAACTGTGTCGTTGGATGTTTGGTCTTAATCAGCATATATTTTTAGAGCGGTTTTCATTTGAGTGTCGTAAAACCAAAACCAAAACCAAAACCAAAACCAAAACCAAACCATGATTGGTTTTGGTTTAGCATCTGATTGGTTGAGAAGGTGGTGCGAGGTTTTTAAACCAATCACAGAACGTAGTAAAGCAAAACCAATTTCGGATTACTTTCGATACTCAATTGAAAATCGCTCTACAATATTTCTCCATTTATTCCATGGTTTTTGTTTCAATTGAGAAGATATATCAAACACTTGAGACAGTGTTTCATTCCATTTCCAAACAGCTCGAATTTCGTCAAAAATACTCGGCTGCCCATCGTATTTTCTCTCGGTGTTTGGAAATCGGATGAAACACTATATTTCGTCTTCGTCTTTGGTATAAACTACAAAGATCCAGGTAGTGTCTCTGATTGGTTCAATGGACACTGAATGGATAGATAGGAATAGTAACAAGTTGAAACAATATACATCCTGGAGTCGTTTCAAGTTTTAACTTGAGAAGGCGACTACAGTTGTGACTAAACTAACGAGCTCAGTTCTCTTGTTGGCGTTCTCCACGCTTAAGAGATCTGGAAACGACATTGTACACGCTAATATCTGCAGGATGAATCCAAATTCCGGTAAACCTGAGCTAAGAATAAATTAAGCAAAGGAAAAAACAACGAATTTATCTCGTTGCGTCGAAAAATAATTTCACTTCCTTTTCTAGGTGACGTTTTGTTGGTCGTTTTACCAATAACAATATTTTTAGTCTGTTTATACTCTAAAACTGAAGCTTTAACTTCTGTATTTTCATGAACCAAAAATAAACCTTAACATACCACGCTACTGTTTGACAGCACACATAATTAAAGAAATTCTTGTTGACGGCAGCTCAGGCGAGGGAAACGAAGCCGTCGTCGAAGAATTGATTCATAAATCTCATCAGAATTCATACACGGGCACTTGTTAGTTCTCCGAACATTGTTACGTCGCCATGAGGTCATAAGGCCACGTCATGTTGCTTAGCAACTTCACTGACAAAAACCGACAAAGGGCTAACGCTCGAAACGTCAGCTTTCCATATTCGCTACAGTGGTTAACTTCAAGTTGATAATCAACTGTAAAGCGTTAAAAAGTAGTCCCCCGCCTGAGTTCATTGAGCGCCGCAAATTACACCTTTCTGGCTCCATCACTGCTCAAGGGCCGTAAGGTCAACCTAACTAAACTGAAACCTTTTTTTTTTTTTCAAGTATTAATAAACTTATAATAGAACCAGCCTCCTTTGTAGCCGTTTGTTTGACTTGTCCGTGTCGCGTGACGAATTAAAACAAACGGCTGGAAAGGAGAAAGGCTATAACAGAGCTAACGCAACGGAAAAGCGTACCTACACAGGTAGAGATACCATGGTCATGGTTGAAGCTTAAATTACACCCAGCTGCGACCTGCATTGCAGATCTACCACTAACCCAACATTCCCCTTCCAGCCATACATGGTATGAAACACTTCGTCACTGGGTCACAGTGAGATTGGCCACGAGCCCATCACGTGCCACGCTTAACAGCTGACACGTGCGCAGCACTGGATGTTGGACTTCTTGGCCTCTAATTTATTACCATCATCACCGCCCGCTGACTTCCTCTTGGAGGATCTACCAGACTGGGAGGCTACCGGCTCTACGCCCTTCACCACCTTGGCTTTCATCTCCTCTTCCTCCTTTACCAAGCACTCCACATCCTCGGTGTTATCATCGGTGATTTCACCCTCCACATCCACATCTTCGTCTTCATCATCAATGCACGCTTCCTCTTTCCCTTCATCGCTGTGCTCGTGATCAACTTCTCCGTTGCTCACAGCCTCGACTTGGACGCTTTCCAAATCTGCGCTATAGCCACCGTCTGCGTCAGATTCCTCACCGGAAGTGAACGACGTCTGCGTTGCCACAGAAACAGGCGGAGCTTGGTTGTCAATGCCTTTCGACTGTACAGCAGACTTGACGGAAGCTGCGTCGCCAGGAGACTTGCCCGCCTCTTGTGAGGACGTTTTCGTCTCTGTTTCAGTGACTACCTCCTTCTTCAGTACCAAGAGGCGCTTTTTGATGGTGTTGTTACTGATCTTCAGCAGGTCTCTCTCGGCTTCAAAATCACGTTCATGCTTTTTAAGGGTCTGGGGAATAATTATAACAAAATGGATGTCAACGTCCACTCACAATGGAAACGTTAAGGGCGAACTTTCGCCCCAATACTTGTGTTAACATGAACATAGACTGAATAGATACACAGTGATGAAAAACTACTGAACAGAGCATAACTAGTAATACGTGACTCGCAGGTCCTCGCGAAGCTTTTGTTGCCTAGTAACGGGCACGCCTGCGATTTGATCTGCAAGGTTTCCCAGAATCGCTGCAAGGTTTCTGAGAATCGCCGGACGAACGTCGTGTGTTTGCTATGCCACCGGATTTTGGTTTCGATTGGAGTTCGCTCGTCTCTCGATATCTGTAATAAATTGTAGCGCTCTTGTACTGTTTTCCCCACTTTTCGGTCCGAATGATCTGAAACCACCTCGCAGTTTGTAGGTAAAATCATCTTCGCAATATCGGATCGGCGAATTGTTTCAGACACAAGTTTACAATGAAAACTAAGCCATATGTTGATCGTACTTTGAGAAATTCTTGAGTCGTCGTTCATGTTCCTGTTCTTGATACAGGATTTAATAAAGCCGGGTTTTTTTTTTGTTCTAAATTCTCCGCACTGTTAACGTCCAACAAAGTCACTTCCCATATAAATTCGGTCGATAATTCGATCGATAAACAAACTTGGAGTAATTCTTGCGGCTCCTGTTTCTACAGTTACGTCTACACAGATTACGTCGAAGTCAATGTTATTAAACAAAGAAAAGGGAAAAAAAAAAAAAAAAAGAGAGAACGGCCCGGATTCGAACCTAAATAAAAAAAAAAATTAAAAAAAGGACGCTTTAGGATTTGAACTGTCGCCCTCAATCCTGAAGATCAGATTTAAAAGTTAGCGCCTTACAGCGCGGACACTCGAACCGTGAACGCTTTGGCTTTATTTTGGCTTTATTTTGACTTTATTTTGTCTTTATTTTGACTTTATTTTGTCTTTATTTTCACTTATTTCAGAACTAGCCAATCACTAGTTCTGAAAAAAATACAAAATAAGTACAAAATAAGTGAAAATAAAGTCAAAATAAAGTCAAAGTAAAATCAAAATAAAGACAAAATAAAGCCAAAATAAAGCCAAAGCGTTCACGGTTCGAGTGTCCGCGCTGTAAGCCATTAGGCCACGAGCGCGTGTAACGTCATGACATCCCCCAACTCCACAAACAAACAAATAAATAAATAAATATGACCGTAAAGGCCACACGAGAATTGCTCTCGCGTGAGATCTTGGGGGACAGAATTATAAACCCCGCTACGCGAGGCCTTCGGCCTCGCTTCGCGAGGAATAATAATAATAATACATCTCATATAAATCAATGAAAAAAAAATTACCGTGTATTTGTATGTGCAACTTCCTGACACTGTGTTCATACCATGACTCAACAGAAACGATTACATTTTTTTCACACAAAAAATTCAAACGGATTAAAAACGTTACAATATACAAAGCATGAAATGGATTTGTTGAAATTCACATTAGAAAAACTATATCCTTGGTTACAGGATAATCCTTTATGATTGAAGGGTGCCAAAGAAAAGAAAATTGGCTCCAATCCTATGTTCCTATAAGTTTCAGAGATTTTTCAAAGAACGAAAAAGAATGACATGTTCGTGGTTATATTTCAACTCAAGCCATTGAAAAGAAGGCCTGAAAAAAAATTCAGGCTCCAACGGGATTCAAACTCATGACCTTTGGGATTCCGCAATTGAGATGCAAACGCTATGAAGCCACTAGGAGCTGGTCAATTACGAGTTCTATTTATACTCGTCAAGTGATGAAATGGCAATGATAAATATATGAAATAATTCATATATGCAAACAGTGGTGGAAAGAATGAAAGAGAATGAGATCATATTGTGGGTTAATGGTTAGTGTGTTAGACTCTGGATCAAGAGTTCCAGTTTTGATCCTGTGGTCACGTGTTATGTTCTTTGGCAAGACATTCTATCCTCACCAAGCCTCTCTCCAGGAGTATAAATGGGTACCAGTTCCAATACCAGTCCCCTTTCTAATAAGCCCCCTCCCCCATTCCCAATAATTATTGTGGGAGACGCGTTGGGTGGGAGACATGGTAGACTGATGGTTTAATAGCGCATTGGACTCAAGTGGTCCGGCCTTGAGCCAATTAGCCTGGGTCATGGGCAAGACACGTCACTCTCACAGTGCCTCTCTCCACCCAGGAGTATAAATGGGTAACCTGTGATGGACTACACCCCATCCAGGAGGAGTAGCAATACTCGTAGTCAGCTAGTGTGAGCCACTTTGGCCCGGGTGCAGCTTCACCTTTACCCATTCCCAATACAATATGTGAACAGGAAAAAATAATTTTTATTTAGAGGTCCACATTTAATTTAACTGGAAAAGTGCTTCAGTGGATCAATTTGAGCTTCATAGTCTTTGTTACTTCCACGTTAAAGGTCGATATACATGTAACCTGCTAGCAATGGCTCCTGAAATTTTTACTCATTGTGCTGAGAATCATGTCAGACATCCATAATACGTCGATTCATTTTAGGTTTACAAGAAACTTGGGAAAGATGTTTATCAGTCAGTGACACCATAGTTAATAGAGGGAAATGGTTATGAAGCCCAGCAAAGTTCTTTGTTATATGTTTTTGTTCGCTATTTTGGGGTTGACCGTGCACAAAACCTGACAAAATACAATAGGTGGTTACGTGTGTTCAAGCAACTAACCAATAGAAACGTTTCGGTTACGTAATTCATGCATAGTGTATGAGCGCAGAAACAAAAGATGTGCACGGTCATGGATCTTCCAACATAAATCTTGGCTTCTTTGTTTGCTCCTTTGAAGTTTGCTGGGCTTCATAACCATTTCCCTCTATTAACTATGGTGACACAAGCTACTCGGAAAAAAAAATTCCGAGCTTTTCCAACAGTTGTCAGTTGAACCTATATATGATTGACCTTCTGCACACCGGTCAGACGCTCTACCACTGAGCTACAGGCCAGGAGACTCATGGGAGCTTAGGCCATAATTTATAACTACAACGGTTGAATCAAATGAGACAAACTTCCTGCATAATAATTATGCTACATTGTAGGATTAGTTTTGTCAATATGCGAGATATGTTTAGAAAGAAATGATGGAGAGAGAAAGAAACTGGCCTGTATGCATGCATATGGCATGGGTGCAAAAGAAAGTTTTAGACCAGCAGGTACAAAATCAGATTCACATACAATACCTTATTAGTCCCACAAAAGTGATGCTAGGGTTGTTATAACTTGGGTTATAAGGAACAGTGTTCACATCCACTCCCCTTGCTTGCTGTATAATTTTCATTCCTCATTAATAGAAGGAGCTTGGCATAAAGCACATATATTGACATGCTACTCAAAATTCCATGACACCATCTCACTAGCCACTCAATAACACTTAAGCCAATCGACTGATCTTGACACAGACTCACTTTAATAGGTCGACCTGGACAACAGTTGTTCCTCAACCTTTTTTTAGACACTGATGCCTTTCAATAGACCATAATCAAAACGAGTCCTGGTGCACAACCTTTCAGATGAAAATGAGTTTACTGTCTCACAAGTTCATTTTCATGAACATGATACAAACACAGTTATGCACTTTAATAAGAACTCGTTTTGAAGCAAAAGGCAACTCAGAAATGTACATTGTATAGATATAGCTATAGTAGATAGATATATAGCAACTTTATTTGGTGAGGGTATAGTAATACATGACAGTATACCTGCCAACCTTTTTCCGAGTCAAAGGCAACCAGCATTTTTATACTGAGAGTGCCAGGATTATCAAAGATGACGTGACCATATTCAAAGAAGTCCGAAGATTTCCGAAGATTTCCTAAGTTCTCATTATGCTGATCCATACGGACCGCAGTACCAGAACGGAAATAGCCCTGGACATTTCCTGGTCACAGTCCCAGGATGTTTTGCCCAACACAACCTTGTCCCCAGTGCTTTTCCCTTCAAAAATTGTAGAATTCAGGGAAAGTACCATCACATGGTCTTTTCTTTTTTCTTGCATTGCAATTGGGTTGAGTTTACATATTTTTTGAAAGTGTGAATTAGTATTCTTGGTAATTTGTATGAATGCGAGTGCAATTAAGGATTTAAACTATAAGACAAGACAAAATTTCTTCAGCTTTCATATGATAACTCATTTATTATATCACTGAGAACATGCACGCCATTAATTTCCCCTAGCTGCCAGTGCAAATTAAATGATAAATTTGCCTGCTCTCAGGGATGTAATAGCTCAAATTTTTCAGTCAGGCGCGAGATCGAAGTTTTCAATGCACAGGCGTGAGACTCATGCCTAAGGCATAGAGATTTGGCAGGTAATTAGAAATGGCTATTACATATACATGTAGCTTTTAATAATAGACATTCAGGATGACCTACCAAACTTAGGTCAATGGTTTACAGAAAGTCAATTCATGATCAAGATTAACTTGAAATAATAGAACATCCATCTCCAGCAGAACTTCCAAACTTTTTTGTTTAGATCAGTTACTGTAGTGTTCAGTAAAATCCATATGCAAGTGTTATTGGTTGTGTTTTTTATTAACGTAATGCAGGAGCATATCACCCCACAGTCTCTATCAGTGCGGATTAATGACAACAGCGTAGTTACACCTATTTTTAGAATTGCTCTCCCGCAAAAAGATTTCCGTGTACGTCCGCGGACAATAATGATAATTCGTAGTAACGTTGACATTCCGCCATTCTAGTTTTATTCCACGTTCCTCTTGTCCATTCCCCGGCGGCAGACTTGCAAACATGCTGCGGGAGGTTGAAGAGAGGAATGGGACAGACCGCGGGTGGCGAGCAAAAATCGTAGAAAGAGGAGGTAAAAAGATGAGCTCAAGGTTGATGAAAGATCCCTGGGCAGGGCCGTGCAACAGAGCAGACTGTCTAGTGTGCCGCAGCGCGGAGACAAGGCCCGACAGGAAGAGAGGAGGACCATGCTCGCGGAATAGCTGCTGCTACCTGATCGAATGCCGCGACTGTAGGACCAAGGGGCCGGACACCATCCCCGACAGAGCCGACGGTGGTGGAAAGGTGGTGGGCGGAGCGGGTAAGCCGATGGTCTCTTACTACATCGGCGAGTCGGCGCGAAATGGATTCACCCGAGCACTAGATCACCAAGACGCGACCAGGAAGCGGCAGACAAACAACGCCCTGGGCAAACACGTGGTTGACTACCACAGCGGCCGGCAGGTGACCTTCGACATGTGGATCACCAGCACCCACAAGGACCCACTGACCCGGCAGGTGCAGGAGGGAGTCAACATCGTGACAGGACTACCAAAAGACTTGGGAATGGAACAACTCCAAATGAACAGTAAACTGGAATATCTGCAGGGAGCCGTCCCCCAGACCAGGACCCAACGAGGAGCAGCACAATGAGTTGCGGAGCAATAAAGATATTTTTGCGACCAGAATGACTGGACTGGCACGGTTTGCCAAGCTTATTCTTATTTTAAATCTTGTATATGTGCACAAATACACAAAGACGAATCACCAGAGCGTAAGAATAGAACTGTGTACATATCCTAATTATATACTATTATCCTAAGAAACTCAAACAATAAGACAATTTAGACAGCACCTTAGGGAATCAATATTCATGTTTTATTTTTTACTTGTCCAGCATTTTTAACGTAATAACTAATATAATATTCATTATCATGTCCTGAAGAGAACCCTGAGAGGTTGAAAGTTCTAGACAAGCCAGCGAACTTTTTCATGCTCCGAACTGTTGTAATATATAAATCTAGAAGAAAACTTGTCCATTCCTGGTTTTATTTTTAATCTGAAACAAGAATGACAACCTCGTCCTCGTGCTTGCAACGGGTGATTTTTGCGGCAAAAGTGATTCTAAAAATAGCTCAAGGTGTAACTATGATGTGTCATAGGCCCAATAAGGGAGATGGAGGTTCCAGAATGATATGCTTCTGCATAAAGCCTGGTTTCCATACAATAGCAAATGATCGCAATGGATCGTAGATGCCGTCGACCACAAAATCGTGAAACAGAGAACCTCTCTATCTGACGATCACGAGGATAGTTCACCCTGCAGAACAGCAGTCACAGTCTCTGAATCAAGTTAAAAGAAACCATTTCGTGCATTTCAAGAGTCATGGAAGGCTGGGAGTGACCGTGATTGCAGTTTAAGGATAAAGAGAACGCAATGTTTTGCAGTTATTTCATGCATTTTGCCAAGGATAAATCTGCATTTGGAAGCCAAACTGGAAACAACAATTTTCGTCTCGGATGGCATAAACATTATTTCATATTTGGCATAAAAATTGTTTTGTGTATTAGCTAGACTACATAAAAGAGAAGTAATGTTGAATTTTGTTATTTATAATTGGCAAGCTAGCTAGAGAATGAGATGATTTTCTTGTGGATTCATCATTATGAATGAAACAAATCAAAAGCTCTTATGAGCAACTCGTGAATGTTATGATCGAAGACACTGAAAAATTAGGAATTTTACTATCGGACAGAAAAATTAAACTGATGGTAGTTGTATAAAAACAGTCATTTCTCTAGGTTTCGCAGGTTCCACAGCTCCACGGTTCTCCGGTCTACAGTCACTATTGGATGAAAACCTGTGAAGAACCTGTGAAAAACCTGTGACTGGAAAATACCCTGTGAATTTTGCAAAGCCTAAATTTTGAGAAAATTCCCCAAATTTAGGAACCTGTGAAAAAACCTGTGAATTTAAAAACATGTGAAAAAACCTGTGAACAAATTATGAAGAAAATGCCCCCAGAAAACCTGTGAAAAACCCTGTGAAAAAACCTGTGAACAAATTTTGAAGAAAATGACCACAGAAAACTCAACTGTGAACAATAAACTTTAGTGAAATTTGAGTGAAAAAGAACACAGCTGAATATAACACACAAAGAACATTTCAGGCGCAGCTAGACACAATTTAAATCTATCAAAACAACTTTTATTAGGTTTCACTTCATAATTTTACCTGTTGTATGTACTTTCATCTGTCTCTGCTCAACAGACTAAACATAAGCTAATTTCCCTTGGATTCACTGACTGCACTACACATATTAACTAAACTAACTACCTCAAGTGATGTCAGCTGTTGACTTTGCATCAATTCCCACAGTATATATGCCACACTAAATGCCTTTCTTGAAATGTTGTACACATTTCTCTTTCAAAAACGTACAGCAACTTGAAATCGTGTCAAATTCAAAATGGCCGCCACACTCAAGTATGTGAGCCCGCAGCTTTGTGGTCAGTTGAAATGTAGTCCAACAGAGACTGGAACCGAGTGTAAAAAAGAGCGGGAGAAAAAAGCAACCTCGATTCCAGGCTCTCTCTACTTTTCCTCCCTTGTCGTTGAGTAGAGAGACCCTGGTTGCGGCTGGTCATGTGACCACCCAAATTCTGGGTGGTAAAAAAATATATTCGGAGGGAGGGGTGGTAGAGTGTTAGAGTTGTTGCTGTGACAAATCTACCATGCGAGGGTGAGAGCGTTTACGGCTGAGTCCAAACTCGCAGATGCAGGTCTTCAAACAACTCGCAAAGCAAGCACCAAAAAAGTTTGTACATAAGCTTTACTTGCGGTTATTCAAGCTTCTACAGGCTTTGCCAGGCCGTTTGCGAAGATCACTGCGATAATCTTTTCTTGGAAACCGCTTGCGTAATTCTCAGAACTACACAACTACGTCGGACGTTTTACAACGGAATTTTTTCCATGGAAGAAAGCCGATCATTTCGGTATGTGAACAGCTTTAAGGTAATGAGTTTAAGTGATCGTTAAATTGTATTCACTGCAAAAACTGCCGATGGAAAAAAATTCCTTCGTACAGTCCGTTTGACATTCGTGCCGTACAAGGTTGTTGATTTTCAAGGAACCGCCGGCGGGCAGCTTCGAGCGGTTGTTGTTGTAGATTTTTTGACACAAGAAAACTATAAGCTTATATTACGGTCAAACTAACGACAGAATCAGTTAGAGAAAATAGTAAGCTACTCTTTTATCCTAAAATTTGGACTATTTCGCTCCTGATTTCGCTCCAAATGAATTTGTAAATAAATGCCGTTGTGTTTTAATTTACCGGAGTTCGCAGGGTCAGTGAACGAGCTCGCCAAGCTTATTGTTGCTTTCAAACTTGGTTTGAGACCAAGGCGTCTGGTTTACAACCTCGTTTAGCTTTACGATCATGAACCTGTCTACTTATATTCTGATTTTCTACTTAGAATTTGTGTTCGCAAAGCGAATTTTCCATTCTTGTAATATAAGTCTTATATAAATATTCGCGCCGCTGCTTTTGTGGCTCGAAAATATCCGTCACGTATACATGTTCATGTCATGAATTCGAAGTTGTACAGAATAAAAACAAACGTTCCATACAAATAGCCTGTTTCACTTTTAACATAATCTCGCCGTATAAACCAGCAGAAAGCAAGGCTGTTCCATTTTGAACCAAGCTCGATTTGCCCCTTCGATCCCCTTGTTAGTAATTATTGTTCACCTTTACAAAACGGCCTCAAAGACCCACCCTCCCTGCGGTATTGTTGCAACCGCATGGTCACGTGACCAGCCGCAACCAGGGTCTCTCCCCTCAACGACAAGGGAGGAAAAGGAGAGAGAGCCTGGAATCGAGGTTGAGAAAAAAGCGGCTTGCAAGTGAAATGAACCAATCAGCAATCAGCAAGCTGGGCAGAGGAAGCAAGGAGGCTAGCTAGTTTGCTGTCATTTCAAAGATGTCTTCTTTTATTCTCGGGTCATTTCTTGTTCATTTTCAACTTTTCATACTGATGCACATACAAATCACTGTCAACATTTCTTTTGATCCAAGGTAAGGTAATTCAGTTGAGTTTAATCTAAGTTCAAGTGATGATTTGTCAGACAAGACCTGTCTTCAATGTCTTCAATGCTTCCATAATTTCATGTAGAACAATTTTATAAACTCAAGCATGTCTCCAGTTCAGGTAGCAGCTGGAGCAGTTTTAATTTCTCATAAATAAGTTCAGGTTTGGTGAAAATTATGTGGCTCTGATTATGAACATAATTGAGAATAATAATTTATTATGCTTAACAAAAATATGGCATTTTGGCATTGAATCCTTAAATGCTAAGCTCAAGTTGTGTCATGTACTCAATGTACTGCCTGTTACTTCAAGTGTAAAAAACTATAGTTGCTCTTTTGTTGAAATGCAGAATGAATTTTATTTTGAGTTTTTTATTTTTATATTTGGAATGGACAATAAATAAATAAAAAGATTGTTTGCTATAAAATTAAATTGAGGTTCCCACTGCCAGTCACACTACATGGATCTTTAGTCTTTATCTTATCATAATTTATATACCGATAAGGGCAGCCAACTTTCCAATATTTTGTATTTTTTTATGTTGTTTCTGCTGATAGTATAAGACAAGAATTAGATATTTAAAACCTTGTTGATGTACGCATGTAGAAAATGTAGAGAACAATGACCTTTTTTTTTCTATTTTCAGCTACCAACAAATAACTGAGAGTTATATATATTGGCGCAGGCAGTTGATCTACATAGTTTTATATATAGCATATATGCATGTATTACAGTATGTGTATACATGATGATGAATCTACTGACTATAAACCAGTAATAAAAACAGTCACTAAGTCTTCACTAGAGCAGCAGTGATGTAATATCTACATGTATCGATCAGCTGAAGAAAAATATATCAAGAAACATCATGATGGTATGTTGAATTTAAGTGTAGTCAGTATAATAATATAATACATCATGCTATTAATTAAAATATTAGAAAAACTAAAGTAATAATAATTTTATTAATGGTTGCTGTAATGTAATTTTATTTGCTGCTCATTCAATCAATCAATCAATCAATCAATCAATCAATCAATCAATCAATCAACCAACCAGTGTAATATTTTAGTTTATTGTATTAGCAGACAGAAAAAAATAAACTGTGATATTTATTATTAAATTGTTATTATTTGCTCATTAATCATCTCAAGTACAACATTTTGTGCGCGTATACTATCCAATCAGAAGCGCTAGCCGAGAATAGATATTCTTCAGCTTCTGATTGGATAGTTTATTAATTGTGTCCATGAATGTGACTTAATTAAAAGTGGTCACACTGTTGGGGAATTGCAATGCCGGGACAATTATAGAACTTACTTAGTTTGTACAACCGCTAGTGATTATCCACAATATATAGACATGCCTTTGTTATGCAACTGTCACGCTACAAACATGCTCGCTACACATGTACAGCTTCTCACAGGTTTTAATGTTGACAGGTTCAGATGTGCATGCAGGTTATTTGTTGTTTGTTTACTTGGAAAGTAAAAAGTCTCAAAATGGTCTTTTGAATGCTTAAAGAGGTTCCAGGCCGGTTAATGCACAGGCTTACCATCCTCTGTGTGGTCACAGGTGAATGTATCTACGATATTCAAATTTCTTAGTACAATAGAATTGTTATTGTGAACATTAATCTTCCTAAAATCGGTATTTAGGACTCTCTATATTTAATAAAATAAAGTCAAAATGTTTGGACGTTGTTTATCTTTGCTTTGATGCAAATTTTACGGTGATTTAAAGCGTGCAAGAGCAGTTTTTGGACTTCAAAGTTTTACTAGCATCTAGAATACTAATAATAAATATTACAACAAGGTATGCAAGTTCGAGCAGTTTTGGACCAACAAATTCTGTACCTCCTCTCAAATTTTGCCCTAAAAAAGCATTTCTTCGATTCGATTTCCTAACAGGTCCTGCATCTCGAAAGACCAGTCCTCGAACTACAATCTGGTCAAATTTGAGTACGAAAGGTTCGCGGATTGATCTTGATACAAGTCTGACAATTGAAATCACAACAAGATCCGGTTCTGACCCAATGCTCAGACTGTTCACAGGTTTTTAGATTTTAGACCCTGCAGAAAACCTGTGAAAAAGCTGTCCAACAGCAGGTTTTTCATAGGTTTTTTCACAAGTTGCAATTCACAGGTTTTTTCACAGGTAAGGCATGGGTATTGACCCTGTGAAAAGTGCCCTGTTCACAGGTTTTTTGATTTTAGACCCTGTGAAAAAACCTGTGAAAACGGCCGCCAGCAAATTTCATTTTCACAGGTTTTTTCACAGGTTTTTTCACAGGTTTTTTCACAGGTTTTGACCCTGTGAAAAGTGCCCTGTTCACAGGTTTTCAAAATTTCACAACCTGTGAAAAACCTGTGAAAAAACCTGTGAATACTTGAACTTCACAGGTTTTTTCACAGGTAAATTCATAGGTTTTTCACAGGTTTTCATCCAATAGTGAGTTCCAAACCGACATGTGGCTTGTGATCGCCGAAAATCTGATATATCTGATGTAATTCTACAGTCTCTGCAAGAGCATCTTTCTAATGTCCTAAGCAAAACAATGAACCCAAACAAATTTGATGCAATGTGACATAAATTTTATACCGTAGTTCGACATGTCCTGAAATCAACATTTACCCAACTGTAGCGATTTCAGCCGAAGTCCGCAGTTTGTGACTTGAAAATCGAAGGACTCGATCCAAACACGGAAGATCAGTTCAGCACTTCAAAGATTCTCAATGACCTGTTTTTCGGCAGTGGAGTACGTATTCTCTAATTAAGGTTCTTTCTCCCATTTAAAACACTTACAAGCCATAAATCAAGCATCAAAGCCATAAACTTTGAGCCTACGCTAGTCCTAATTTAGGTCTGTCAGCGTACTAACAACAACACAAAGACATCTCTATGTTAATTTTCAGCCCAGAAATGGGCGATTCCAGAAAATATCCAAACCCTACCGCGGACGGCATGTCATTTTAACCCCCCTTGCCTTCAGAAATTCCAAAATGCTCAACCCCCCCATTCCCTCAGAATTCCATAATCGTTAACCCCCCCTCCCCTTCGGAATTTCCAGGTTTTTTCTCCATCCCCTTTGGAATTCCCAGTTTGACTCCCTACGTACCACCTCCAAAGAACGAGATTTAAGCTTATGCTTTTTCGCACTGTTTTTCGCCCTCCAAATATGTTCAGCTCGAAACTCTCGAATGCAAAAGAATACTCCAAAGTCTTACCTCCAATTAATGTCTACTAACTTAAACATATGATTCATCTTTCTACGCTATTTTCTGACCCGTTTTTTTTTGTTCAAGACCGTTTTTTTGCGGACGCTTCATGTCAACAACACCGTGACTCGGTAGCTTGGTAACCAGGCATCTGATTGACGAGAGAGAACTGGGCATGAAGCCAGATTTCAATACATGGCAACGTGAAAAGAACATGAAGAAGTTCGAATTTTCATCAGATATTTGTGGCTGTCACATTTACAAGGATATTGTGACACCCTCTATTGGAGAAAAAAACTCATTGCTGAAACACATTTGATCTCCTTTCATTCACAGGAACGCTAACACCAGCCTGTTCGATCTTTATCCTGCTTCCGCGATCATGACGATCATCAGTTCGTGCTGTTTTGAGCAAAAATCTCCTTGTCTTCGCCCTCTGGAAATCCAGAACTGAAACCCCATGCCTTCGGAATTCCAGGCCAAAGAACCCCCCTCCTTGCCCTCGGAATTCCAAGATGCCGTCCACGGTAGGGTATGGATATTTTCTGGAATCGTCCAATGAGCGGAAATCGAACTGGTCGAATGGTTAGGGTTGTGAACTCCAAATTAAATTAAAAGTTCAATGGATGGTCCCAAAAGTGTAAAAACGAAAAATTAAATAAATAAATAAGATAAATAAGAAAAAATATAAAACTAGAAAAAGAAAGGATAAGAAAAATGAGATTAATTTATAATTTAATGCATAAATTAATATTCATACATTAATGTTTACAGCCCATCGACCGAGCGATCGATCAAGCGAGCGAGTGAAAATTTGCATATCAGTTTCCACAGCTAAACTTGTTTCATTGCATTCACTCGTAAAATTAACTTATGTTTATTTTATCAGGCTACATGTGATATATAACGTGTCTTGGATTGTATAGGGTCAAGGGGCTGGGCAACCAAAATATTCTTGGGGCAAGTCCAAACCAAGTCCTGTGGTTATACGCTCCAGAACCCTGCCATACTAACTCACGCCTCTGCCACTTAAGCGATCATGCAATCAGCACTCTCACGCTCCTCCCCGGACAAAATCCTGCCGATGGGCCTGTATTTAAGATTAGATTGCTACCTGTACCTCGTGTTGTTTGAAAGTGGCATACTGCTGAACCAGTACAAGAGGACAAGAGAAAAACAAATAACCGCCAGTCTGTTGCACCAAGGAGTTTGGTAAATAAGGTGATCAGGTTAGCCTTGATTATTTGGAAACCATCGGAATATTCACTGTGCGACCACTAACTGTGACCAAGGTCATGATCAGTTAACCAATGAGAAACAACCACATTGCAGAACAGATTTACAAAGCCTTTCAAATATTTCAGGCAATCAGTCTCAAGTACACTATGCAACACATGGCATTCAACATTCATGAAGTCGGTAAACTGCAGCGGTTTACCTTGGCAAACTTTTTCTAGTGTGACCCTCAGCCATTGTTGTCTCATTTTACTGCTATAGGAGTGTTCACTGTTTACAAACATTACGTCAAATTTGTTTTGTTATTCAAATTTTCCAATTATTAGACAAAATAACTCTTAATTGTTTCAACAGCCAATATAGTTCTCTGGTTGACACATAACAATAGCTGACGTAACGTCAGACAAAACACACTTGTCTAGTATATATGATGACATTGGCATGCACTAGCTAGCTGCATGCACTAGGATGAAAGTACAAACCAATGCCAAAATTGTACACACAATATAGTTAATGTCAGAGTTGTGTTTGTAAATAAAGAAAAAAAATTATACAATTGTGTGATGGAATTTCACATCAAGGAATCACATTTCTCCCACTAAAAATAAACCTCTTCCCATTCGAGAATTAAAATGGCTTCAATTAAAGCTCTGAAATGGCTTTGATAGCACTCAGTTGGGTTCTTGAGATCGAAATGTTTCGTTGAAACAGGAAATGTGCCGAATTTTCAGTCATGGATCGAACAATTCATCAAGAGTAAGCAAAAACCTACTCGACCGTGAAAATCAAAACATAAAAACAACTTTACTCGTGACACGCGTGGGACCGGAATTCCAAGCGGACCACAACAAAACGAGCTATTTTATACCTTCAGGGAAAATCTGGCGAACTATTGGCACATATTAAATACATTGAAACGGTGGCAACGTAAGACATTTGATATTCTATTGAGTGGGTGTGAGGTAGACCTAACGTTCAATACAGCGACCACAGGGCAGAAGAAAGAGCAGTAGTTGTGAAGGACTATATGCGAAATTACTGCTAACAACCCCCGAAATTAAATGCTCGGTTTCGGTCAAAGAAAAGAATTGCGAAATCAGCTCTCCACCATAATTCCAAGTGTCCGATTGTATTTGGTCGATGTGTAATCGCCTAACAACAAGCAGCTTGTTCTGCCTAAACTTGTTCACAATAAACACAATAGCTTTTCAAATTCAAATTACCCCAACTAATACTTACCGACACCCCCAAAGAGACTGTACTACCGAAATATACCAAGTCCCTAACCTGAATGTGCTTGAGTGCACTTCGTAAGATGTTCAAGTTTGACGTTTTCTTGTCTTCCAAAGTTGGAACTTCCTTCTTTAGAACATCGAAGCATTCCTTCAAGTGCGCGCGTCTGGAAGTGCAAATACAATAAGTAATTATAAATTCAACTTTCTGCTTGATTTTCGCATCTTTATATCGGTACTTCATGTACACAATTTCGCTAGATCACGCTGAATCCTGTTTTATAACACACAATCACATATCCTAAGAGAAACTTGGACTTTTCGGCGCAAAGGAAAGTACAAGAAAGGAGTTCCACTGTCAAAGAATTTCAGTTTTCGCGCAAGGCGCAACGGGTTAACAGAACGGCCATATTCCAGCTGAAAATTATGCTTTGCGTGCACATTTTTAGATCTTTATAATTTAGTTCACTGAAAATCCCTTGAATTCGCTAACCTGTTCTTCTCGAGCTTGTTGTGTGTTTCTCTCGTCCCTGCCCTGTAAATCAAAACGGATGAATTGAACAATTCAATTCTGTCAGAAGATAAAACAGTCCCAACACGACAACGACATTTGCCACACGAACGACAACAAGAACTTACCCTCCAGGCCTTCGACGTCTTTCCAAGGGCTCGCACTCCGAAAATGCTCGCCTCCTTTCAACAGTAGTAGAGTGATGAACTAGATTGCAGAAAGAAAGAACAGACAAAGTGTCGTAAGAGAAATGTCGTGATCGCAGAGACAATTTCAAAACAGGCGACAGCCTTCGCACCAACAGAATATTTGCACATGGCTACTGGATCGTACCACGTGCGATCGCCGAATCGTCCTTCGTTATCCCTTTTGTGGAAGATTCTAAGAACCTGGCGGCTTGTAGCAACGTGTCCAAACTCATAACGCAAACAACCGAGAGCTCGGCGATTTCCTCCAACGATCTGTGGCAGCGTAAAGCGTAACCCGCCCGACTCGCCGTCGATCACTCCATGTGCACTCTCCACTAACAACAACATGAACGAACAAAAGGTCTCAAAGTGCTGGAACGTAGAATTTCGCTCAGTGATTGACAGTTGAATCAATATTATCCAATCAGAATCCAAGAAAGGAAAACCACGTGGCCAGGCCTGAGAACCATGTGGCTTGGCCTCGATCCCACGTGTACACAAACCCACCCAAGTACATAATTTATTCCTTCCTCCTTCTATTAATTTCGTTTATCTGCTTCTCATATTTCGACCTGTGAGTTCTTGCAGAGAAGGACAGGGAAGAGGAAACAAGACAACGACCATATGGACAACTGTCTATAAAATTTTGGCGTAATCATCGGCGTGATCCCTTATAATAATTTGCGATTCTCAGGTTTCATGTAAAAATAGATTTATCAACTCCGACATCACGCCAGGCTTCTGATGATTTAAGAGCGGTTTGCTGTAAGGACCGACTAAGGGATGCAAGATAGAAAAAAGCGTTTTCCCCAAACTTTGCCAGAATAAAGTCCTCGGTGAACTAGTTCTAAAAATATAAGTTTCGGGTCGTTTAGAATTTTATTTATTTTTTAGTGAATTTTTTTGTGTTTTGCGCTTGGAGGCAGGCTAAATTCACGCTGAAATCGATACTTTTGCGAAAGCTCCCGTTTAAATATTGAAAGCCTTTTCGAAAAGATTAACCCATGGAGTCAAAATCTGTTATTTCCACAGGTTATTAGCGGTGTAAAATTTAAATTAAACGTAAACCTGAATTTTTGACGAAATTTTTAAATTTACACCCTTCAACCTTCGTTACAACAACCGAATTTTGGCTAAATTCAAGGCTCAAAAAAGCAATCTGGTACATGGATTTACCCAACGAGACTATACTCCGAGGAACAACAATCATTTCAACTAAACATCAGGCGAAAAAAAAATTGGGGTAAATAAAACGGAAAATTCTGAGAGCGTTTTCAAAACAGGTCACTTGAGCAATATGAGCGACCCGTTGACCTTGCGTGACAAAGGGAAATCAACAAACGGTAGCTCTTAAAATCGATTCCTTCGTCGAAATACGCATCAGTTTGCTTTTCTGTTATGTTTTTAAGTAGAGGAAACTAGATTCTTGAATTTGGAGTTGTGTACTCGCAGTGCTAAGCTATGAAGGGAGATTTAGACAAGTATATTTTGAAATTTGACCCACTCTGCTTAGACGGTTCCGATATGTTGATCACGGAATTATACATTGGAAGTCTGTTTACAACGCAAATGTGGCATCATCTAAGAAGTAAAAGTCAATTGACCGAATATTCCTTACCTTAGTAAGCTTTTCCTCCCTGGAAACCACAGCATTTTTAGCAAAACACAGAGCAAGATCGCCGAGTCATATCGCACGTGGGGCCAAGTTGTCAAATGTTTCTATATGTTAACGATTAACCAGGCAAACCACAGGACACCCAGCAGTTGTAGTCACATCCCATCGTGGCGCTCAGTTCTTTATAGCACAACAGTGCATTTTTACGCTATAAATTTGACACCTTCACAGCTGTATGTCGAACGCTATAAATATATATGTATTCGATTATCCTGCATTGGTCAATCACACACGTAAAGAGCACCACACCCCGGACGTGGCACGGCTGAGAAGCGAGGTATTGACCCATGTTTGGGTATAGGGGTGCCGCTGAGGGTTTGAAAACCTGACCCTGTTTAGGACAAAAAAATAAAAAACCCTAAAATACCTACCCTGTAGGACAACATCCTCTATTTTAGGACCCTGTTTAGGTTTCAATGTAGCTAATCACGTTTGACTGATACGCGGCAAACGTCTCCGATCTCTAAATATTGTATAAGCCATATTTTTACGACGAACAATCGTACACCATACCCTATTTAGGACAGGTTCAGACCCTGTTTAGGACAGACTCGCATAAAATTATATAACCTGTTCAGGGCAGAGAGGCCAAAAACCATACCCCGTCAAGCGGCACGTCCCCGTATAGGCCACTTAAGGGAGTACCCCCCCCCCCCCCCCCCCACCCCTGGGATACCCGCCTGGGTGAAGTACACCACAGCATCCCTTGGTTTTTAGAACCAGCTGTGCGACATGCAAAAGAAAGGCAGCATGAGAACACATAGCATCGCCATTCACTGTTTGTGAATATTTTGGCGTGTGCACAGACGGATTCCATGCAAGGCGCAAGGCGGAGTAACTTTCTTCCTTAGGGGAGCTTAAGAGGATTAGCGGATGTTTATTAAAATTCGGCCTTACAGACCCGGCGTTTATAGCCACGTTTTTTGTTGATTTTACCATAACGTTTGCTGAAATAAAGGATTTTTAATAAAGCATTAACAAAATCATCCACTAAACAAAAATTTCAACAACTTTACTAGTGACAAACTTTGATACAAAAAAGTCATTGTGAATGAGTGGTTGGTTGGTTGGTTGGTTGGTTGGTTGAATAGTGAGCAAAACTGATACATCGAGCTGTTATGCCCTGGTGGCTCGTGAACTTAAATAAAATAAACTCCGGAACTCAAATAAAACGCCGGGACCTCGATTAAGCGCCGCCGGTGTTTATTTGAACTCAGTGTTTATTTAGGATCCGGCGTTTAATCAAGAAAATACGGTACTAGTGAAAATGACAGCCGTCGTATTCCCATCTTTGTTTCACTTGAAAATTCCTTGTATTATTTGTTGCCAATTGGTATTTATTAGCAGATAAAAATGTTTTTACTGTGAATTGGAGTATGCACAGTGCATGGCATTGAGTTTTACCCCACAGTTTGTTAAAACTGGGTTATGTGTCATGGAATAAATAAAAAGCAAATCGAATATTACAAAAAGGCGCCATGCATGTCTTTTTAACTATTTATATTTTTAATGGAGTCGATTGATACGTACGTATACAGGGACTTAGTTCTATCTGTACTCGGAAAGGCGCCTTGAAGGGATTGGAAGAAGGGGTTGGAGGGATCTCCCACCCCTCTCTTAAAGGGGTTATTTGAGTCTAGAGAGATATAGAGACACACCCCATTTGGAGACATGCTTTAAGAGCCCAATGCGTCTTGTGCCCGTCTTTATACTGGAGACATATAAGCAGACGAACTAAATTATTTGTAAATTATCATGGCGAACACATTAAACTAAACTAAACTAAAACAAATGTTTGCCCAACTTCGTCGAGACGAACTATCTGCTTAGTTCGTCTTGGCAGAGGAACTACATAGATAGTTCGTCTGGACGGATAATCCGTCTGTTTGCCCGTATTTATACACAGGCGGATTATCAACTACCAGACGGAATACCACCGTACTGTAGTCACCTATTTGTGTCGACACGCAACGAACGCGTGACGACACAAATAATGGCTGCGCAGGTGACTAACCGTACTGCTGGGTGTCCTGTGGTTTTGCCTGGTTAATCGTTAACATATAAAAACATTTGACAACTTGGCTCCACGTGCGATATGACTCGGCGATCTTGCTCTGTGTTTTGCTAAAAATGCTGTGGTTTCCAGGGAGGAAAAGCTTACTAAGGTAAGAAATATTCGGTCAATTGGCTTTTACTTCTTAGATGATGCCACATTTGCGTTGTAAACAGACTTCCAATGTATAATTCCGTGATCAACATATCGGAACCGTCTAAGCAGAGTGGGTCAAATTTCAAAATATACTTGTCTAAATCTCCCTTCATAGCTTAGCACTGCGAGTACACAACTCCAAATTCAAGAATCTAGTTTCCTCTACTTAAAAACATAACAGAAAAGTAAACTGATGCGTATTTCGACGAAGGAATCGATTTTAAGAGCTACCGTTTGTTGATTTCCCTTTGTCACGCAAGGTCAACGGGTTCGCTCATATTGCTCAAGTGACCTGTTTTGAAAACGCTCTCAGAATTTTCCGTTTTATTTACCCCAATTTTTTTTTCGCCTGATGTTTAGTTGAAATGATTGTTGTTCCTCGGAGTATAGTCTCGTTGGGTAAATCCATGTACCAGATTGCTTTTTTGAGCCTTGAATTTAGCCAAAATTCGGTTGTTGTAACGAAGGTTGAAGGGTGTAAATTTAAAAAATTTCGTCAAAAATTCAGGTTTACGTTTAATTTAAATTTTACACCGCTAATAACCTGTGGAAATAACAGATTTTGACTCCATGGGTTAATCTTTTCGAAAAAGGCTTTCAATATTTAAACGGGAGCTTTCGCAAAAGTATCGATTTCAGCGTGAATTTAGCCTGCCTCCAAGCGCAAAACACAAAAAAATTCACTAAAAAATAAATAAAATTCTAAACGACCCGAAACTTATATTTTTAGAACTAGTTCGCCGAGGACTTTATTCTGGCAAAGTTTGGGGAAAACGCTTTTTTCTATCTTGCATCCCTTAGTCGGTCCTTACAGCAAAACGCTCTTAATATGTCCGGCCCAACAGCTAACAGTTTCCTCTGACCGCGATGGTCGCGATCGTATGCTGACGATAATTCCGGTGGCTTGCTAAGTTGTACATGTGGCACTTTGGGTCGATCAGTTTTGATAGAAGTTATCGTAAAAGTCGTAAAATAAACAAAACAATCTTACAGCTGTAATATTAGACCACGATTTCCCGGATGATAATAATAACATGGTATGGAGCCCGGGAGCATAAAAGCGCTTTGTTTTCGCTCGTTTCTCACACCCCATCGTCGCATCGGAAACCCAGGGGCGGGAAAGTCGAAACCAGAGGAGCATATCGTGTCGAAACATAAAAAATCGACGACTTTTCTTCGCCTATTTTTTAACGTAGTTCGACTTTCCATCGCCCCCACTGACTGCCCCTGGGTCTCTGAGGAGACTCCGAGGGGGTACAAGGGGGGAAGGGACTCTTGTTCCCGACCCCTCCCTTTCCCTCTGGTATGATTTTTAAAAATTCCCAGTCTCTTTCACGTTTTTTTGGCGTGGATACAAAGCTCATAATCAACATGGCTGTCTGTGATTGTGCTAATGTGGGATGAATCCGTAATTTTCCCTAACAAATCAAGTTTCTTTGATGTAGGAACTCCTAACAATCGTTTATCCAGTATCTTGTGCAGCGATTTAGAAAATCAATAGCGTTTCTGGTGCTTCTATCGCTCAGTTAAGGTATTTTTTTAATGCGTAATTCTCAATTTACACGTACGTGTAAAGCTTCGCCATCTTCAATCAATATTTATTACGTGTACCAAACTTCGCTTCATATAACACCTGCAGCTTTTATTGTTCTCTTGAAGCCAGCATTTCAAAGAAGACAGAACGACTCCAGATGGTCGACTGCAAATGCTGCAAAAATTTGTCCGGCTTCGCCGTTTCTCGTCCGCCTTGTGTTGTGTTCACAGTCTGTCTAGCGGCTTTCGCAATTGGTTTGTTTTCACTTGGCTACTTTGTGCAGACGTATGGTTGGTTTAACGCGGAGGATATGCACAGAAAGGTTTGACTTCTATTTTTGTAGCAACAGTTGTTTTGTTCTGTTGTTTAAAATATTGTAAACTCCTAGCCATTAATTCGTTTGGGGGATATTTTATTTTGTAAGCAGTATAAAGCTTATTTAGGGTTTAATTTTACCTGTCTGAGTGTTTTCACATTTCAAATCGTTTGTGAATTTAGTTGAAGGTTTTCCTCGATCCATTCTCTGAGGCAAATAGAATATAAAAAAATATCAGAAACAGCCAATGAATTTTCAACTGAATTATAATTTTGCATGAATTACACTTGAGAATTGATTATGAACTCAAGATTTTCTAGATAGTTGATGACGGAGGCCACAGGCCGAATCAGCTATCACTCATAGAAATTGAGAGCGAATAATCTATTATTGTTTTAGTAAAATTCATAATAAAATGCATTGAATTGTCTAGTAATAACTCCAAATCCTCCTCTGAAACTGCCATTTTGTAGATGACCTCCAGCCACTCGCATACTAGCTCAGCGAATTAGGCCCCGTTTACATGAACATGGTTTCATTTGTAACCGTATCGTTTTGTATACGGTTACGCCCCCCCCTATTCAGTGCTCGAAATTAACGGCCGTCCACTCGTCGAAAACGAGTAAAATCACCAAAAACGAGTAGCTTTTTCCTCTACTCGTCCTGTGGACGAGGAAGTTACCTCTTCCCATTATATTATACTGTTTACAATCTCATAAAAAAAGAAGAAAAACTGCCAAAATGAACAAGGAAATCTATGTAAACGAAAGCAAAACACGCCAGGCCGCCATTTTTATTTTTGCCCAGTTACCAGGCCTTATTTGATTGTGGCAACTAAAGGTCTGGGTCCAACTTGTTTTGAAATGTATCATGGGATGCAAAATGGCAGACTCGTAGTTTTGGCACGCATCAGCTGGTTGTTTTGGGATTGTACAGTGGAATTTCTTCAGTGGACTGTCGCACAAACAATACAGAGGCCTTGCTTTAAGGATCCATGAACTATGACAATGAGAACACAGTCACTTTCTACTGCAATTTTCTTCTGCACTGTGTGATGCAATCGTTGGCATGTAGTACATGTATGTTGAGTTTAAATAAATAATCTAAGTTGTGTTTAATTGTGGCCTTCCTTCATTAAATTATTTACTGATTACTATTCATTTATTTGAATGCCTCTAAGCAGTACATACAATGACATACCGTACAAAAAAAATTGTAGATAACTATGTGACTATTGGCTTTGCCCCAGCGCCAGTTAAGATAAGGGGAGACGAGCCAAGGCACGAACAAACTGCTTTAATAGCGAGGATACTACTCAACCATACAATCAACACGAGGAACGGGGACAAGATGGCCGACCCGAGTCGGTCACGTGATTAAACTAACAAGTACCGCTGACCGGTACTGGCGCAACTCTTCTTTTCTTGTCTGTAAGGAAGAGTGCAAGTTATAACTAATGTCAACAGTTACTAACAAAATGATAACTATAATGACATCCGGGTCAAAGTGAGCCTACTGTAGGGCTAAAAGTCAGTTACAAAGTCTCTTAAGTGAAGAGGTCTGTGCTTCACTCGGGAAGATCTTCGCGGGGCGTGGCTGCTTGGTGTGGTTCTTTTGAGGTTGAAGCATCTTCATCCGGGTCCTCTTGGGCTGGGGCCTCAGCAAAGAAGGGTTGGATTGCAGGGGCCTCAGGACGCATAGGTGGGTTGGCTTCGAAGTGCCCGAGGTTGCTAGGTTGAGGCGGTGCGGAAATGGCATCAGGAATGACTGGTGGGCTAGGTGGGGGTTGGGCTCAAAGCTAGGAACTGCATCATCTAGGTCGTCAGTGGTAGATCGTCGATCTTGGTGGGATACCGTGCATAGCTCCACAGGGACTTTGAAGCATTCGGAGATCTTGACTCGATAGGATGAATTTCGCAACTGTGTGCCGATAAACTTCTTGATGTTGCAGAATGGGGGTTCGATAGACACGACAAGATAACGGTCTCTGGCACGAGATTTGTTCCTGTCAGTGTGGAGATAAACAAGGTCCCCAATAGCGATGGGAGGGTCAGATCGGGTTAAACTTAAGGGAGCCTTGGAGCGCTCACTAAACGGGTGGTTCTGTAGTCGCTGTTGGTGCTGGGTGGCCAGTAGGCTGTCATCTCCTAGGGGGATCTGAGCGTTAGTGAACTGGTCCCGTTGAGTCCACATTTCACATGAGGACAAACCACATGCGCGTAGGCGCGAGTTGAGGGTGGCTGTGGCCACTGCAAGGCTTAGGTTCGTGACTGTACCGCCTAGTGGTTCTTGGCGTAGCAGCTCATGTTCCAGCTCTTGTATGGCCTTTTCGGCGACTGGGTTCTTGTTTTGGTTTTTGGCTCGACCCAACTCCAGCGAGATCCTGTACTGGTGTAGGAGTTTGTCGTCTGCCAAAGCCTTGAAACCAGGCGCGGGGTCAGTTCGTATGATGGCAGGGGGCCGTCTAGTGGACGCAGCTGGATGCACAGCTGGATGAGGGCATCGCGTAAGGAGGTATGGCGTTCGTCTTTGAGTATGAGGGTGACAGTGTACGAGGTCACAGTCTCTCGAAGTACGAGTATAAGTTGGCGTGAGCGTTTGATGACATCAGCTGCGAAGGATTGGCCTACAGAGTCTGGTGGAGGAGAGGTTGACTGCTCGATTCGAGCGCTTGGGGTTTGCTGTAATGCGGCACATGTGTGGCAGCCACTGGAGATGCGTTGGACGGCATTGTCTATATCCAGTGCAAACAGATAGCGTTTGGCAACCATCTTAAGTTGGTGGCATGAGGGGTGCTGTAGTTGTAGGTGAAGTGCGGTCAGTAATCCGTCAACGGCTTGTCGTGGAATAATGATGCACTCGCGTGTAGGTGCTAGCGGCTCATTACGCTTAACGACAAGTAAACCGTCGGATGCGACTGTTGCGACGTTCAAGTACCGTTTGACATCCTTGATGTTGGTTAGCTTCTTGGATGGTCTCGTGCCTTGAATAAGGTGGGCATGGGTACGTCGCAAATCAGGACACTCAGATTGCACAGAGGACCAAGCAGATCGGCTTGTGAAGGGTAGTCGGACCTTGCCATTTAAGACATCCTGGATGGAAGTCATTCGAACAACAGATTCTCTGGTGTCGTGAATGAAGGTGCAGATCTGGCAGGACTCATCCTCACATGGGGGGCATTGCGACTTGCGAAGTCAGAAGGAAGAATTGCTGACCCCGCTACATGTCGTACGGTTGCTTGGTAGCGGCTTACGACAGATAGGAACGTAGGCGGCTTAGGTAGTTGGTCCTTTACTGCTTTCTCACTGGGTTGAAAGGTGAGAGTGGCTTGGCAGAAGTGTTTCATTGCGCTTGAGTGTGCGTGGTTCAGATGATAGGTTTGGGATGCGTAGCCTTCTTGCTACGCTGGACACTACGCATGGTTGGGGCCAGGTCTGAGAGGGCATAAGGCGTTTCATGCTGGGGCTGTCACTGCGAGGTTCGATTGCATACTCACAGTCAGGTGGGCATCATCGGGTAGTTGTACCTCTAAGAAGTCTCCGGGCCATATGGTCTGTGAAGACGGGGGGGCCCTTATCAGGAATGCGTATCGGGCTGCCATTTGGTTACCTTGGTTGGGAGAAGATCCATAGGGGTACACTGTACCATCGCCGAGTAGCACTTGTTTCTTGGCAGGGCGCACCGCAACATCGTTGCGTTCCATGAAGGGAGTGCCGGCGAGCACATCAACGTCAAGGTCTCCAACTACGAGTCCTTCAAATTGGAACTGGTGGTTGTCCCTGCTGAATGTAACTCGAGTCTCTCCGATAATGTGTAGCGTAGAGGATCCGTCAGCTTGATGTACCGACTGTGAGCTGGGTACAATGTTGGCGTTGAGTCGCTTTGCGGTAGAGTGGCGTATCATATTGCCTGTTGCCCCACTGTCGACTATAACGCGGATGGTATGGTGACCGTGAAACATATCGATGTAGGGAGACTGACGGGTCTGAATCCTGAAGGCGACGGTACGTGCGTCAACTTGCTCGGCGTCGGTGTGGTGGGATGAGTGGGAGGGATCACGAGCTTCATCATCATCCGTTTCATCATCCAGGATTCCCATTAGCTGTCGTGCTTTCACCATGTAGCGCTTGTCGTTGTCGGGGAGAAAGTCACATTCACTCAGGAAGTGTTTACTTTCTGGACGTCCGGCTTGTTTGCACAGGGGGCAAACTTTTTCTTGTCGAGGCTTCCTAGGCGTGGACTTGAAGGGGGCCCTGTTTCTCTGTGTGTTACGGCGAAACTCAGTGGTAACGGCGGTGTGTAGGACCCGTGCATCGTCTGATGCGCGGATTTCATCAAGTAACGACTCAAGGGCCTGTGAAATCTCGGGCTTGATAGAGGCAAGGGTTCGAGATCGCAGCTCTGTACCGTATCGTTGTTTGACAAGCCTGGGTAGGTGGGGATGAACTAGTTTTAACCATGTCAGAACAACAAGGTTTTCTAGGGTGGGCGACATCTCCTCATCCTCAGGTGTGGCCTCGCCATGGTGAGTTAGACCGTTGGTTCGCAACAAACAGTCCTCGACGAACGCCATTAAACGTTGGTAAAGGTCTTCGGGGCGTTCATCAACTTCTAGGTGAATGTCACACAAATCAATAAAGTGGCCTCCAGTGACTTGGAATCCGAAATGTTGTCTGATCGTCTGCCAGATGAATTCCAGCGATGTGGAATTCTTTACCAGTGAGCTCCTGGCGATGATTGGGCAATAGTTAGCGATTTGCCCTAACATTAATTCCAAAAGGTTGGCCTTTTGTTGGGCTGTACGGCGTCTCGCTGCGGGAATGGCTTCGCCATCATCTTGGAATCCGCGAAGTAGTTGAGCTCTAGTTTTCTTTTGCCAGGTGGATCCGTCGGCGAGGAAAGGGGCGAAATTGTTATCCAGAGATAGTGTGTAAAGGAGATTCTGTTTCCAATTTTCGAAGCTGTTGATGGTTTCTATCTTGCTTAGGCACCATTGTTTTGGTGCTCGATGAGTAGCAGCCATGTCGATGAGATTGGACGTGTTATCACGGCGACTTTACGCTGTTTTGGCTCTTCTTCTTGTGTTTTTACGCGACTTTCGGCGAATCAAAGGCTAGGGTAAGATCACCGCTGCCACCACGCCAGTTAAGATAAGGGGAGACGAGCCAAGGCACGAACAAACTGCTTTAATAGCGAGGATACTACTCAACCATACAATCAACACGAGGAACGGGGACAAGATGGCCGACCCGAGTCGGTCATGTGATTAAACTAACAAGTACCGCTGACCGGTACTGGCGCAGGGACCAGTACATTTTCAGCCTACTGGTCCCACAGACGACCAGATGCAAAAGTTAATTTCGAGCACTGCTATTTACACGGAAACGATGTGTAATTGTGTACTTCTGAAAATGCTGTCCAAAGTAGAGCATTTTCAAAACGATACGGTTACGAGTGTCGTGTAATTGGGGTAACTGTGTAGATTTGAAAACGATTGAAGGTTCAAGGTTATTCGTGTCCAGCCCAATTCACGGCCATGACGTAACGTCACCGAAAATAGAAAAATTGTTTCCGTGTAAATGCTTCGTATCTGTGTACATGTACTTTTGAGCACGGATACAAATTTGTGTATCCGTGTAGATTTGAAACCGCGTTTGTGTAAACAGGGCCTTAGATTGCCACATTTGCATTAGCATACTAGTAGATTAAATTTTGAGGGTTCAATTAATCCCAACAACAAAGCATTATAAAATTATTGATCATATTATATAACATGCGCTCTGATTGGTTGTGTAGTCATTTTGCATGAGGCTATGTAAACACGGTTATCACAAATGATTAAAGAAATAGAAAATGGCTGCATCTTGTTTACATAGCCTGATGCAAACACTTGAGAAAGTTTGGGAGTATTCAAAAGTACTTATGTGAAACTCTCAAATTGTGTTTGCATTAGGCCATGTAAATATATGCGGTATTTACTGTTTCTTAAATAATACTGGTACCATAGTCAAACAAACAGATTATCAAGCAAACAACAGTTATAATTCAATCAACAATTTAATTGGAGCACGGTTATATAGGACATTTAAAGGGGACAAGGTGTGAGTCTTAAGTCAACATGGTAGTCATATTATTAAAATGTTGTAAATCGATCCCAGGGGCTAGTAGTAAAGGTATCATTTCCAAAGGGCTAGTTAAGGTCAATTAATGTTTGCTACCGTGGTTAATTTACCTTTATCAACTCCGAGTTGATAATTAACATAGTGTTTCACTTGACCGCTGATGCAGCACCACAGTTTCATTAGAAACTAATCACTTTGTAGCTAGAGCTGGTCGCTTACGAGAGTGGTCGTAACGAGTGCTTCGACTGTATATCCACTTGCTCCAGGCAGGACTTAAATCTTGAATGTGTAGTTCCAGAAAATATCCATACCCCACCCACGGAGGGAATTGGAAATTCTGGAGGGGAGGGGGGTCAGAGAAAGAACAAAATTACAGAGTTTGTATGAAAGAAAATTGGAAGTTCCTGGGGGTAGGGGGTACTTTTACAAATTCCCTCTTTGGTGGGGGTATGGATATTTTCTGAAACTACACAATGCTAAGCTTGAAGATAGACCATTTATGATCTTGTCATAGCTTGTTGTGATTTGTGTATTGACATAATTATTATTTTTGTTGTCATAGGGATGGAATTCTGTCCTTGACCATTTGGGTTCTTCTCAATTTTGTATCTTTGGAAACCAAAGCCTCTCAGGAAATGCCACTGACGCAAACTCAACCAACATAACTGGCCCTACCCCTGTTGGGTTTACAACAGTGACTATACCAGTGCTTCATCTTTCTGTGACTCCCTCAGTTGATTTTGTTGCAGTGGTCAACAATGTGACTCACATTAGAGCTGAAATGTCGGCAACAGAAATTGGCCTAACAGGTTTGCATTTCTTTTTCTCGTAGGATGATTCTAGATTTGTACTAATCAACGTAGGTCTGTTAATAGAGGTAATTCCTCCTGATGGTAATTATCCTCCCTAGAAAAAATAACTTCTCTTATAGTTGTTTATAAACAAGTGACCATTGTGGTAAACATTTAATTTTATAATACAGGTAATATTATGCATGTATTACCCTTTCTTTCTTAATTAGGTTTCCAGGAGAACTTTGTTGTCAATATCACATTGTTTTTTCTTCAACCATGGTTCATGGGTAGGTATCAAAATTAATAATAGCCCTTTTCACGGTTAACTTGTCATATTTGCATTTAACAAATTATACAGTTAAACATAGAAGCGAGGCAATTTTGGGCACAAGCTGTAAAACATCATGATTTTCTTGAATTCCTTGAACCAACCTGTATTGTTATGCAAATATCACAAGTTAACCGTGAAAAGGGCTATCGAGTTGTAAATTGTGGATCCTCATAACATAATTTATGATGCCCATGGCTCACAAATTAAATCTGAACTAATAAGCCTAAGTAAAATACCTTTGAGAAATAACTGAAAGGCCTGGAAGATTATGGTCAATGTATGTTACTAAAAAATTTAACAATTACTGTAGGCAGCCCTCAATGCAAGTGCATATTTTATCAGGAACAAATTACCAAAGCAGCATTTAAGATAAAAAGAATACCCACACAGACAGGCTTTTAGCCAGAATTTGAAAACTGGGTGTCCTGGAGGCATGTCTCCCATCATTTTCTCCCAGGATTGGGCATCCACATGCAGGATACCCAGATGCCCTTCTGGCTAAAAGCTTGGTGCCAAAGGTTTGAGATTTGGAATTATCTTGCATATAAATCATGCTATAACATTATTACATGTGCTATAATTAGTTTGTACATGCATGCTCCAGATCACAGAAACATACTCAAGACAAGCCATCATTCAATACACTTTTTTTTTTAATTCTGTCACTTGAATATATCTTTATTTTACAGATTGTGACAAAAATAAATGCACATCAATGTATTTGGAGGCATGTGGATCAGTGACTGTACCTACTGATATCATCCCAGATCACTTGCTGTAAGTAAATCACTGAATTGTAAATTACACCCTTCCCCCCCCCCCCCCCCCCCTTGCCCCCCAAAAAAGAGAGAGAGAGAGAACTTATATTTGTTTATATTACGCCTACATTGTAAAGGATTTAACTCTAAAGAACTTGTAATTTCATTTTTTTGTTTCTGGTTATAAGCCCTACTGTTGATCTAGAGTAGAAAACGCGATAGTTTGTTTCTAAGCGCATTGGGCGTGTAGATTCCCACCCTGGCTGGCTTACATTGCCTCTCTCCACCCAGGAGTGAATGGGTACCGGCGAATTGTCAGCGCAACTTGACAAAAATGCTGGGGTTTACCTGTTCTTAAGGGACTAGCATCCCATCCAGAGGAGTAGCTGTAGCAATACTCCTACATGTACATGTAGAACTTTGCTTCATGCCATGGACCTGATAAGCCACTAGGTTTGTAGACAGACAGAGTAACATTTTTAGCCATTGATGTACATGTAGAATAACAGGGTTCATCATGTGCAGATTGTGCTGAGATGTTAAATTAAGTTATCACTGAATGATTATATTAATTATTGTAAGTTAATTTCAAAGTTGATCATAGATTGTTTGTCCTCCTTCACATGTAGGTACAGAGCGACATGTAACACGTCATCAGTTAACAACGTTGTACAAATGCTCAGCATAGCGAAGCATGCAAGAACAGTGGATCAAGAGAACAAGCAGTGTTCCACTGGAATCAAGGCTGAAACAACTGTGCCAGTAAATAACCAGCATACTACAACTGCAACAATGACCTTGGTAAGCTGTCATGTTTAATTATTCAGGAGGTCTACCTACTCTGGACAAAAGTAAGCCAAAATGAAAACTATTTTGAGGGCCAAGGAGAGAGTTTCTTGATATATAATTACTCTATAGAGTAATAATGAGAGGAAAGTTTAAAAAAAGCAAAGCATTCTCATCATGATATCAGATACAGAGACCATGGGAACAGACATAGTACATGTAGTGTACTTAATGCGGGCTGCTACAGTAACTGTACTTTCATTGAACCGTGTTTTAATAAAATAAACTGAAACTGAGCTAAACTGATCTCCAACCACATTATTTTGTATTTTTTTCTGAGCAAAATAAAGGTTTGGAGATGTTATATACACAATGTAGATATCCTACTGGCCCCAGTTGTTCAAAGGGTGGATAACGCTATCCACTGGATAAATCGCTATCCAGTGGATAAGTGTTAACAAAACAAACTATGCTATCTGTTGGATAGTGATTTATCCGGTGGATAGCATTATCTCTACCCTTTGAACAACCAGGCCCTGAATCATTTAAGAAAAAAAAAAACATGTTCAACCCCACTGCAGAACCAAATAAATAAATTATTGTTGGATGTTTTATTTCCAGGTTGATGCTTCAGCTGTTAACTTAAGGCTTCAGTACTCCAGTTACTTCTTGTTTGTGATGGTGATCACCTGTGTGCTTTATGGAATGATCAAAGGAAGGCCGGTCAAACAGAACTTTAATAAAAAGGTACAGTATATGGCGCAATAACTGTAATGAAAAGTTATAATACTGCAGAGCTACTCATGGTTTTCATGGTTTTCATTATTGAAAATAGGTGTCTAGACTGATCTGTTCACATGAGGTTGATAAACTATCAGGCTATCATTCAAGTCAGTCAGTCATTCAGCCAGTTGGTTGATCGGTCAGCTAGTCAGTCACTCATTTATTTGTCAATACATGTATCTTTATACAAGAGTGTGGATATAGTTTTTTAGTTCCTTTGCTACTTAATGTGTCTCGTCTGTGACCAAGTGATCACAGGTGTCCACTAAGGATAGCCTGCGTGGCAGGCGTATAAAGGGGAGGGAGGAGGGGAGTTTGAGCACGAAGCGCGATTGGCGGGAGGGATTGTACTCCCTCCCATGATCGCGCTTTGCGCTCCAACTCCTCGCCCTTTGCACTCGTCGAACTCCCCTCCCTCCCCTTTCTATGCCTGCCATGCAGGCTACTTACAGGAAATGTATATATATAAAACATTGTAAGTTTGGAGTGCTCATAACTGATCTGATAAAGACAGTCAGACGTTTCGGGGATAACCCCTTCTTCAGTGTTAGTACGTTTAACGTTTAGTGGAGGTTTAATTAGTCATTACTTGAGGTATACTCAAGAGACAATTAATTTTATATATTTTTTGTTTTATTGTTGCAGTCAAACCTTCCTCTGTGATGTACAAGATGAACAGACCATTCAATTTGACATCAAACCGTAACCATCACATCAGTTCATTTGACATGCAGATTCATACTATAAATTCGACTATAAATTCGACATTTGTAAATAGAACTGTTTATTGTGGTCATTGGGTTTAAAGCTTACCGTAGCTGTTAAAGAATTCATTTTGTAAAATAGTAATTATTTCGAAGTGTGGGAGGTACTGTGGACTGGTAGCAGGATGTTTGAACCACTCATTATCTTTAACTACAGTCGAGCCTCCTATAATGGCCAGGACTGCCAGGATTGTTTTGTCGCAACAGTACAGCGATCCATACTATTACGCTTACTTGAAACCTCCCTTCAACAACCACGTCTTCACAACGGCCAGCTAATTCTGCCCCAAGGTGTCCGTTATGGAGACTTTTTGGCATTTTTTCCAAGTTACTTAATTCATTATGTCTGTAATTGAATATTTACAGGAACTTTTCCCTTAGAATTCCTGTAAATTAACAATTACTTGATGAGTATCCAGAACACTAAACTGAGCTTTTGGTTATTTTGAATATATATCACAAAAATTAAACGTAAAGCTTGCTTTTCACCGCGACATACATAGGAATAGTAATGACAGCAGCGACATAAGAATAAGTGCAAGCATATGAAGAAACACTATTTTTGCCTGCACTATGAATCTCTGTGACTATTATAAAGCATAAGCACTTGTAAGCACAATTTATTTTCACTTATAATTTAGCAGATTTGTTGTAGAAATTTTACTACAAAGTTACATCCACTTAATTGTAACTTGTTATTATCTATGGATATATGTTGCCAAACAGATTACCCAGTTGCATGTAAGAATATTTATAGCCGTGTTCCAGATTCACGCCTTATAAGTGGAGAGCTTTATGTACCCCTCTCTGACTCGTCCCCAGTCGTCTCTCTTATCTCCTGTTAATATTTAGCGCGACTTGCGACTCCCAACAAAGGACTTCTCTTCTCGTTAATATTAACAGGAGACAAGAGAGACGACTGGGGACGAGTCAGTACCCCTCTCTAAAGTTCGTCAATAGCTTGTAAACCATACCCTGCGCTGTATCTCCAGTGGGTACGAGTCATTTATTTTACACTGTAGGATTTAATGGATGTAGGCACTCACGTTTTTGTTGTACATAAAATGTAAACAACTAGTAAAATAGTGAACAGCTCTCGGCTAGGTATTTCATGCTATCATCCTTTGTAAAACTGTAATTCAGTACATTTATAAATTAATCAAAGAGGGGAGAAGAAGTATTTAATAAAAGAGTTGTGGTTGAACCTTTTTGTATTGAATATAAATACTGGTATCATGATCAGCTGATGTTCTTTACTCAGCACCTTTATTCGCAATGCAGTCAAAATTAAGTGAAAATACTATTGAAGTGTCTGTTAACATGCTTACATTTGGCCGGGTGTAAATTATTATTGGTATCACTTAGAGTGTTCTGGACGGAACGCCGATATTTTTCGCCATGACGATATTGTATAGGGTTGCACGCGAAGAAATAAAAAAAACACCGTCGTACTTTTGGGGTCAAACAAAGCTTGAGCCACGCCTAGATTGGTCTCCACGAGCAACCCCGTCCCTACATATGGGAGTCCCTCAGGGGTTAAAACAGACTGAAAATATCCTGCACTCAAACGGCAGATTTCAATCAAGAAGCATACATTCATGAAGAAGAAAACGGTGATTCAAAGTTGTGGACAAATAGATGCGTAATCACGGACAGAAATTGTCTATTTTATCCGAAACAAAGGGTATTTTCACGGATATCACAATAACGTTCTCAACAGGGGCATACTAAGTTAGAAACTGAAATGTTTAGGGGTACCTTCACCAAGTTGAAGTTTTGCACACTTTTGCCCCAATCTTTTCAGATTTTGCTGCTACAAAATGACTGAATGCTGGGGGCAACTTTGTTCCTCAATCCTGGAAGCAACTATGTAGATTCATTATATGGCTGCATTGCTCCCATAATTGCTGCTCACCCCTGAATAGTTAATCGCAGGTTAACAAAGTAACTCCCAGCATCTTGTCAGGTTATCCTCAACTCGCTGGTGAAGCACTGCGAGAGCCGGTGAGCATGGTGAGACTCCAAAGAGTTTGGCATTGGCATTCCTGTTAAAGGAATTACCTCGGAAGGTATCTCTTTTCCAAGCTTTTTTCCTTCTGAACTCCGTTGTTCCATCTGATTATAGACCGAAAAAAACCGGTTTGTTTAGTCGAAATTGTAATTGAGACAGATAAATTTAGTAATAGTACTACTTTTATTTCATCTAAAATATACAATAGCAATATACAATAATCTTGCTTTTAAAAATAGTTACCTCCGACATAAGCTATACCATCACAAATCTTGTGGAAGTATTTCAACAAACGTTCTTTTTTACATTTTTAAAAAACACGAATGTGTATAATATTACCAAAATATGTAAAGTATGTGGGGACTGAGAACTGCTATCAATTACATTCCAGAGTTATAATAAGTCGTAATTTGACTAAACTAAGTAAATGTTGACGGACGTTTTGCGAATTTGTCATAGTATGGCTAATCATCTCTGTGTGTTAGTGTGAAGGTACATATGGTCAGCACCAGAAGAAAGGTTGTACACCGTGTCATTGAGTACGCTGAGACAACTTTTCACCTTTGTGAATACGAAGGTGCTTGGATAGAGCACTGCGATCACTGAACGCCCTATCACATTGTGTACACTGATATGACTTTTCACCTGTGCAGGGCCGTAGCTAGCGGGGGGGCAAGGGGGGCAACTGCCCCCCCAAAACCTTTTCACTTTCTGAAGTAAATAGTTTGAACTTTACTGTGATCTGACCTTTGCAAGTTTTCGCTCATCTTGTTGAGATGGCAAACAAAAGGAAAGCGATTCAAAGACAACCTACTTTTAAAAAAATAAAAAAAAATAAAAAAAAAATAAAAAAATGAAATGGGTAATGCATTCTGAAAAACGAAAACTGCGCGAATGTTTTTTTTTCGTGTTCAAATAGCCGCTTTTCTTGATTAAATATGCCGAGCGGGGCTTGGTACTCTCCCCAGATTTCGCTCGGCATATTTAAAAGTCGAGATGGCGGCGAACGAAGAGACTTAGTTAACAAAATCTCGGAAATGTTGCTGTAAGCACTAAAAAAACCTGTCATTTTACACTTAATCGACATTGAAATGTATCATAGAGAATGCTGAAAATCGCATTTCCGAGCCTCTAATTTTCAAAATTTTCCCCCCAGACCCCTAGCGGCTCGCGCCTTCGGCGCTCGCTTCATTGCCCCCCCAGTTCAAAAAAGTTAGCTACGGCCCTGCTGTGTGATTACGGAGGTGCATGGTCAGATGAGCATGCTGGGTAAACGCCTTGTCACATTGTGTACACTGATATGGCTTTTCACCTGTGTGAGTACGGAGGTGCGTGGTCAGATAACTAGAGGTGGTAAACGCCTTGTCGCATTGTGTACACTGATATGGCTTTTCACCTGTGTGAGTACGGAGGTGCCTGGTCAGATTACCAAGCAGGTTAAACGCCTTGTCACATTGTGTACACTGATATGGCTTTTCACCTGTGTGAGTACGGAGGTGCCTAGTCAGATCACAAGAGTGGTAAACGCCTTGTCACATTGTGTACACTGATATGGTTTTTCACCTGTGTGAGTACGGAGGTGCGTGGTCAGACTGCTAGAGTCGGTAAACGCCTTGTCACATTGTGTACACTGATATGGCTTTTCACCAGTGTGAGTACGGAGGTGCGTGGTCAGATGAGCAAGCTGGTTAAACGCCTTGTCACATTGTGTACACTGATATGGCTTTTCACCTGTGTGACGGAAGTGCATGGTCGGAGACCGACAGTCACTAAACGCATCGTCATATTGTGTGGTCTGACACTGCTTTTCACTTGTGTGACTACTGCTCAGGTGCTTGGTAAGATTAACGGACTGGTTAAACGTCTTGCCACATTGTGTACACCGATATCGTTTTTCATCTTTATGAGCCTGGCGGATATGGATATTAAGATTACTGACTGACGTGAAGTTTTTCTTGCATTTTCCACATTCCCAATTTTCGTCCTGGACGAACACTTGTGTCTCTGTAGAACGTTTATGGAAGTGTACATCCTTGTACAGTCCTCGCATGTGTAAGCATTGCCTGAAAAGAAACGATAGACAATGACTCGGAAGATTTCAGTAAGTCACTCTTATTATCATGCAACTCCTCCCATGAAACGAGTACAAATATGTCACGATCATTTGTACTCTAGGAGACCGGTTAACTGATTATCGGTAGTCCTCTTTTTTCTTCCAACGTCCGCGCGAGAGCGCCTAAAATGGTCCAAAGACAGGATTTCGGGAATTTCCACCGTCAATTCTAATTTCTGTTGACCAAAGATTTTGACTTTTCTCAGTCGATGATAGTTACTCAAGACAGGATCAAAACGAGGAAGAGAAAAGACTCGTGTGGATCGCGAAATTGAATCGCTTGGGCTGACTTGATTATCTGAGCCCCACCTTATCGGCATTGTCCATTGTTTTAACTCGGTCGTGTTATTTTGTCTTTTCGTCCCAACAAAATTTCTGTCGACCGTCAAACAAAACCAACTTATACCATGTCAAATGAGATTCCACTGTGTTTATAAAATTCACTGAAATGAAGTTTTTTAATATTGTTGAATCTAAAAAGATATACCTTTGAAGGAGGAACAGTTAAAAAAATCATCGACAGTTTTGATTTACCTTTTCTCCTGTTTTCTTGATTATCAGAGAGAGATATCCCCAAATCTTTAGCGTAACTTTCTCCATACCATACCAGTACTTCCTCTCCTGGGTTTACAGCTTTGTAAGTGCGGTAGTAAATCTCGCCTCTAAACTGGTAGGCTACCAAGTTCTGCTCGTCCTCGCAGCGAGAGCAATTTACAAACCGCATCCAGTGTCTCGACCATCCAAGAAATGACTGAACTTGCCATCTTTGACAATCTACAAGGGTAAAATAACAAAACGTTCAGGTTCGGTCTTTGCTCTGACCTCTAATTCATTCAGGAATATTTTTCTGCATTTCCCATCCATTGAAATCGAGAGGTGTAGCATATCTTCAAAGTGCGAAACATGCAGCGAAAATACCAGATCGAGAAAGGTTTCTAACGTAATATGCCTGTATGTAGTATTTTATTGTAGAAAAGTATGGACGAACAATTAAGGATACGATCAACATGCCAGCAAAATATTAAATCGGGAATGCCCACGCTAACAAAAAAGCTAGGCTGGGCATATTACACTGACCTCCCACATGTAGCTTGTATTTGTTTCATCTGTTATGTGTTGCCACCCGATCTTTTTTCCTTTATATGGACCGAATCGTACTCCCTTTGGAATCCCAGTCGTGCTGAAAACGCCTAAACCTGCTCCGGAATTGACGAGTTGCTTATTTTAAGGCCTGTCGGCAGTGAAGCCACTGCGGATGACAAGTTAGAAATTCTCTCCTCAGTTCTGTCTTCTATTATCTGCAAAGGGCCATGTACTGGACAATCACCATAATGGAGGTCTTGACACTCTTCGCAAACTAAAATGGTACGATTAAAATAATAGAAAATAAATCAGTCTATTTTACGGGTGAAAGACATACAATACAGTGGAACATCTACGTTGGGACACCTCCATTAAGGGGATCCACCAAACTTTTGTCCCAGCAAAATTAAAGCTCATAGTCATATTATCTATGTATCTTATTACCTCTATTAAAGGGACACCTCTTTCAAGGGGACAAGGGGACACCCTCGGGACAAGGAGAAGTGATGGAGGTTTCACTGTAAAAGTGAAAAGAAAAAGAAAAAGAAAAGAAAATAGAGGTCTTTTAAAATGAAGGCGGAAGTCCGGGCAGTGAATGGTTGTTCTTTTCGTGAATTTTACAGTGCGACTGCTATAACCGGGGCCACTTTAGATGGAACAAAGAATTAAATTAATATACATCTGCAGTTGTTTAACCCGATCAGTTTTATTGTAATGCGACGTTTGGAATTGAGTCGAAATTCTGAATTCTATAGCTGCAATATGTCACAGCGATTGGTTTAATTGTCTAAGTAGCCCCGATTACAGTAGCGCGCTGTAATTTGTTATACTCGGGTTCGTTTTTGCGTAGAAAGTCCAATCAATGTCTTTAAAAGCGGTTGGATACGGTAGAAAAATAGAATAGAAAAGAATAGAATAGAATAGAATAGAATAGAATAGAATAGAATAGGATCTTTATTTATAACACACGGTATACAGAAACATCAGTAAAGCTAAAAAAAAAGTTTTAAAAATGCTAACATACTGTTTTACATGTTTGCCGTGTGGGAATCCAATATATCAGATATTCGGTAATTTCGCTTTAAATTGCCCAAGAGAGCCAGCACTCACGGCAGATCACATTCCATAAGCGGGCCCCACTATAACTGAAGCTTCTTTTTAAATAGTTAGTGTGTGGCTTGGGAAAAGCGAGTTTTCCATTTAGGGTTCTCAAATTGTATTCCGCGCGGCGGAAAGTGAATAGCTTTTGTAAGTACCCTGGGGTGCCCCCTGGCAGTGGGGTAAGCTTATTTATTGTTTTGAACATCACTACTGCTTTTTTGTTTTTCGCGACGTTTAGATAATGTGTCCCACTATAAGATGAACAAAAAAAAAATCTTTTAACTCACAGATATAGTGGTCATCATCTGGAACTTCAGCCTCGCAGTAGGAATGCTTTTTTCCTCGAGTAGCATAATGAATACGTTCCTCAGGAGACTTTTTCTTTGCACTCTTTGTCCTTTTTCCTAGCTTTCCAGGATATGAATTATTTTCTTCTGAAATGAAGTCCATATCTTCTCCGAGTTTACCAAGTTCATCAAATGCGCTTGACTCATTATCCTCGTTCTCCACCTTCAAGCATCGTAGACCAAAGTAAGCACCCAGAAAATTAAAGAGTTAAAATCAGGGGCTGGCAGAATTATTAGTATCGTCCATCATGGGTTCTAGAAACCTGACTTTGCATAATTCAGCTTGGGAAATCAGCAACATAACAGTACATGTATCTGTAACATTACAAGTACGAGCGCGCATGGTTGCCTAATATAAATACTTATAACAAGTAATTACCAATTTACTGGGCTCCTTTCTTCCTTTCAGGACAGGAACGGTCTGAGGTTTTGGTCTAAAATCTGCAAGGGATCATCAGTAGCAACTCAGTCTCTTATTAACTTCTTTCCATGTAAATAAAGATTGTTACGAATCGAATAACAAATTTGACATAGCCTTTTTTTTATCATGTCCAAAAACTTTCCGCAAATGTAAAACCAAGCTCTAAACTACCTGGAATAAATCTTTTTATCATCTTTTTTCGTTTTCTAACTTCTTCTGATCCTGGAACCCAATCTTCATCACTGTCGTCACTACTTTCATCTGAACTTTCTCCGTTATCGTTAACGGATAACGTTGTGCGCTTTTTAGCAGGTGTTTTACGTGGACGACTTGGAAGTCCAGCTGGAACCGCGGGGACAGGAAGTCCTGTAATAAGATAACAAGGCAAGCATTTGGTCTTTTAATTAGCTAGTTAGAAAGGTAAGTGAGTGGGTAGTTTAGCCTGAATCTCACTGCCATCTCCTCTGTCGCAGACTGAGGAGACGGCTGAAATTCAGGCTATGGGTAGTTTAAGGAAGGAAGTTCATTAGGTATTGTTAGGTAGGAATGAAGTAGGTAGATGGGGTTTTTTGGGTTGATAGGTGGGCGTTTAGCTGGGTAGGTGTATCGTGAGTAGATGGACATTTAGGTGGGTAGGTATTTTAAAAATAGGCTCGATTACCAGCCGCTGTTCGGGAAAATGAGCCCACGCTCACCCCCCCTCGGGGAGGAACGAAGACCAGGTAGGTAACTACTGATACCATTATTATTATCATACAAAAAAGGCCAGTAAAGTGTTAAAACATTTCCTTTCACATAGAAATGATTACAAATGGGAATACAACTTACATTTTCATTGGCAAATAATTTTAAAATACTTACCCAAACTTTTCATGAATTCGTGGTTTCTCTTTATATTTCTCAGTCGCAAAAGCTCGTATTCTGACAATGCGATCTTTTCATCCTAGCTTATTTGCTGATAACGCCAATCTGAAAACATCAATTATTTATCATCATTTATGAAATAAACAAGATACTACGCACGCTCTGATTGGCTCAAAACCATTTACCATAACTCTATGGAAACATAGAAAATTGCTTCGTGCTTGTATGCGACTCGTGTTTCCACAGCATTTATCGTTTCAGTCCCAAACCTCACTTGTGTTACCATAACACTATGGAAACATGGAAAACGATTTATATTCGGTATATCCGCTATAACATAATTTAATCATATTTCTATAGATAAAAATGTTCTCAAATCTGCTGCGCTCTTAGTTTTCACCGGCAAATTGTAGTGCCAGTAAGTGTGTCTGAATGTTTCAGAAATCTATTATTTTCCCTAGTTTCCCAGTTATTTAACAACATATTCCCCAATATGAAAACTGTCATACAAATTTCAATTGTATGAAAACCCATTGAAAGCGAGACTGCATTGGCTTCCTGACGAGACTGAATAATTACTAAAAATAGTAGCTTTCTTTCGCCTTATTGAACACTACTGCCCAGAATTTTATTTTATTATTTTAGGCGATTCAGCCAACGTCAAAAATCTTGTCTTAGTCAGTACGTAAGTAAGTTAAGTACGTTCTCGCTCAGACTTGAAATCGAAAATCAAGTTTATGATGATATCAGCGAAATATGACCTTTTTATCTTCATTTTAAAAAGCTTACCTCTTTTACCTGCGTTGAAAAACTTTCAGTGCTCAAAGCCCAATTGTAATCCAAGTTTGTCCTTATCGGCTTTTGAATAGAAAAAGCTCAAGTTTTGAGGGATATATTTGAGAGAGAAATTTTGCAAAACCGACGAGAAAAGGACACTTTTCGAAAGCGAAGAAAATTTTTCCCTCGATCAACGTCATCAGCTACAAAGCATGTGATTGGTCAACGACTGGCGAGAAGAAGAAAAAGGGCGCGAAAATAATACCGCGAACGCGGAGTGCACTTTGAACACTTTCAAGTTTCTTCCTGGGTAGAGTGGGGGAGGTGGCATCCTCGGAGACCCAGGGGCAGATAATGGGGCGGGAGGAAGTAAATACAGCATCAAAACTTTCCCGATTTACTTCCTCCCGCCCCATTATCTGCCCCTGGGTCTCCGAGGATGGGGAGGTGATAGTAATATCCTACTTACTTCAGAAAACTTCAGAGAAGTTTCTGGAATTTTTTTTTTTGACAAAGATTTCGTTTCAGCCGTCGTATGCGTTTGAGTCCAGTATTCACAATACCAGGCAGGTACACAAGCAGGGGTTCTACTGTATTTTGTCTCTGAAATCGCAAAAACAAAAAGCAAAAATAACACAACTGACTAGGTAGATTGATTATGCGAAGAGTTTTGGATTGATTATTTCTGAGCCAAGCGGCGAGGCCAGGTTTTAACACTTTGTGCAAGCGCTAGAATATACTTTCTTCGCGAGGTCCGCGAGTAGAAAAAAATACGAGCGCCTGAAATTAGGCGCACAGAATATAATTACACGAATTATAACTACACGAAAGTTGACCCCACCCGTTAGCTCGTGATTTATACTTTAATATAATGTAGACTGATATTATTTCAACGTTTTCATAAATTTGTACCTCGACACTCCTCTCTTGAACACCCTCTTGAACTCGACGAGATCTTGCGCGTGCAGAGGCAGTTTTTACTCGCGAGCGCGCATCGCGTGCAGTACGCCCTGCTCCACCGTGGTATAAAATGGCTGTTTTTTGACTCTCGAGTTACCTATAAGCGAGTGCGGCATAGAAATTCTGGCGTGCACACAAAATTTCCGAACGAAACTCGCGCGTGTACGTGTCGATATAAAAAAGCCCGGTTTAACACGCCAACAAGACTTCAAACCACACCAAAGAAGAGCGAAAAGGAGAAAGGGAAGAGAGAAAAAAGAACTGGCATAACTGATCTTATTGTATCGTATGGAGTTTCTGAACGAGAAAAACCCCAAAAGCGTCAAAACGGTGCAATTTTCTGCGACCACGTTCTTATAAATCCACTTAGATATATGGGTCCGGGGTACAAGCTGATTATAAATATAAAGCGCATTTGAATATACCAGCAATTATAGAAAATGCGTCCCATTACCTTTATAAGCCAACCTGTACCCTATCTCTCAAGATGTTAACCCAAGAAATTTATGAACAGGAAAATGATTATTTTATAGAAGAAACTATTTGTTTTTTCAAATATTTTTATCTCTTATTTTTATATTTGAATAAAGTATTATTCATTGATCGATATTGATATTGTTTCCAAAGTTATCCATCAAATCAACTGTTCATGATTAAAATTATATCAACATAAAAAAATGCGTTTGGAACAAAAATACGCCATTATCTGAATTTTAGGATAAATGATAAAAAAATTCACTACTACAGAAAAGTCAGAAAAATTTTAAATGGAGAAGTCCAGCAAATAGAAAAGTGACAAAAGCACCACAGCATGGTTATTATGTTAATTTCATTTTGACATTTTTAAATAAAATGCACTTTATTTTAATGCAATACAATAATATATTTTAGAAATGCTTTGTAAAGATGTTGAAATTCTCTTACAGAGTGTTACAAAACATTATCGTTTAATAACATTGTTTAAAATTCTTATAAAAAGTTTGACAGCTGTCACTAGCAATAATTTTATTATTCAAACCGTTTTGAATTAAGGGGCCCTAGCACTTATTCCTTAGGGTAAATTCAATAAAAAATGTAAAGTATACTAGTCAACATGAAAAATAAACCAATCACATACCAGGCAACAATCATTTCCTTTGTGTGAAATATGCAACAATAATTCAATAGTACTCCATGTCGCTCATCAAGCCCCTTGTGTAAACACTACAAGCGATTTGTTCCCAATTCATGTCCCCTTGTGCAAAGGAAAAGGATCATTGAATGTAACTAAGAGAGTGTAGTTTTCATCAAAATATCATTTTCAATTCTGCGATCAGTTAAGATTAACACAAAGAGCACTTTTGAATTTCCCTCATCGCATACCAGAGATAGTCTCCTCTGGTGGGAGCCTCAGGCTACCTTGGCATGATGATAAACGATTGCCATTCGCCGAGGGGAACATTGAGGGTAGAGGTGAAACAAAACTTACTGTTTCCCGTGGGGCCAGTTATTAAGAGCTTATTGTTATACCTCCCAACTCAGGCGCCACTTTTGATTGGACGAGAAGGTGTCACGTGGGATGCCTCAAAACAGTCTAACACCCTAGGGCGAACAAAACTCACTAACTCCCTAGGGCAATAACAACTTGAACTTTCGACTCGCACGTGCTATGGTCGTGCACCTAATTAAAACCGTGGAAAATGTATTAAAGGGCACATTGCGTCAAGAGGACTTCGCCATTTTGAATAATTTTATAACCAGAGTAAGGGAAGGTTGTTAAATATTTATGAAAAACTATCTCTCATTTCCCGTTGTTGTTTTTGACTACGAAAAGAAATGTACAAAAACTTTTAACGCATGTGCAGAAATTGTTTTGCTAATTAAACTTTTAGTTACGCCAGTGCAAAACAACTGTTTTTCTAACCAACCTCTAGTTTTGCCGGTGTTCTCATCACAGTCGCACGCGGAATTCTTGAGTTGGGAGGTATAACAAAACACTTAATGACTGGTCCCTCGGGAAACAGTGAGTTTTGTTTCGAGGGTCGAGGGGAAACAAAACTCGCTGTTCCCCTTGGTCCAAGTCATTAAGTGTTTTGTTATACCTCCCAACTCAAGAATTCTGCGTTGAAACATATCGATACTGGTCGTATCAATGTTTTCCAAGCATACCCATGTAGCTTTGTCAATGGTATCGATTATTAATAATAATAATAGTAATAATAATAACATAAGGTTTAGTCAAAATTTCTTAGAATGAAAATCAGCGATATTACACAATTTTTCCTCTATACAATGTATAATCAATTCTATAATTTATGTATTTTGAACTTGAAAATGATGACATGGAGTCATCGAAACGTCGTTCGACTTTAATATCGCTGATTTTCATTCTAATAATAATAATAATAATAATAATAATAATAATAATATTATATAGATATCGTTTCTGATAGAGTGGTTTTCAATTGTGTGTCGAAAGTAATTGCTGAATTGCTTTGGTTTTACTTTACTACACTCTGTGATTGGTTTAGAAAACTCGCCCCACCTTCTCAACCAATCAGATGCAAAACCAAAACCAATCGCGACTTGGTCGCATGCATTTTCCCATGCTTGGCACCGCTTATGTGTATTTGCTTTCAGTTCTCATTGGTTTGTTTTGTTGTTTACGTTGATGTGATTGGCCATTGTAATTGCATTGGATTTGGTTTGACACTCAAAACCGCTCTATTGGTGACTAGTTATCATTGAACAGTCGTGTGAACTTCGTAATACCATTGGGGAGAGGTGCAGAGATATCGCAGATCTTGTCCCCTGAGCTTGGCAGAGTCTCTACTAAAAGGGAAACTGGGATCCAATTTATAATCATGTCTGTGTTTACTTTATGAAACTCCATAGTGACCAGGCCAGATGATTTTGAGCCATCCAAGAAAAAACACACTTTCCATTTGCTTCTGTTTTCATGGACATTGTTTCTGTCTTTCTCCTCTGTTAAGAGCTCCGGGTCATTTATAGGCGTTTCATCTCCAGTGGGGTCTGTTATGTTAAACTTATAACGACATGCATAAACTTCCACATTTTCTCCAAATTTTCTCCGGAAGGCCTCCTCGCTTTTCAGTTTGGACAATGTTAACCTCATAGCAAATTGTTTTTGCCTGATTTCCTGAGATTTTTCTTCCGTATCACTTCCTCCTTTGGGATCTAACTGGTAAACATCAGCCACATAACCGATATCAGAGGGTAGTTGATCAAGTCTTAGCCTTCCACTCGTATACAGCGTAAATGACAAGGCAATCCAAGCCCAAAAAACAAAGCCACCAGCCACGAAAAGGAATTTTAATGCCGTTAAAGCTCTCGATCTTACTGAGGCTTTGGAGGAAGAAAGCAATCTCACCCGTGATGCAAAAGAAGCCGGCCATTTTGTAAACCGCAGTTTTAAATTGTCTTTTGCATTTGTCACGATCGCTCGGCGAAGTCCATATTTTGGAATCAAATTAGGATACAATCTAGATCTTATGCTAGTAAGGGCAGTCAAGCTTACTACCCTCGGATAAAACAGGAAGAAAGCCATACAAATTACGTTCCAAATCAGCTTCGAATCTGCAACGTCTTCAGAGTAAGCAGGCTCAGTATTCAGCGGTATTACATTCAGGAAACAAGATGGCTGCCGCGGGAGGGAATCACTTGTCCAGTGGCAGAGTTAACGTGGGTTTACTGCGGGAATGTGCGAGGAGAGAGCTTCTTCAGTGCTTAAATAAACAACCTGGATCCAAGGTAACGTGTAAAGCTTGCGTTGAAGTATCTTGTAAGCTGGGTGTAACATATAATTTTGACCTAAAACCTGCATTCCCTTGGTCGATTTTTGCAATATAGAGAAATAGAATATTGTTTTCCCTTTTATCTTCAGAGGAGTGAGTTGTTACGTTCTTCTTTAACTCCAAATCCAAGGAAACAAGTTTACTAGCTTTGGTCCTCAAAAACTTGTTAAAACCACAGGGAAACTATCCTTTGTTTTTGTGGTCACAGGTCGCTAATGACTATATCTGCCAATTCTGAAGGCTGGTTTTCTCTAGCGACATGAGCATAAGCACAAGGATAAGTATAAGCTAGTGAAGACAGCAGCAACATAACCATAAACATAAACATACTAGGCATATAAGCATAAGGAAAACAAACTTGTTCGTTCTTCTTGTGCTTATGCTGCAGTGATTCCTAATGAGGACAACATAAGAAGAAATTGTGTTTGTTCCTCTGTTTGTTTATGCTTAAGTCGCTAGTGAAAACCTGCCTTGAGGGTTTCCCTCATACCCCATTGCAAAATTCAGTCACATCAAAATATTGGGCCTTAGCCTGCAAGCAAGCTCTCTTGGGGTTTTGGGAGAGTAGGAGAAAGAGAAGGGGAAAAGAGATCCTTCTTCTCCCTGCCTCCCCACCCCCCACCCCCAAAAAAACCCGAAGAGAGCTTGCTCGCAGGCTAATTGGGCCTTTTCACCCGTCACAAATAATATCCAAAATTCTTTCACATTCATGCAAAAATCGAGGCAATCACATTTCATGTATAAATAAAAGGATAATTGTTTAATAGGTTTTTTGGCCAATGAAGGTAACACGTGTATACCTGCCAACTCACACGCATTATGCGTGTGTCACACGCCTGCGGATCGAAAACATCGATCACACGCATACAGGACAATTTCACACGCCTGACTCACAATTCCGGACTAATTGTTCTTAACCATTAACGTGAAAAATTGGATTCAATTTCCACCCAAAATAGTCCAATGAACAGCGCTAAATGTCACGTTTGAGTCCTAAATATAAACAAGCAAGATCGCGCCAAGATTTTGAGCTTCGCACCGCGACATTCGGCAGCCTTCGGAAATCATCGGAACATCTTCAGGAATCTTTGGCAATGTTCGGAAGTCGTCGGAACATCTTTGGCCATGTTCGGAAGAAAATTTTCTGAAATTCGGGTAATATGGATACGAAAATCACACGCATTCGACTTAGGAAAAGTTGGCAGGTATACACGTGGTATGTAAGAAATCAAGCAGTCCCTCTTTCGGTTGAAACCAATAAGTTGGTAAATGCCTGACAAATGCCTGGGGGATATGTGGGCTTGGAATTAATCAAAGACAAGACTGCAAATAGTTTTCTTTCCTTCAAAGGACATATGTCCAACTAAGTCACCATTTTGGTTGGACAAAACTAAAATGTGGTCGGACATCATATTACAGTACCACAGGCACTCGAAAATAACCGAACCATCAAATGCATTTGTCAATGCATACATTGTAGAACAGTGACTAGTTTGTGTTTAGAACACAATGCGTTATGACGCGTTTGCATTGGATAGCAAAACCAACGTGTTTCCCTTTGCTCATCACACTGACACACTCCAAAGTTATTAATAAATTGCACAATTAAAAGATAATAAAAGGCTGATCCAATGCGAGCTTTTTTCACACATTTGTATATATAGTCATTTCAATGAAATATTGTGTTTTGCCTGAACCCCGGCACTAAAAAATCATACCCAAGTTTGTCCAAATGGATTACATATATCAAGTATAAAATGATCATATTGGAAAAAATTGTCCTGACATTATGTCCGACCAAAGTTGGGATTTCATCGGACATTGGCAAATTTTAGTCGGCCATTGTCCGATGACTGACTGTTATTTGCAGCCCTGCAAAGATATAACCTGTAATAGACTAGCAATTTCCCTCTAGGAGATCCCAAGTCACAGTACAGATCAGAAACTGGTGGGCCACTTATGATTGTATGACTTTTTAAAATTTAAATCCATTTTCAGAAAGGAAATTTTTTTTTCACTTGATTGATTCCTTTCTTGTTATTATGTATATGGTATTTATGTTACGTTTGTTGTTAACAGGCGCTTGTTTGGGATGACAAGCTGACTGGACCATTTGGTTTGATTGCTGAGTACAAGTTACTAAGGGTATGGATTCATTGCTTTCTTTGAAAAATAAAAATACTGTAAATTATAGTGTGTAAACAACATTTTCCACTTTTCTTTCTTCGCCAGTGGACCTTATTACCATGGGAATAATAAAATGGGAAATAAAAGAACTGATTAGCACTTGCACTTGTTCAAACAATATAAATTATTTATGCTTCAATTAACCCTTTCACTCTGATCCCAAGAGTACTACATTGTAAATCTAAAACTAAAGAAAAAATCTTGAATTTCAGTTTGCAAAATTGTCAAAAACAAACAGTACCACATGAAAATACTGCTCAATAGCTTTCATTTGAATGGTCACACTCTAGGGATTCAGCCACAGACTTAGAAGTTATATACATGTACATGTACAACCACATTTATTGAGTCAAGGTTTTACTCTGGGAGTGAAAGGGTTAAGCGCAGTACTAGGCCAAATCAATCATCTATTTCCGAGTTGTCTTTTGCCACTGTTTCAAAATGAGTCCTGGTACACAACCTTTCATACAAAAACCTAAGTTTGATTTGCAAGACAATGAATGGGCAGGTAAAACTTATTTCCATATGAAAGGTTGTGCACCAAGACTCGTTTTGAAACAGAGGCAACTCGGAAATCAAATGTAGCATTGTTCAGTACAAGAGAACAAGTGGATCCCTATGTGAAAATAGACTTGTATTCAGAGTTAAAAAACAAGTGATTTTGTGAATTATGCATGCCTTTTCCTACTACCTTCCTACTACTCACTTCTTCTTCTCTTATTCCCACTCTCCACTCCACTCATTTCTCCCTTCTCCCTTATTTTTTTGGCCATTCCGCCTCTTCAACAAGTTGTGTTGTTTTTGTCCATCCCAGGAACATGAGGTAGAAGTCATGTTTCCTCTCCGTCCTGGCCGGTTACCTCCGTCTCAAGTCCATAATGTTGTTTTCATAACAAGACCAAAGCCCTCATTGATGGACATAATTGCTGACAATGTTCTCAGGTAACATACGTAAATTTTAAAGTAGTTAAACAGGCGCTGTCACAGCATTCCAGATAACAGCTTGGGGTCTCGGATCAAAAACCTGACAAGGTGTAACCTGACATGACAAATAAATGGAAAACTTTTAACAATTTTGTGAGGCCCTTATCTATTGACCCATTGCAATAATTTTCCTCATTGACACCTTGCCTATAAAACATGCCTGGAACCCTGCAGGGCATTTATACTAGCTTGTGCGCACGCCGCTAGTCACTACAGACTGAATTACATCGTGTGATACATGTTGGCTTTATCTGGTGCACAAATCATCCAATGATGTCATCCAATGTAACGTCCAGACTTTTGTATTCTAGGCGAAATCCAATTACAGTCTGTATCTTCCTCAAACATTAATTATTTTATTGATCAAAATAAATTATATTTTGATCAATAAAATAATAATAAAATCAAGTTTAAAGTAGTGGGTGTTCAATAGATGACTGCCAGATGAAGCTAAAATTTAGTGCAATGTACAGACTGTTAATAAATTATGTATTTACACTTCCAAGACTAGTGATCACTGATCACTGAGTAGAGAGTGTGACCATCTTCTAATAATGCAATATTCTATAAAACAGGTTCCCTGTACATAAAGCTGTGTTAGACATGCATACAATGTATATTCATTGCAGACCTATTTATTGATATTTAGTAAATAAACCCTTTCCGGCAGCTGGTATATCGCAGGATAATGCCAAAGGCTGAAAGATTGTTAGAAGCTGCTAGAGCAACTGTGATATTTTGAGGACAATCTTTCAGCCAAGGGCATTATCCTCCGATATACTTCCAGCAAGCCACAAAGGTGTTTATTTATTTTATAACCCTCCGATTAATTTCTACAACACACTTATAAGCATGGTATAAAGAAAAAAAACCAGTGATGCTCATGCCGTGATTGCAGGCAAATTTTATTAACACTGTTAGGCCTGAAAATGTGACTTTGTCTACGAGTTTGTTTTGCTCTCCTGGATAAAACCGGGTGACGGATATCAAATTGAAAGGGGAATATTGTCTGATACCTGTCATCCGATTTTGTACCATGTGATGTGTTTTGTCCAATGAGAGCGTGCGCGTGGGTTATAATCACATTTATGATAAAAATAAGACAGTATTTTCTGCAGCTTCATAAAAACACGTCTTCACGCAAAGGATTCACTGTCAACCATGTTATACACAGTGTACATTGCAATTCTCAACTGATCAGTTACAAAATTTATAACATAGAGGGCAAAATTACTGAATGCTGATTGGCTGAGACAGAGGGCATTTTTCATTAATTTTGGTTTGCCCGGGGCAAAATTACTTGATCCTGATTGGTCGAGCGGCAAAATTCCTCGCTCCTAATTGGCTGAGCGCGCTGCACTCAGTTGGCTTCTTGACGGCGGGATTTTGAGCAAAATTTTCAAACACAGCGCTCGCTTGTACGTCGCTTCGGAGTTTGACTTCAGTTTCCCGAGTTATTTGATGAAAAAGGAACGGAAACCGTGTGATAGCTTGAAACGAAATTCCGAAAGCTGAATCTCAGTGTTTCACTCGAAGCAACAGAAGATTATTTCAGTTGAAAACTAGAAAACTTGCATCAGCGAGACACTTGGCGAGTTTGCGACGAAATTCATTCATGGCGGCCAACTGACTTCTTCGCTTCACTTCTGTAAATACGGGCTTCATCACGTGCAACCCAGAGTATAAAAGATCACAGAGTTTGTTCAAAGAAAGAAGAAGGTCAAATTAAACCGGATAAATTACCTCTACAAGTTTGTTTGGACTCGTCGTTTGCTCACGGTTTTATCGATGTAGATGTCAAGCAGCTCGCAGCGGAAAGCCGGCTTCAAAACATGCAAACAGGTGAATAAAATTACGTTTTACTTGGCTTGATTGCAAGCTTGTTATTTTTTTTATTTTCACGACTTACAATTTTCTCTTAAGATTTACATAACAGTCAACGTTACCCTGTTCTGAACGTAAGGGTTTGCTTGATCTTCCTGTGATTCTGTGTGATTTTTGGAAAGAATATCAGTTCGTTCCGCCGGGGCTGAATTTAGCTTCGCTGCGCTTTGAAGGTTTTCCGAAAATTTTGCCCTCTATGTCATAAACAAGTAATCGCATGTTTCCTCGTAAAATTAAGGATTAATATCACTTGTGTTTTCAGAAGTTGCAGAAATTGCCCTTGTCGCTGCGCGACTCGGGCAATTTCTGCAACTTCTGAAAACACGCGTGATATTAATCCTTAATTTTACTCGGCCCCATGCGATTACCTATACTAATCATGACAACACATCTTTTGTGTTGTGAAAAGATTTTTAACTAACAAAAAAGTTTTATGTGTTTTTGCTTGTAATTCTCAGTGAGGAAGGCAGAGAAAGTACGAAAAAAGAGTTCACTATCCTATTTGTTCCAAGAAAAACTATGTTATGTGAAAGAAAGCTTGCGGTAAGTTTATATACACTGTATGGTTGAATATTTATTATTTGGACTCACTAGAACTCATGCATGAAAACAGTTTGAGTGTGTAACCAAGAGTCTGCATATTTTTTTAAATAAATGTTTGTGAATAATGAGACAACTTGAAGCTGAATATTGTCAAACCAAAAGTTAATTGTTGCCATCGGCTATACATTGTGTAAATTTACGCAGGGTTCCAGATACCAGTAAGTTTTAAGGTAATTCCATTGAAATAGAAGTTACACTGGGAAGTTTCTGAAACTTTCCCTAGTTGAACATTGTGATGTAATGTTTCAAAATATAGAATAAAAAGAATAGGTCACCAGCCCCGCGAAAGAGATATAATCAACTAAAAATACCTCCTAATTCCTTACAAAATCAACCAAAAACACGTATTTTTCACGTTTTCAGTGATTTATTAATTTATCTGCACTGAGAATTGGTCTATACTCCTTGTATAGAAAGAAGATGATTACTAGACTTAAATATGCGAAAAAAAATGATAGGTCACCACGCTCGTTTACGAGAAAACGATCATTTACCTCTCTGGCGAGCATAGCCATAATGAAAAAGCCGCCATGTTTTTAATGTGCGCGCGCTAATTACGCGCGAAATGATGCGCAGAAAGGATGCGCAGTGCAATACTAAGGAATGACCTTAAAGGCAAGGTGTCATCAATGAGGAATTGCAATGGGTCAGTAGATATGGGCCTCACCAAATCATCTGAAGTTTTTTATTGATTTGTCAGGTCAGGTAAACCTTCGGGTTTTTTACCTGAGACCTGTCTCTTATTTGGAACACTGACCACTTACGTGACTGAGTATCTAAAGCTGTTTGAAATATTGTCGTAAAACAAGATGGGTGATTTAGCAATAATTATTTATTATCAATAATAAATTGATTAATTTTGTTTTCAGGAACGTAATGTGTCATTCATTAACATTGATGAATATCCGTTGGAACTGATACCCCTGGATAGTGATGTTTTGTCACTAGAAATGGACTCTAGTTTCAAGGTATAAACTAACTATCAATATTAATTTTTAATGTTCTTGCCTAATTTATATCAGAAAATTAATGCAATTGGCTTTACTGGTAATTAAAAAAAAAAGATTTCTATAGAGTTTTGTAAAATTTTGATCACTCTGACTGGTTGTGCAGTCAGTTTGCATGAGGCTATGTAACACAGTTATGATGTATCATTGCATTTTGTTGGCTTTATTTTTATAAAAGAAATAGAAAATGTCCGCTTCTTTTTTACATAGCCTGATGTAAACGCTCAAGAAATTTGGGAGAATTTGAAAGTAATAAATGCTAGGTTCAAATAAACGCCGGGTCTACAAGGCCGGGTTTTAAATAAACGCCCATGGCATTTCATCGAGAAAATACAGTCTAAGATGCATGCATGAATCAATCAGAACTTGAAGCAAAAACAATAACCAGTAACTAGTGTTAAACTCATTACCAATAGATGAGCTTGGGGAAGGTGCCTTGATATGGTGGAGCCAGGCATGATTCGTGCAGAGCGTGCAGGTACTATCAATGGCAACCCGGAGAGCGGCAACCACCAGGCACCATCACACTGATAGAATCAGTGATGATACTTACCAACCCATATACTTACCAGAACCAGATACTTGCCAAGCCAAAGAAGGGAGGGAGGAGTGGGAGCAGCAAAGCACACGGCAAGCATGACAAAGCTAAACGCAAACTGCGCTTCCACACGAAGCTAGAACCAAAACACGCGAAGCCCCTGAAAACCCTGTATATGCGAATACGTGCGCGTGGCCACCGGGGAGAGCTGCTGACCACCAAATGTTGACTCGAAACTCATCCTCTTCACCATTAGAGAGGCATAAAGGCCGAATTGGCTCGATTTTAACTTAGCCTAAATTCCATATAGCCACATAAAAATGGAGTGGTTTTAGTTAATTTGTATCTGATTGGTTGCTTTGGTTTTAATGTTACAACAGTCATTAGAAAATCCACTCTTTCATGAATTCTATTAACTTGCAGTTTGTTTGCCAATATTGTAGGAATGCTATTTGGAGAATGACTTCACGTCCTTGTTCTATGTTGCCAACTCCTTGATGACACTTCAAACATTATATGGCACAATTCCCAAGATATATGCAAAGGGAACCATGTCCAAGGTATTGAAGTGATTGCTACAGTGACTATTTCATGTTGAGTTAAACCTCTTCCCTTGGCAAAAATAATAAAATATCAATGCTGTAAAATTATAAAAATATACACTGGGCTTATTTTTGTTCATTAAAAAGGTTTTTTTTTTACGGCGAGCTTATTTTTTTGGAGGGGATTATCATTGGAAGGGATTTGCATCTACAACCTTGGACTCAAATGTTGGAAAATATTCCCCTTCCCCCCAGTTCAATGTTGTTGCAGAAATTATTGTCTGATCGATTCAGTTGGCATTTCCATTGAACGGGGGCGCTGGGGAATTTTCCAACACAATAATTAAATTGTTGAACTGAACCGTTGCAACTGTTTCAACTGAAAACGGTTGGAAAAGTGTTCTATTGGGAAACCTCAACCGTTTCTACCTAAACCGGTTGCGGTTGAAACGGTTGATCCCAATAGAACACGACCTTAACTCTCATTCTACACCCAGGAACTTATATAAATGGGCAGTCTGACAAAAATGCTGCCCAGGGCTGAGGGGGCTACCTGCGATGGACTAACATCCTGTCCAGGGTTGCAGTGATACTGCTTGTAAGCACTGAGAGGGCTTTTTTGTATCCGACATGTTGGAATACTCTCTGGGCCACACCACCAGAGTTTTGTCCCAAAACTCCCTGAAAGAAAATGCTTAATTTTCATTGTAGTAGCACTTTAATTTCACTTGCGTTTTGTCATAATTCTTTGACTTCTCTCACATAAAAGTTTACTAGAATTCTGACAAGTCACATGTGAATTTATTTCCTACTTTCACTCATTGTTTGATTGCCTACTCTAATGGTGAAAAACAATTTGTTTTCCAATGTAGCGTGTCCTGGACATGATGATGCGCAAGAAGCGAGAAGCAGCCGATTCAGAAAATCAAGTCTCACCGCAGATTGACACGCTTTTGTTGATAGACCGTAATGTGGACCTGCTGACTCCATTATTCACTCAGCTCACTTATGAAGGGTTGATAGACGAACTATATGGAATACACCACAGTAAGTATTACATGAAGGGCTGATAGATGAACTCTGTGTACACGTATTTTATATTTGAAGTTGTACAATGTTCTGCGAGGATGTTAGTAAGGAAATAAGTAAAAAGAGGAGCTTATATCCAGGGGAGGGTAGGGGGCTTATTACCAGAATATATATTTTTGTAGCGGAGAGATGGGCCTATGATCGGGAGGAGAGGTACCCTGGGTACCAGAGGTTTTTTCTCGCTTGCGATGCGAATAGAGACTTGAAACCGGAAACCGTGCAAGAAAAGCCTCTGACACCCAGGGTAAGGGAGAGGGGGGCTTATAACCGGGAAATTACGGTTTACTAATTTCACGCGTTATTTATTTATTATTTATTTATTTACTCAGTTTAGTTATATATGAACTCTACTGATTGAAGTTGGATAATAAACTAAGGTTATTGATTTATTTTTCTCGTTTTAAAGCCACCGCCAAGTTTCCCCCTGAGAGATTCCCACAAACCGAGGAGAAAGGACCCAGTGGACTGCAACAACAGCAACCAACAGGACCAAAGAAAGTAGTGTTAAACTCCAGTGATGAACTGTTTTATGATATCCGAGATCTGAACTTCTCAGCTGTAGGAATTAATCTGAGTAGGAGAGCCAAGCAGATCAGTGCTGCTTTTGAGGTCAGGGTCAAAATCAAATATCTCCTTATTGTCTTCATACATTTTCAATACAGTCGAGCCTCCCGTAAGCGGACACCCTCGGGACCAGAAAAAGTGTCCGCTTAAGAGAGGTGTCCGCTTATGGGAGGTTAAAAATGTAGTGTTTGTATGTAGCTGGGAACATGACCAAGTGTCCACTTACGAGAGGTGTCCACCTACGGGAGGTGTCCGTTAGCGGAGGTTCGACTGTTGGATTTGGGATAAGTGGGTTTTTGTAAATCAAGATGTTTCATCTGAAACGATAAGATCCTTTATTCTCACAGCATGCCTGTTCGGATTTACTGTACAAAAGGTAAAGAGAAATTAGGAACTCCGCCCAGGAGTAGAAATGGGTACTGGCGAATTGTCAGGGCAACCTGACAAAATGCTGGGGGGGTACCTGTGATGGACTAGCATATGCATCCCATCTAGGGGGCGTAGCAATACTCCTAGTCACTTAATGCTACAGAAACCGGAGTAAGGCACCAGCACTGATGAGCCATCAGCCGGCTCCTCCTCCATTGGATTGGAATAGGTTTTAACCTAATGCCATCGTTCCTACCCAACGATAAAAAGGATTGCGTGACGAACCAAAAGAATACTCGCGCAAGAGGCTACTCAGTTAATTGTTGGAAAAAGTTCAAATTTTGGCACTTACCAACCAACAGTTTCCGAATCTTCAAGTTCAATTAAGGCAAAATGCGAGCACGCTTCGGACGTTCAAAGCTGTTGTAGCTCACATGGCAAAGTGCCGGACCCGACCCCTTAGGGGCTTTCCGTTGCCATACTCGCGCATCGCACTCATGCTTTGTAAACTCGCGCATGTAACACGCATTGTATTAAACCTGGCGCTCTCCACGTGAACCGCTTATGTATATAAATAAAAAACGAACGATTTGAGTTGGAGCAAGTCTAGGCCTCTGGCTGCTGAGCGAGCAGTTATCTTTCTTCTTGTTTTTCATTCCTAAATGCTTTATGTACAACACGACACAAAGAGGTCTGAGTGATTGTAAGTAAATGCTTTATTCAAGACATCTCTCACTACTTTGCATCGTTTTCTTTCAGGAACACAAAAGTGCCAAAACAGTTGGAGAAATGAAGCAGTACGTACAGAGGATCCCATTCATGCAAAGAGCAAAAGCTTCTCTTGCAATACGTGAGTAAAATAATATTACAATAACTGTTTTTTCTTTTTTGCTGTGGTAGGAGGGATATTTAAGGGCACAGTCCCCTGAACGAAGCTTGCTCCTTCAATTGGGCCATTCCATTAATTTTTATATCCACACCTCCCCTATTGAGGGATTACCTGTAAGACCCCTTTGGATAAAACATTTCAGAGACACCAATCCCCCCCCTCTCCCCTGGAAATCTGTGCATTACCTGGGAAACCCCTTCAGATCCCTGTCAAATTTAGAAAAAATGCCATTAACCCCCTTGGAAATTTGATATCCAAGACCCCCCTCCCCCTAGGATTTCAATAAGATAAAAAAGGTACAGGTAAAGCAACTTCTTTTAGATCCTACTCCACGCATGTGAGGAAAACCCTCTGGTACCAAGGGTATTTCCTGGTCACCACAGAATGCTGTGAAGTAAATATCAAACACGAGTTACAGTGTTTCATCCGATTTCCAAACACCGAGAAGAGAGTTGAAAAAGTACGACGCACAGCGGAGTATTTTTGACGAAATTCGAGGTGTTTGGAAATATGATGAAACACTGCCTCGAGTGTTTGATATATCTTCTCAATCGAAACAAAAACCAAGGAGTAAACGGAGAAGTAAAATCGTAAAAATGTATGCTAATTATGACCAGTTATCCAAACCACCGTCATGGTTATAATTTCCTCACGCCTTTGACAACTTTTTTTTTTTTTTTTTTTTTTTCCATGCATTTTTTATTCATGCATCAAGTTTGACAACTTGATGCATGAATTATTAAGAGTTTGAGAAGGACAGATTCCTCAGTGTTTCTCATAACTGACTGATGATGGTTAATTTTAATAAAGGAACTACGTCATGGATGGCGCATCTTGAAAAAATTGGCCAATGTTTTCAAGTTCACCATTCGTAATCCGTCTTAATCTTCTCCATCCTCAACCATCCTTCTTCCTGTTTGGTTCATTATCACCTCTTATGTGTTTTTTCTACCTTAGGGGGTGATTACATGGCGAATTTCAGCCCGGGCTGAAATTTCAGCCCGGTTAGGGGGCTGGAATTTTGTTGCGATTACATGACGGATTTCAGCCCGGGCGCCAAATTTCAAATTACGCGGGAAGAGTCATCAGAGAATGAGGGGCGATTTGAATAACCGGCAACTTATTTACATATCGGCTGAACGTTTGAAGAACGAAGCTGTTGTTATATTCCATTTTCGATTTGAAATTCGCGACACATCGAATAAGATTTTCGATTTTATCTCCCTTGTTCCACTGGAACCTGTTTGACCATCTTGTTTAAAACACAGGAGCGATTTTACAATACCCGGCAACTTATTTACATACCGGCTGCACGTGTACATGTATATAAAAACAAAAGGACCATTCTTATTCAATGACATGCAAATACGTTGCCGGGCATTCTACAATTTAGCCAAAACACAATCACTGCGCATGCCCAAGTTCACTTTTCAGCCCGGGCTGAAAATTCCATTCCGATTACATGGTTTTTTTCAGCCCGTTTGGCCGGGCTGAAAATTCCAGCCCGGTTTCTCAAACCGGGCTGGAATTTTTAACCCTAACCCTAACCCTAACCCTAACCCTGGAATTTTTAGCCCGGGCTGAATTTCAACCCAGGCTGAAACCTTGTCCATGTAATCGCTAACTTCATTTCAAGAGGATTTGTTTCGGAAGCCGGGCTGAAATCTCAGCCCCCCTAACCGGGCTGGAATTTCAGCCCGGGCTGAAATTCGCCATGTAATCACCCCCTTAGTAAACTATTATTTTGAGGCTTTGTGCAATTTGAAGGTGAATTTGCACTTCACAAAAATGAATTAAAATATCGTGACATAGCTCCGCTTGGTAGAAATATAATGAGAAACAGGAGTCAAGGGTGAAAGGGAGGATAAATCGCTTGTTTGTACGAATAGTTTTGGGACATGCATTGTTTAGCTTTGCCTTAAATTTTAGTGTGAAGTAAAAGTTGACTAAACAAGCGCGCCTCTTTGGTTTCTAGATACCACAATAGCCGAAATGGTCAAGGAACAAACAGACCCCGAGGAGTTCAGAGAGCGTATTCAAGTTGAACAAGGTGTGTGTTTTATAACGATGTGGATTGAGAGTGAGCTCGCGAATGCAGTCAGAATTTTCGGAATGCGAAACAACATGCGAAAACTACGACTGTTTTTCACAGGCTAGTGGAGAGAGAATCAGTCTGTGAATGATTCGGTAGAAGAACAAAAATACAACAAATCTAAGAACAATTTATAACGTTCGTATGACCTTCGGACAACATTCGGAAAATCTTCGGAAAATCGTCGGAAATCGTCGGAAAATCGTCAAACACTTTGTTAGTAGTATGTTTGTAAAATAAACAAAATAATACATGGTTGCTTGAGATATGAAATTTATCTTCTCTCCAAGATAAATTTCATATGTCAAGCAACCATGTATTATTCTCTAAGTGCTTTACAGTCATGCTTCATTACAGTGTTCTCTGAATATGCATTTGAATGGAAGGGACGAAACAAAACACTGAAGGGTGCTTTCAAATGGGCTTTTGTCCACTAAACGATATACGCATAATAACGAGATCGGTGTCACGGTAACGAAACGCCCTCGACTAAAAACGGAAAAATATATCATTTATAGCGGGGAGCCTTTTCGTATAAAACTCCAAGGATTGGAAACTTTGTAGGTAAGATGTGCATGGAATTAGATTCGCAAAACTGAACATGACATATGGAACAATTCAAGAAAGTCATTGAATTTCTTGTTACTGCTTGCATGTCATTGACGTCACAGCCAATTGCCTTTGACGTCACTGGGTCGCTGCCTGACAATTTTACTGATTGATTTCGGGTGGCATTATAAAGAAGTACGTTTGTTTTACATATATTAGGCGACGGAAGAACACACTACAACCTCAACTAGATTTAAATTTCGTATTTCAATTACCTGTACTCGGACGCGGATAAAAGCATGACGATATGAACAATATTTATGTTCAACAATGCGTCGAAAGAGGTGTCGGCTCGTGTAGCCGACGTAACTTGCATCACACAAGTCGCATTTAAATTTGTATTGCTGGTTTGCAACCATTCCCGAGAGATGTAAATGACAAAGACCCTGGCGGCCATGTTGGATGACAGGAACAATAAAGCTAATTAGAATTCTTTTGTTAATGGTCATCCAACGAGAGAAAATATGTATTTGTTATACAACAGCCATAGCAACCGAATTAGTTCTGCCTCATAACACTGAGATCGCCATCTTAGTGGCCATCTTCTACTATAAGTTCAGTTTGGCGATATCGTTCACGAGTGTGGATCAGTCCAAGTCATCACTATGGGTTCTGGCGGATCAAAAAAGCTCAAGGTGATACAGCCGCAAGTTAACGTAGCGGCTTCCAGAGTTCCAGACTCTTCAACGCACATAGCTCCTCAACCGAAGATGTTGCAAGATCAGTGGTTGAGTCACGACGGGGGACTCGAGAGAAACGAGAAGAGTTCAGTTCAAGATTACACCGAATGGGTAGTCTTACACACAGGCACGCTTCAAAGATACAAGATGAACTACCCGGAACAAGCTGGGGATTTTCAAAAACTGTTTGACAATATGCAAGTGTTAGTAAACACTACTCATCAGTACTCTAAGCTTGTGGGAGAAACATTGCAGAGTTTATCTAGTCAGAGCTATAGCACATTTTCGTCGGCTGGCACAAACGAGGCTGAGGTATACACCAGGCTAATGGACTTTGTGGTCGAAATCGAAGGCGCTGCAGTGTTACAAAGGTTCGCTCAGAATAGTTTCAACGATTACTACGAGAATAAGGACACTGATTTTAACAACGACAACAGCGATGATGAATCGTCACAATCGTCAGTACAATTTACTTGTTATGATTGTTTGCTTGAAGTGTTAGTAACGATGCAAAACTTTGCAGACTTCCACAACGGCTTTTGTCGGGAGAGTGCAAAAGCTGGCGTAGTTTCGATGTGTCTAGAAAACATCACACGAATCGATCGGGAAAATTACAACTGGGAAAGTGGAGATGATGACTCAGAGCCGTTTCAAATAATTGAAACCTGTCTTGGGATTTTGCATAACATTTCGCGACGACTAAAAGATCGTGACTTGTTCGTAAACAGTGAAGAAACTTTGCTTTATTTTGCCAAATTAAAGGCGCGAGGGGTTGCCGTTACAGCTCTGCTTTGCCTGGGGTATCTGGTCAATGAAGATACCAACCATTTAATTTCCGCGGACGAAAGCTTGCTTCAATTTATCGTAACAATGATAGACGAAGCGTGGCAGACTGAAGATCGTCGCTGCGATGGTTACTCCGCGAAAGAGCTTGCAGAAGGGCTCAGCCATCTTGCCATTAACGACAACAATAAGAAGGTTCTGGGCCAATTTGGAGCGGTACGTGTTTTAACAAAGATTCTACAAACTTCAAAAGAGAACGAGGAGCAAGCAAGCGCGGCAAGGGCTCTGTGGATGTTGGCTTTCGACGATGCTAACAAAGATGTCATTAGACAAGAGGAGGGGACCTTGGACACATTACGCGCGTTACACCACAGTGGTGATCCGGAGGTGAAACAGGCAGCCGCAGGTGCATTGTGGGAGATTGAAGGAAAGACAGCAAGAAACAACGCTGAGACGACAAAAGAGGTGTCAGGACATCACGTGATGATCAGCTACCAATGGGATGCCCAGGACATGTTAGTCGAAGTGAAAAACAAGCTTCAGGCGAGTGGATACCGGGTATGGATGGATCTGGAGCAGATGGGCGGGTCTACGTTAGAGGCGATGGCTAAAGCTGTGGAGAACGCCTCTGTTGTGTTAGTCTGCGTGTCACAGCAATACAAAGAGAGTGCTAACTGCCGATCAGAGGCGGAGTACGCGTATCAACTGAGAAAAGACATCATTCCTTTGATGATGCAACGCAATTACAAAGCGGACGGCTGGTTAGGGATGCTTGTGGGGACAAAACTATGGATTGACTTTAAAAGTAAGCAGGTTATTGATTCAGGAGTAGGAAAACTTGTCAAAGAATTAGCAGGAAGAGGCAAAGATATTGACGTGACAGATGGACCAACAGAGGCAGTGATTCGACCAAGCGAAACCAGTGTTCTTACAACGGCGCCATCCTCTGCGGCGACTGATGTGTCTGGCTGGACAAATGAAGATGTGAAAAAATGGCTGACAGAAATTGGACTGGGACAAGTGTGTGAGGGAGCCATTTCGGAATTCAATGGGCAAACACTGATTAATCTTCAAGAACTTCGCGGAGAATGCCCGGATTATTTCTACAGATGTCTAGAAAACACATTAAACCTGAAAAACATGTTCCATTTGTTCAAGTTCAGACAGGAGCTCAACAAACTGCTTGGACATTAACTGAGATTAAATGAACATACACGGAAGACCACTGATTCGCCATACAAAGGCAGACTATGAAGATTTAGTTTTGAAAATTGAGTGGCTTTATCCTATAACACTATAGTCGTAGGGGCGTTTGGCCTAATGGTTAGAGTTCTGGGTCACTGTATTGTGTTCTTGCATGAGCAAGACACTTTACTCTCACAGTGTATCTCATTCTCGTCCCCACAGGCCTTTCGCGTCGTCTCTTAGCCGGAGGGGCCTAGGCACGAGAAGCGTTTGGCTCTGGGCACATAGGAAATTCGAATTTTCTGATTGGCTATTTGAAAACAAAGAAATATTGAACGGAAGTGAAAATACGGGTGGTGAAATCCTGGAACTACAGCGAAAATGCACGAGTGTAAATACAAATTTCTTTTCGTATAGGACTTGGAAGAAGAGACATATCGGTTTATGTAAAATATATCTTCCTTTGAAGTTTTTGCATATTTAGCTTAGACCTTTCGCAGTTTTCAATATCCTTTACGGTGTAAAGATACAATTTTTCTCAGTGAGAGAAATCCTTGTAATTCACTCTAGTTTATATAATAAAACACTTTATCCACTAATTTCTGTTCATTTGATATTAGGGACCTTAAGCAACCACGACCGCGACGACGACGAGAACGTCACAAAACAATAGGTTTAATTAGTAGTACAATAGCTCTGCACGGGCGTTTTCAAACTTTGTACATTTCTTAGCCGTCGTCTGCAAAACAACAACGTGAAATGACCAAATTCAAAGTATTATGGAGAACGTGAACACACGTCGGTGAATTGTCCTTTCTCTATCTGGACTTGAACTCTGTCGCTACGAATTCAGCTCCGGGACAGTTTGGCCACATTCGACAAATTAAACGTGTTGGAATAATCGCGAAATAGTTTTAGGGACGTGAATTCACTTTTGAAGTGACGTTTTCCATGGCGTCGTCGTCGTGGTTGCTTAAGGTCCCTACTATCTCCCGATAACTAGAACTTTTTTTGATTTTCCTTGAAGGTTCGAGCTGTACTTATAATTGTACAAAGTGATTTTAGTGACTGCGACAATAGGTCCCAATTTCGATATATTAAAATTCTAACTTCGCTCCGAGGTTTAGAGGAATAAAACAAAAGAAATGATTTATTCATCCCTCAACCTCGATGTGATTTCTTTTTGAATCCTTTTGTTTTATTCCCCTAAGCCTCGAAACCAAGTTAGAATTTTAATATTTCTTTACAGTCATGCTTCATTACAGTGTTCTCTGAATATGCATTTGAAAGGACAGGAAGGGACGAAATAAAAATAAACACAGAAGGATGCTTGTTGGGCTTTTGTCCACAAAAACGATATACGCATAATAACGAGATCGGTGTCTCGGTAACGAAACGCCCTCGACTGAAAACAGAAAAAATATATCATTTATAGCGAGGAGAAAACCTTTTCGTATAAAACTCCAAGGATTGGAAACTTTGCAGGTAAGATGTGCATTGAATTAGATTCCAAAACTGAACACGAGTTATGGAAAGCAGTGACTGCTTGCATGTCATTGACGTCACAGCCAATTGCCATTGACGTCACTGGGTCGCTGCCTGACAATCTTACTGATTGATTTCGGGTGGCATTATAAAGAAGTACGTTTGTTTTACATATATTAGGCGACGGAAGAAGACATTACAACCCCAACTGGATTTAAATTTCGTTTTTAAATTACCTGTACTCGGGAATTTGCTTTCGCGTGACTTCATTTTCGCCGCTAAATTAAATGCGAGAAAATATGTATTCGTTATACAACAGCCATAGCAACCAAATTAGTTCTGCCTCATAACACTGAGATCGCCATCTTAGTGGCCATCTTCTACTATAAGTTCAGTTTGGGGACATCGTTCACGACTGTGGATCAGTCCGAGTCATCACTATGGGTTCTGGCGGATCAAAAAAGCTCAAAGTAACACAACCGCAAGTTAACGTAGCGGCTTCCAGAGTTCCAGACTCTTCAACGCACATAGCTCCTCAACCGAAGATGTTGCAAGATGTCCAAGATCAGCGGTTGAGTCACGACGGGGGACTCGAGAGAAACGAGAAGAGTTCAGTTCAAGATAACACCGAATGGGTAGTCTTACACACAGGCACGCTTCAAAGATACAAGATGAAATACCCCGAACAGGCTGGGAATTTTCAAACAATGTTTGATAACATGCAAGTGTTAGTAAACACTACTCATCAGTACTCTACGCTTGTGGAAGAAACAGTGCACAGAGTGCACAGTTTATCAAGTCAAAGCGGAAGCATCTCTTCGTCGGCTGGCACTCACGAGGCTGAGGAATACACCAGGCTAATGGGCTTTGTAGTCGAAATCGAAGGCGCTGCAGTGCTGCAACGGTTTGCTCAGAATTGTTTCAACGATTACTACGAGATGGGCGCTCATTTTGAAAACGATAACAGCGATGATGAATCGTCAGTAGAATTAACTTGTTATGTAGTTTTTGCTTATTTGCGACGAGTGTTAGGAACGATACAAAACTTTACAGACTTCCACAACGGCTTTTGCCGGGAGAGTGCAAAGGCAGGCGTAGTTTCGATGTGTCTAGAAAACATCACACGAATCGATCGGGAAAATTACAACTGGGAAAGTGGATATGATGGGGCGTTTCAACTAATTGAAACCTGTCTTAGCATTTTGCATAACATTTCGCGACGACTAAAAGATCGTGATTTGTTTGTAAATAGCGATGAAACTTTGCTTTATTTTGCCAAGTTAAAGGCGCGAGGGATTGCTGCTCCGGCTCTGCTATGCCTGGGGTACCTGGTCAATGAAGAAACCAACCATTTAATTTCCGCGGATGAAAACTTGCTTCAATTTATCTTAACAATGTTAGACGAAGCGTGGCAGTCTGAAGATCGTCGCTGCATTGGTTACTCCGCGAAAGAGCTTGCAGAAGGGCTGAGCCATCTTGCCATTAACGACCACAATAAGAAAGTTCTGGGCCAATTTGGAGCGGTACGTGTTTTAACAAAGAGTCTACAAACTTCAAGCGAGAACGAGGAGCAAGCAAGCGGGGCAAAGGCTCTGTGGATGTTGGCTTTCGACGACGCTAACAAAGATGTCATTAGACAAGAGGAGGGGACCTTGGACACATTACGCGCGTTACACCACAGCGATGACAAGGATGTGAAACAGGCAGCCGCAGGTGCATTGTGGGAGATTGAAGGAAAGACAGCAAGAAACAACGCTGAGGTGTCCAAAGAGGTGTCTGGACATCACGTGATGATCAGCTACCAATGGGATGCCCAGGGCATGTTAGTCGAGGTGAAAAACAAGCTTCAGGCGAGTGGATACCGAGTATGGATGGATCTGGAGCAGATGGGCGGGTCTACGTTAGAGGCGATGGCTAAAGCTGTGGAGAACGCCTCTGTTGTGTTAGTCTGCGTGTCACAGCGATACAAAGAGAGTGCCAACTGCCGATCAGAGGCGGAGTACGCATATCAACTGAGAAAAGACGTCATTCCTTTGATGATGCAACGCAATTACAAAGCGGACGGCTGGTTAGGGATGCTTGTGGGGACAAAACTATGGATTGACTTTCAAAGTAAGCAGGTTATTGATTTAGGAGTAGGAAAACTTGTCAAAGAATTAGCAGGAAGAGGCAAAGATATTGACGTGACAGATGGACCAACAGAGGTAGTGATTCGACCAAGCGAAGCCAGTGTTCTTACAACGGCGCCATCCTCTGCGGTGACTGATGTGTCTGGCTGGACAAATGAAGATGTGAAATAATGGCTGACAGAAATTGGACTGGGACAAGTGTGTCAGGGAGCCATTTCGGAATTCAATGATCAAACACTGATTGATCTTCAAGAGCTCCGCGGAGAATGCCCGGATTATTTCTACAAGTGTCTAGAAAACACATTAAACCTGAAAAACATGTTCCATTTACTCAAGTTCAGAAAGGAGCTCGACAAATTGCTTGGACTTTAACTGAGATTAAATGACCATACACGGAAGACCACTGATTCGCCATACAAAGGCAGTCTATGAAGATTTTGTTTTGAAAATTGAGTGGCTTTATCCTATAACACTTTAGTAAAAATCTACTAGTATACTAATGCAAATGAGACAATCTGATTGGCTGAGCTACTCGTATACTATCAGCCATTAGTGTGCAGTGGCTGGAGGTCGTCTACAAAATTGCGGTTTCTTCTCGTTTCTCTTTAGTTTTGGAAGAGGATTTAGAGTTAACAAGATAATTGTTATATTTTTTACTAAAACAATTAGATTATTCGCTCTCAATTTCTATGATGTGATAGTTGATTCGGCCTACGGCCTCATCAACTATCACATCATAGAAATCTCGAGCTCATAATCTAATTGTTAAATAGTCGTAGGGGCATTTGGCCTAATGGTTAGAGTGCTGGGTCACTGTATTGTGTTCTTGCATGAGCAAGACACTTTACTCTCACAGTGTATCTCATTCTCGTCCCCACAGGCCTTTCGCGTCGTCTCTTAGCCGGAGGGGCCTAGGCACGAGAAGCGTGGGGCTCTGGGCACATAGGAAATTCGAATTTTTTTGATTGGCTATTTGAAAACAAAGAAATATTGAACGGAAGTGAAAATACGGGTGGTGAAATCCTGGAACTACAGCGAAAATTCACGAGTGTAAATACAAATTTCTTTCGTATAGGACTTGGAAGAAGAGACATATCGGTTTATGTAAAATATATCTTCCTTTGAAGTTTTTGCATATCTAGCTTAGACCTTTCGCAGTTTTCAATATGATATTGCTTTGTTTAGTCATTAGTTCCACTCGTAATCAACAATTCTAAACTCAGGGTAACGTTCTGAAATAATGTAAAGTACGATTGTGATCAATTACATGATGACTTGCTTTGCTGTTTGTACAGCAGGTTCCTTTTAATGATGAATAAGCAACTCGGATCATGTTAAATTTAGAATTATCATAAAGGAATATTGCAAAAGTCTGTAACGCTGTATAACGAAATAATTAACGTAAAATGAATTATTGTTCCTGAAGTCATCACGAACAGTTGTTAGTTGTATTTTGATCAATAACATATATATATATATTCATTGTACTTGTTGTAAATGCGAAGCTAGCACATTCGCAGGCAAGTAACACCATTATTTACCTACACCTTTGAGCAATATCCTGGAACTTATCTTAAACGGAAGATTTAAGTGTATTGATAGAACTCCAGTAGTTATTTACTTTATTGTAAAACTAATCAAGTTGTAGAATCACCTACTTTGAACAGTGTATTATTTTGTTATTTTATAAACATCCTATTAAATAACGAAGTTTTTGACGATTTTCCGTAGATTTTCCGAATGTTGTCCGAAGTCATAGGAACGTTTTCGAACATTTTCCGAAGATTGCCGAAGGTTTACAATGTAACTGTAAAGTCATTGTCTGATCAGTATTGACAGAACTCCATTTAGGTATTTATTTTACTGTAAAATTAATCAAGTTGTAGAATCAGCTACGAGAAGATAAATTTCATATCTCCAAGCAACCATGTATTATTTTGTTTATTAAATAAACACACTAATAACGAATTTTTTGATGATTTTCCGTAGATTTTCCGAATGTTGTCCGCAGGTTATACGAGCGCTTCCGAACATTTTCCGAACTCGAAGTTTTGTTTCGACCTAATATCGACAAATTTTGGCTCATTCAGCATTGAAACACGGAAAACTTATCAGCAAACGTGACGTCATCGATATGCAAAAGATATATCCTTTACGGTGTAAAGATACACTTTTTCTCAGTGAGAGAAATCCTTGTAATTCACTCTATTTTATATAATGAAACACTTTATCCACTAATTTCTGTTCATTTGATACTATCTCCCGATAACTAGAACTTTTTTCGATTTCCCTTGAAGGTTCGAGCTGTACTTATAATTGTACAAAGTGATTTTAGTGACTATGACAATAGGCCAATTTCGATATATTAAAATTCTAACTTCGCTCCGAGGCTTAGAGGAATAAAACAAAAGAAATGATTTATTCATCCTTCAACCTCGATGTGATTTCTTTTTTAATCCTTTTGTTTTATTCCCCTAAGCCTCGGAACCAAGTTAGAATTTTAATATTTCTTTAGAGTCATGCTTCATTGCAGTGTTCTCTGAATATGCATTTGAAAGGACAGGAAGGGACGAAATAAAAATAAACACAAAAGGGTGCTTGTTGGGCTTTTGTCCACAAAAACGATATACGCATAATAACGAGATCGGTGTCTCGGTAACGAAACGCGCTCGACTGAAAACAGAAAAATATATCATTTATAGCGGGGAGAAAACCTTTTCGTATAAAACTCCAAGGATTGGAAACTTTGCAGGTAAGATGTGCATTGAATTAGATTCCAAAACTGAACACGAGTTATGGAAAGCAGTGACTGCTTGCATGTCATTGACGTCACAGCCAATTGCCATTGACGTCACTGGGTCGCTGCCTGACAATCTTACTGATTGATTTCGGGTGGCATTATAAAGAAGTACGTTTGTTTTACATATATTAGGCGACGGAAGAAGACATTACAACCCCAACTGGATTTAAATTTCGTTTTTAAATTACCTGTACTCGGGAATTTGCTTTCGCGTGACTTCATTTTCGCCGCTAAATTAAATGCGAGAAAATATGTATTCGTTATACAACAGCAATAGCAACCAAATTAGTTCTGCCTCATAACACTGAGATCGCCATCTTAGTGGCCATCTTCTACTATAAGTTCAGTTTGGCGATATCGTTCACGAGTGTGGATCAGTCCGAGTCATCACTATGGGTTCTGGCGGATCAAAAAAGCTCAAAGTAACACAACCGCAAGTTAACGTAGCGGCTTCCAGAGTTCCAGACTCTTCAACGCACATAGCTCCCCAACCGAAGATGTTGCAAGATGTCCAGGATCAGCGGTTGAGTCACGACGGGGGACTCGAGAGAAACGAGAAGAGTTCAGTTCAAGATAACATCGAATGGGTTGTCTTACACACAGGCACGCTTCAAAGATACAAGATGAACTACCCGGAACAAGCTGGGGATTTTCAAACAACGTTTGATAACATGCACGTGTTAGTAAACGCTACTCATCAGTACTCTAAGCTTGTGGAAGAAACAGTGCACAGTTTATTAAGTCAAAGCGTAAGCATATGTCGGTCGGCTGGCACTCACGAGGCTGAGGAATACACCAGGCTAATGGACTTTGTAGTCGAAATCGAAAGCGCTGCAGTGCTGCAACGGTTTGCTCAGAATTGTTTCAACGATTACTACGAGATGGGCGCTCATTTTGAAAACGATAACAGCGATGATGAATCGTCAGTAGAATTAACTTGTTTTGTAGTTTCTGCGTGTTTGCGACCAGTCTTAATAACGATACAAAACTTTGCAGACTCCCACAACGGCTTTTGTCGGGAGAGTGCAAAGGCAGGCGTAGTTCCGATGTGTCTAGAAAACATCACACGAATCGATCTGGAAAATTACGATTGGGAAAGTGGAGATGATGAATCAGAGCCGTTTCAATTAATTAAAGTCTGTGTTGGGATTTTGCATAACATTTCGCGACGACTAAGAGATCATGAGTTGTTTGTAAACAGTGAAGAAACTTTGCTTTATTTTGCCAAATTAAAGGCACGAAGGATTGCTGCTTCAGCTCTGCTATGCCTGGGGTACCTGGTCAATGAAGATACCAACCATTTAATTTCCGCGGATGAAAACTTGCTTCGCTTTATCGTGACAATGTTAGACGAAGCGTGGCAGTCAGAAGATCGTCGCTGCGATGGTTACTCCGCGAAAGAGCTTGCAGAAGGGCTGAGCCATCTTGCCATTAACGACAACAATAAGAAGGTTCTGGGCCAATTTGGAGCGGTACGTGTTTTAACAAAGATTCTACAAACTTCAAGCGAGAACGAGGAGCAAGCAAGCGGGGCAAGAGCTCTGTGGATGTTGGCTTTCGACGACGCTAACAAAGATGTCATTAGACAAGAGGAGGGGACCTTGGACACATTACGCGCGTTACACCACAGTGGTGACCCGGAGGTGAAACAGGCAGCCGCAGGTGCGTTGTGGGAGATTGAAGGAAAGACAGCAAGAAGCAACGCTGAGACGACAAAAGAGGTGTCTGGACATCACGTGATGATCAGCTACCAATGGGATGCCCAGGACATGTTAGTCGAGGTGAAAAACAAGCTTCAGGCGAGTGGATACCGAGTATGGATGGATCTGGAGCAGATGGGCGGGTCTACGTTAGAGGCGATGGCTAAAGCTGTGGAGAACGCCTCTGTTGTGTTAGTCTGCGTGTCACAGCGATACAAAGAGAGTGCTAACTGCCGATCAGAGGCGGAGTACGCATATCAACTGAGAAAAGACATCATTCCTTTGATGATGCAACGCAATTACAAAGCGGACGGCTGGTTAGGGATGCTTGTGGGGACAAAACTATGGATTGGCTTTCAAAGTAAGCAGGTTATTGATTCAGGTGTAGGAAAACTTGTCAAAGAATTAGCAGGAAGAGGCAAAGATATTGACGTGACAGATGGACCAACAGAGGCAGTGATTCGACCAAGCGAAGCCAGTGTTTTTACAACGGCGCCATCCTCTGCGGTGACTGATGTGTCTGGCTGGACAAATGAAGATGTGAAAAAATGGCTGACAGAAATTGGACTGGGACAAGTGTGTCAGGGAGCCATTTCGGAATTCAATGGGCAAACACTGATTGATCTTCAAGAGCTCCGCGGAGAATGCCCGGATTATTTCTACAAGTGTCTAGAAAACACATTAAACCTGAAAAACATGTTCCATTTACTCAAGTTCAGAAAAGAGCTCGACAAATTGCTGGGACATTAACTGAGATTAAATGAACATACACGGAAGACAACTGATTCTCCAAACTGATACAAAGTCAGTCTATGAATATTTTGTTTTGTTGAAAATTGAGTGGCTTTATCGTATAATTAACACTAGTGGTATGCGCGTTTGGCCTAATGGTTAGAGTGTTGGGTCACTGTGTTGTGTTCTTGCATGGGCAAGACAGTGCATCGCGAAAGGCCTGTGGGGACGAGAAGTTCTCGTCCCCACAGGCCTTTCGCGTCTCTTAGCCGGAGGGGCCTAGGCACGAGAAACGTAGGGCTCTGGGCACACGAATGTTTTGATTGGCTACTTGAAAACAGAGAAGTCTTGAACAGAAGTGAAAATACGGTCGGTGCAAACCAGGAACTATCGCGAAAATTCACGAGTGTAAATACAAATTTATTTCGTGGAGGACTTGGAAGAAGAGCCTATCGGTTTATGTAAAATATATCTTCCTTTGAAATGTTTTCATATTTAGCTTAGACCTTTCGCAGTTTTCAATATGATATTTGCTATGTTGAGTCATTAGTTCCACTCGTAATTTCGGGCAACTGCCTCAGATAATGTAAAGTACGATTGTGATCAATTACATGATGACTTTGCTGAGCTTTGCTGTTTGTACAGCAGGTTCCTCAGTTTTAATGATAAATACGCAACTCGGGTCATGTTAAATTTAGAATTATCATAAAGGAATATTACAAAAGTCTATAACACTGTATAATCGAAATAATTAACGTAAAAGGAATTTTTCCTGAAGTCTTACGAACAGATGTTAGATGTATTTTGATCGATAACATAAATATATTCATTTTGCTTGTTGTAAATGCGAAGCTAGCACATTCGCAGGCAAGTAACATTATTTACCTACATCTTGAGCCGCAATATCCTGGAACTTATCTTGAACGGAAGATTTAAGTGTATTGATAGAACTCCAGTAGTTATTTACTTTACTGTAAAACTAATCAAGTTGTAGAATCACCTACTTTGAACAGTGTATTATTTTGTTATTTTATAAACATCCTAATAACGAAGTTTTTGACGATTTTCCGTAGATTTTCCGAATGTTGTCCGAAGGTCATAGGAACGTTTTCGAACATTTTCCGAAGATTGCCGAGTAAGATCAGAAGATGTTTCGACTTGATATCGAAAAATGTTGGCTCATTCAGCATCGAAACATGGGAAACTTGTTAGTAAACGTGACGTCATATGCGAAAAATATATCCTTTACAGTGTAAAGATACAATTTTTCTCAGTGAGAGAAATCCTTGTAATTCACTCTAGTTTATATAATAAAACACTTCATCCACTAATTCAGTCTGTTCATTTGATACTATCTCCCGATAACTAGAACTTTTTTCGATTTCCCTTGAAGGTTCGAGTTGTACTTATAATTGTACAAAGTGATTTTAGTGACTGCGACAATTATTAAATGAGCTATGTCACGATAGTTTAAGTCATTTTTGCAAAGTGCAAAATCACCTTCAAATTAAAGAAAGCCTCAACATAACTAAGGTAGAAAAACACCAAAGAGGTGATAATAAACCAAACCGGAACAAGGATGGTTGTGGATGGAGAAGATTAAAGGGACACTGTCCCGGCGTATTAATAATTTAATATTTGCTCAAAACTGTTATAAATGCACAAAAAAAAAAACTCTTAGCTCTTAAATGATAAAAAAAACTCTTAAATGATAAAAAAGCAAATTCTTGAAGAAATTCCGTACTGCAACAAAAATGTTGCAAAATTTCAAAGATTTCCGAGCCAAATTTGAAACTTTGAAAAACTGACAGCCTGTCATTTTTTCAAAAATCCATATTGTAACCCATTTCCATCCGGGTTCCTGTCATTTGTCGAGTACTATTCTACAGAATCAAACCATTATTGTTCAACTTCCTATGATCTAGATATGTTTCTGAGCTTCCCAAAATCATGCTAAAAATGAGGACAGTGAACGGCGAACTTTTCCAAGATGCGCCACCTGTGACGTCGCTCTTTTAAGATAACGCATTCTCTTTTAGCCTTGCGTAACCATGGCTACTCAAGGGTATTGGTGTTACGTGGGCTTCATTGCCCGTGGGTCTGCAGGGCATGTTTCACTTCAGTAATTTTATAGTTTAATTTGTCTACCTCCCCGCTTTGTCTTGTCCATTGGCTTTATACCAGTTAGCACATAGCACAAATTCCTGCTTTATCACAACTCCCGTATGTACTGCACGGTTCCCTCGTCATTTCTACCAGACCGCGATGCTTTAACATATCTGTGAAGATCGAAATTTGGAGTCTTTACTGCACTATTTCTTTGAATCGAGGTTCAAAGTTTGGTACTGTCTCATACAAACCTCTCTAATTTTATTGAAGGAACAGACGCAAAATTTATAGAAGGGTTCACGTTATGGAGAAATTAAAACCTGGAGTGCGCACATCACAGCCGCAAATTGCAATGGAGAGCTAATTTTTGGCAAGTGGACGTTTTTGCGCATGCTTCCTCCTAATAGCTGATCAAATTTCATAATTTCGCAAATTTAATTTTTGTGACGTCATAATTTTAGTAGAACAAAGAGAACACAAACGCAGACAAAAGACAATTTAATATGACAAAGACTCAGCCATGCACAACAGCAGAACCAGATGCCACTACACTGTTACACTGTCGCCAGAATAAATCATAGAACCATCAAGCGGCATTTTGAACAAGGAATATGCCCAAAACATTGCAATATCGAGCGTGAGGTCATACAAAAAGCGAAATAAGAAAGATTTAGACAAGCTTAAGAAAGCCCTCTTTATCAACAAAGAAATAACAAGCGACCAGATACCGTTTTTTCTCGATTAAACGTCGGGTGCGTTTTTCTAAAACTCAGCTCTGTATTTAGACCAGGCGTTTATTTGGGCCCCGCGTTTATTAAACACAGGTAATCTTTCATCAATAGCAGTTATTACAGATGTCAGCGGTTTGACATGCAAACGAGGCGAAAGGGTCAATCTGATATTGTTAGCCGTTTCACATGCAAACGAGGCGAAAGGGTCAATCTGGCATTGTATTGGCCCATTAGCCTCATTTGTAGGCTCAGATTACCAGCCGCTGTTCGGGAAAATGAGCCAGAACGAAGACCGGACTCGAGAGAGCGGCGGAAATCGAGCCTAAATCGTTTGCATACTTTTAAAAACAAAAGAATATTTGACTGCGGGCTCAACTGTAATAACAGCTATTATGAGAGCCTTATATTTTTTGCTGATTTTACATAAAGTTTATTGAAGTGAAGGCCAAATTTCACAAAACATAACAAAAACGTCAACTAAACAAGACTAAAATGTCATCAATTGCAACTTCGTCTCTGGTCAAAAACTTTCATACAAACTATTCATGCTGAATGTGGACTGGTACTTAGTGGTTTGTAGAGAGTGGAATGAAACGCTCCTACCACTAGTGCTGTGGGATAGAGCCACTCAATTTTCACAACAAACAAAAGAAAAATCTTCATAGACTGCCTTTGTATCATGCAGTTTTGCGAATCAGTGGTCTACCGTGTATGTTCATTTAATCTCAGTTAATGTCCTAGCAGTTTGTTGAGCTCTTTTCTGAACTTGAGTAAATGGAACATGTTTTTCAGGTTTAATGTGTTTTCTAGACACTTGTAGAAATAATCCGGGCATTCTCCGCGGAGCTCTTGAAGATCAATCAGTGTTTGCCCATTGAATTCCGAAATGGCTCCCTGACACACTTGTCCCAGTCCAATTTCTGTCAGCCATTTTTTCACATCTTCATTTGTCCAGCCAGACACATCAGTCGCCGCAGAGGATGGCGCCGTTGTAAGAACACTGGCTTCGCTTGGTCGAATCACTGCCTCTGTTGGTCCATCTGTCACGTCAATATATTTGCCTCTTCCTGCTAATTCTTTGACAAGTTTTCCTACACCTGAATCAATAACCTGCTTACTTTGAAAACCAATCCATAGTTTTGTCCCCACAAGCATCCCTAACCAGCCGTCCGCTTTGTAATTGCGTTGCATCATCAAAGGAATGACGTCTTTTCTCAGTTGATATGCGTACTCCGCCTCTGATCGGCAGTTAGCACTCTCTTTGTATTGCTGTGACACGCAGACTAACACAACAGAGGCGTTCTCCACAGCTTTAGCCATCGCCTCTAACGTAGACCCGCCCATCTGCTCCAGATCCATCCATACTCTGTATCCACTCGCCTGAAGCTTGTTTTTCACCTCGACTAACATGTCCTGGGCATCCCATTGGTAGCTGATCATCACGTGATGTCCTGACACCTCTTTAGTCGTCTCAGCGTTGTTTCTTGCTGTCTTTCCTTCAATCTCCCACAATGCACCTGCGGCTGCCTGTTTCACCTCCGGGTCACCACTGTGGTGTAACGCGCGTAATGTGTCCAAGGTCCCCTCCTCTTGTCTAATGACATCTTTGTTGGTATCGTCAAAAGCTAACATCCACAGAGCCCTTGCGCCGCTTGCTTGCTCCTCGTTCTCGCTTGAAGTTTGTAGAATCTTTGTTAAAACACGTACCGCTCCAAATTGGCCCAGAACCTTCTTATTGTGGTCGTTAATGGTAAGATGGCTCAGGCCTTCCGCAAGCTCTTTCGCGGAGTAACCAAGGTAGCGACGATCTTCAGACTGCCACGCTTCGTCTATCATTGTTACGATAAATTGAAGCAAGCTTTCGTCCGCTGAAATTAAATGGTTGGTTTCTTCATTGACCAGGTACCCCAGGCATAGCAGAGCTGTAGCAGCAACCCCTCGCGCCTTTAACTTGGCAAAATAAAGCAAAGTTTCTTCACTGTCCGCAAACAAATCACGATCTCTTAGTCGTCGCGAAATGTTATGCAAAATCCCAACACAGACTTCAATTAATTGAAACGGCTCTGATTCATCAGATTCATCATTTCCACTTTCCCAGTTGTAATTTTCTTTATCGAGTCGTGTGATGTTTTCTAGACACATAGGAACTACGCCAGCTTTTGCACTCTCCCGACAAAAGCCGTTGTGGACGTCTGCAAAGCTTTGTATCGTTTCTAAGACTGGTAGCAAACAATCAAAACAAGTAAATTCTACTGACGATTCATCATCGTTGTTGTCGTTGTTAGAGTCAGTGTCCTTATTCTCGTAGTAATCGTTGAAACAATTCTGAGCGAACCTTTGTAACACTGCGCGCCTTCGATTTCGACCATGAACCTGGTGTATACCTCAGCTTCGTGAGTGTCAGCCGACGTGCTATAGAATGTGCTATAGCTTTGACTAGATAAACTGTCCACTGTTTCTTCCACAAGCTTAGAGTACTGATGAGTAGTGTTTACTAACACTTGCATATTGTCAAACAGTTTTTGAAAATTCCCGGCTTGTTCGGGGTAGTTCATCTTGTATCTTTGAAGCGTGCCTGTGTGTAAGACTACCCATTCAATGTCACCTTGAACCGAATTCAGGTCGTTGTCTTTGATTTCTTGCAACTTGTCTTTTTGATCTTGAGTCAAATACGCATCAAAACCCACATCTTCATCATGTTGCAGCATCTTCGGTTGAGGAGCTATGTGCGTTGAAGAGTCTGGAGGTCTGGAAACCGCCACGTTAACTTGCGGTTGTATCACTTTGAGCTTTTTTGATCCGCCAGAACCCATAGTGATGACTCGGACCTGGTCCACAGCAAACTGAACTTATTGTAGAAGATGGCGGTCTCTGTGTTATGGTGCGGAACCGCGAATTTGGTTGTTATGGTTAATTTAGCGGAGAAATTGAAATCACGCCAAAGCAACGTCTCTGGTACTGGTAATTGAAATACGAAATTAAATGTAGTTGAGATTGTAATATATTCTTGCGTCGCCTACAAATGGAAAACACTTTTTCGAAATCAATCGTTTAGTGAGTAAAATTGCCAGGCAGTGGTGTCAATTGTGATTCACTGTGACGTCAATAGCATGCAAGGAGTGAATTTTTTTTTAAATGATTCCTTGAATAGCCCATTTCAGACCATGTGCCGTTACACTAGAGAATTGTTTCTTTCAAATTGAATCATATTCACGTGTATATGAACGCATAATTTTTAGATATACAAAGGAACAATTCTCCCGGGACAATTCTCCAGAGAATATCACATGATCCGAAATGGGAAATTTACATACGAAGCTAAAGAGAATATCAATCAAGCTCAGTTTTGCGAAATTCACTTAACGTAGCTTGCAATCCCTGGTGTTTGATATCAAAAGGTTTTCTCCGCGCTATAAATGATATATTTTTTATTTTTGAAGCCGAGCACTCTTCGTTTACGTGACACCGATCTCGTTATTATGCGTGTATCGTTTTGTTGACAAAAGCCCTTTCTTTCAAATGCGTATTTATTGTGGCTATCTTTAAAATAAGGAACGGGGAATCGAGGAACGGGAACGGGGACTCTAAAAAATGTAGAATCTTTAAAAGCGGGATTGTTTAAAATGTGGAATAAAGATTCCTCATTTTAAAGATTCCCGCTTTTGAAGATTCCACATTTTAAAGATTCCTCGTTCCCGTTCCCCAATTCCCCGTTCCATTAAAGATAATCTATTCGCAGTTGTGTTTCTTTCTCCTTTATTTTTTATATCGGTCGATTGTTCGATGTTGTCATTTCGACATCAGCTTTAGGAAAAATGCGAAAATTTCGGCCACCGCTGAGAATCACGCAAAGTATAATGAGAACTCTTTTGAGCAACCTCCTCCCCATTCCTCTCCAGGCTTCGCCTCGTCGCGAGAACCTGGTACCTACCTTTGTTAACCCTTTCGCTCCCACAGCCAAACCTTGAGTCAATAAATGTGGTTTTACCTTTTGAGTCTGTGGATAAAACCTTAGTGTGTGACCATTCAAATGAAAGCTATTGAGCAGTATTTTCAAGTGGTACTGTTTGTTTTTGACAATTTTGCAAAATGAAATTACAGATTTTCCTTAGCACTCTTGGGAGTGAAAGGGTTAAACGCACTCGTTTATTCTCTTTCCATCTTATCTATTGTTTTTTCAGAATTGGCGCAAGGTTTAGACACGGACAAAATCAACCCCTACATAGAGAAATGCTTTGGAATAAAGAAACCTCTTATAACGGTAGGCAACGGGAAAATGACGAGTATTTACTTCATGTTACTTCTTTGCTACTTATCAAAGGAGAGACAATTCTCAATGACAAATAATGACTGGAAAATTTAGTTTACTGTCAACTTGAAGAGATGAAGGTCAGTTAGTTCGTCTAGTGTGAGGGTGACGGTAGTTCTGAAAAGGACTGTTGTGGGTGACTGACGTTTCGACAATCTGAGCGGAATTCAAGCTCTCCGCCAGACTCGTACCCAGTCGCTATTTATTTGTTTTTGGGATGAGAGAAGATTGGATACGAGAGTGGATTGAGGCACGCGGAGAATCATGGGAGGGACGAGGGGAAATTAGCTTTGCCTTCGTCCCTTCCCATAACACCCCGCGCGCCTCAATCCACTCTCGTATCCAATCTTCTCTCATCCCAAAAACATATAAATAGCGACTGGGTACGAGTCTGGCTCTCCGCCCTCGTTTTTTTCCTTCGTTCGCGCTTTTCGCTTCGCTCGCTTATCTGAGAGCCTTGAACAGGCTATGGTTAATTCGCAAAAGTTGACGTTTCGAACTTAGCCTTTCGTTGGAAGGGCTAACGCTCAAAACGTCAACTTCCCAAATTCCGCGCTCGTGTGCCCCACCCCTTTCCCCCCCTTTCCCGCAACTGCCACGGATGCTGCCAATCCGGAAATGGCTAATTTATGTTCTGTTTTACGTTTGACAAGGTCCTTCGTTTGCTGTGTGCTCAATGTTTGACAAATAACGGCTTCAAACCCAAGATGCTGGAGTTCTACTGTCGTGAAATATTACAGGTTGGTACTGGCCTGAGATCAGGCTCCGAGCGAGCCGAGCGCGGACTGGGGCTGGAACGAAGGCGTTCCCGCCCCAGTCCGCGCTCGGCGATTTATCTCGGAGCCTGATCTCAGGCTAGGTTGGTACTGTCTTGACGTGTTGAATTTCAGTCTATGGAACAAGTATCCGTCTGATCATGAATCTTGTCTGAGCCAGCAATTTTCATGAGCGATGTTGCTAAGTAACGTGACGTATACTGACAACAAGAATCGGAAACTCTTCGGAAGTCTCTTCGTGGATTTGCCGAAAGCGTACCTCTGTTCCCCTTCTGTACTGTTTTCAGTTTAGGAAATAGACTACAATAGTTTAATTGCTTACAAAGAAATTATAGAGCTTTTCTGGTACCGTAGTCGTCTTCGCAACCGCCACTTGTTTCGTCGGAAACGCACGGTGGTCATCACGCAACGTGTGACGCACGAGTCGTCTATTATTCTTTTCGGAAACGTCACGCAACGGCGGTTGTCACGCAACGCGTGACACAGAAGTCGTTACGTAACGCTTCTCTCCAAACAACGAGAGACTTCAATTGGTTTTTTTTTCGCCTTCTTCTAGACATATGGATTTGAGCATGCGTACAGAACGCTTTCTCCGCTGGAGACCGCTGGCCTGCTGAGAACGCAGACGTCTCGATCGTACAATATACTGCGCAAGTCATTAAAGCTTGTCGTTGAAGACGTCCAGGAGCAGGTGAATAGTGATTATTGCCCGTTGCATCAACTTAGATCTTATAAGGAGTTTTTCTGTGTTTTTCTTTCAAATGATCGTATTCTTTTGTTACTTTGCAGAATCCCAATGACATCGCTTACGTGTTTTCAGGATATGCACCGCTGACTGTACGACTGGCTCAGTTTTTGGCGCGGCCACAGGGCTGGAGAGGACTGGAAGAGGTAATAAGTACACAATGACCACGTGATTTATACGACTAATGAGCCAATCAGAACTCGAAACAAAAACATGTGACTTGTGCCAAGCGCGGGAAAACATGTAACCAGTGCCAAGCGCGGGAAAACATGTAACCAGTGTCAAACGCGGGAAAACACGTACGTAACTGGTTGAAAGCGCGGGAAAGACACTTGCGTCATTTCACGATTGGTTTTGCACTTGATTGGCTGAGAAGATAAAATCTCCGCTGTGATTGGTTATAGCACATTGTGACGTAACATAACATAACATTGTGTGAGGTTTATGAAGTAGTTGTAGAGCGCAGCAAACGCAAAGACAAGACGGCCTGATTTTACTCGTAGGTTTCATTATCGGAACTGTCTTATGTTTCACTGAATACATTGTCAAGCCGACAGTTAAAGGGACACTGTCCTCATTTCTAGCATGAATTTTGGAAGCTCAGAAACATATCTAGATCATAGGAAGTTGAACAATAAAGGTTTGATTCTGAAGAATAGTACTCGATAACGACAGGAACCCATTAGGAAGTGAGGATGACTAAATGATGGCGATGATGAAAAAATGACAGGCTGTCAGCTTTTCAAAGTTCCACGTTTGGCTCGGAAATCTTTGAAATTTTGCAAAAATGTTGTTGCAGTATGGAATTTTTTGAAGAAATTGCTTTTTATTATTTAGTTAGAGTTTATTAAGTTCTTATTCCATAAATGTAGGGACCATTTCGTGCATTTATAACAGTTTTGAGCAAATACGCCGGGACAGTGTCCCTTTAACAATACCACCAATATAACACCACATCTTCAGAACTAACTTTAAAGAACTTAAAACATTAAAAGTCACTAAGGAGACTTAATATTTCTAAGCTTGACATTTTGTGATTTTTATTCAGGTTCTTCGGTTGCTCCCGGGTCCTGCAGTTGAAGAGATCCAGCGACTGCCTCCTGGTCTTCAGAAAAGTGAGAATGAATTTAAAATAGTAATAGTTGATTCTCTCTAAATGGGAAATTAATGGTATCCCAAGGTTACGAACTAGGGAGGAAGAAAATATGTCGTAATACCTGACTTGAAGTGCATTCGTCGTTCGCAATCCGTCTCAATCCTCCCAATCTTTAACCATCCTTGTTCCTGTTTGGTTTATTATCACCTCTTTGATGTTTTTCTTCCTTGTAAACTATTATTTTGAGGTTTCCTTCGATTTGAAGGTGATAGACTGCTTGCAGCCTGTTTTTCTCTCAAAATACACAATCGAAGAGCGCGCGCAAGAAATTGGGATGGGAAGGCTTGGGGCCCTTTCTCTCTCTTTTTCGACTCGCCCCAACCCCCTCTCGTTCGACGGCCATTTTTACGAACGCGCTCCCGAAGGACCCTAAGAGAAAAGAGGGGCTGCAAGCAGTCTATGAAGGTGATTTTGTACATCGCAAAAATGTCTCAATATATCGTGACGGGCAAGTAAAATTCTCAGTTGCTGTAAACTACAGTTCTTCTTTTAGTTAAATTACAAGGAAACCGGAGCTTTGCGTGTAAAGGATTATTAATGCTCACTTTTTACTGGTATGAAAACTAGTAAAGAGTGCGACAAATCCTACCAGTATCATATAAAGCGTAGCGGTATGAAAATGGATTGCATATTCACAAAGTTCAAACGTAGAATGAAATTTCTGCCGGTCACTTAGAACAAGCTCATTTGATGAAAATGAATTATATTTTTGCATCTTACTGGAATGTAAGTCATGACTGTCTGTTCGAGAACACATTGTAGTACTTTTTGCAAAAATCATTTAAACTAGCTAGTCTCTTTATAATCATTTTAGGACCGTCAGCCGGTGGAGATAGCTCCGTGGATGGTCCACCAAAAGTAACTTTGATTTATTTTATTGGTGGCTGTACACACGCCGAGATATCCGCTCTGAGATTTCTTGCACAACAGGAAAACAGTGAGTTATTATTATGGTTTCTTTGTTTGCATCTAAATTATCTGGAAATGACTTCTCGAATACCGTAAATCCTCTATTAGCTCTCCCCTTCCTCTCAAATAAGCCCCCCCCCCCCCCCCGTCTCTTTTAAGTCCCGCTCCCCTTTCCCTTCACGGCAACCAAAGCAATAAATGCCAGACTGTATTACCGGTGCATCTTTACCGTACCAATCTGGGAACGAATTCCCCTACTCGCGAGCTTTGGGGGGAAATATTACCGGCACTTGTACTAAAAAAAGAATCGTGATTAATCACGAATATACCGGTAATACCGGTTTATGGACGTTTATCCACGTGCTCAAACACTACTTTGTTCTTGATCTTCGGCTGCATGATCTCTATTAAGTTCATGTAATTGAACCTACTGGCGTTTCGTTAAATTAAATAAGCCCCCGTCTCTATTAAGCCCCCCCCCCCCCCCCTTCAAACGCTCTTGAAATAAATAAGCCCCTGGGGCTTAATAGGGGATTTACGGTATAAGCCTTTTGTTTTGTTAGAAGTCGAATTTTCTCCTTCCAGTAACTGTTGATTGTAACCTTACTGAAGAGATGAGGTGGGACGAGAGAAACACGCGGTGGCCTAATGGTTGGCGCGTTGGACTCCGGATCAAGCGGTCCGGGTTCAAGCCGTGGGTGGGGTCATTGCGTTGCACTCTCTCCATCCAGGGGTATAAATGGGTACCGGCGAACCGTTAGGGCCACCTGACAAAATGCCGGGGGAGGTAACCTGCGTTTGGGCTAGCATCCCATCCAGGGGGAGTAGCAATACTCCTAGCCGCGTTGTGCTACGGAAACCGGAGTTATGCGCCGACCTGTTAAGACACTGGGCTCTAAAAAGGCTTTTTTGCTTGCTGAAGTTATGCAGTGTTTTATTTCTAGAGGGAGAGCGCGTGTCTTATTGAGTACAAATGTTAAATGTAGATGTTATGTTGAACCGTCCTTGCTTCACAAAGGAGTTACAAACTCTTTTATTTTGTTCTGTCCCAGGCCCCACAGACTATCTAATAGCAACAACCAAGATAATTAACGGCAAGTCACTGATCGAGTCCATCATGGAGGAGGGTGTACCGGACGAGGCCAACCCATTTACGTAGCACTCTACCTCGTGGGCGCAGTTAACTTCAGCACTGTTTCTTCAATGTCGTCAAACGAAATGATTTCAGCGTGCGCGAATGCGTGTAATCTCGTTGCCAGGTTGCCAGAGCCCGCGCGTTTTTGGTCAGTGGTGGTGACCAAATGGAACGCAGGCTCCGGCCGAGAACGAGATAGGCGCGCGTGCTATTAATCCGCAATTATAAATTGTCTTTGGTGAAGATACTGACTTAAGCCGCCTATGAGAACTTACCGAGCGTATAGGTCAGTCAGAGAAGAACGAGGAGCACTGGGGCCTCGTCCCCATTCCCTTAGCTCAATCCTCCTCTTCTTCTTTCCTGTGCTACTGATCTAAACACAGACGCGTGTTTGGCGATCGTTCGTCAAGAAACGCTGTAACTTGACGGAGCCCTCGGTGGAAGAGTTTCGTACCGTAGTTGTAAAGGGTGGTCAATACTAGGCCTATTATATGATTCAGATTGAAACATTTAGCCTGTGTAGCAGGCTCTAGAGTCCGCGTCTCTTTCCTCGCGCGCCCCCCTCGCGAGCGTCCCTCGCGTGCGTCCCTCAATTTTGCGTCTGAGGGAAATCTTTCTCTCATCTGATTGGTCAATGACAATAATCAGAAACCCTTGGACCATGTTCTAACAGATTTGCTACGACGAATCGCTAACGCTCGAAACTTGAGCTTTCAATTTTACTACAGCGTTGAAGTTGATAATTAACTGAGTATTTTTCTAACAGAGCTACTCGTCCTCTCGACGAAAAACAAGCAATAGTGTACGTGCGAATGAACAAATTTTCAGTCATGAAAATAGAAATTAATATTTCCATATTGTAGCACCTTTGATGAGCTTCTGGTCACAGCAAATGTATTATATAAATATTGTTAATAGGAAAATAAAATTCAACGATTCCAATTGAAAAAGTACGTTGCAGATTCGTTTTTTTGCAGAATAGAAAGGGAGTTATATTATGCATGATCAACCCACCCACCCAGATGAAGATTCGTGGCGCGCATTCTGAAGTTGGACACGTTGGACAATATAGCCTGGAAGAACACTCAAAACAGCTTGTTATTTTCGCGAGGTTTAGGGACCGTTCATTCTGGGCCCCCTCATGTAAAGCGACTGTTATATTTTCATTTACCCCCTCCGGCCCCCAAATGGACATCATAATTCCATGTATTCCCCCTCCTGCTCACTCGATTTGGCGCGCAATTTCGTTACGTCACCTACCCGTTCCCAGGCCCTTGCGTGTACCTCGCGCTCTCTTCCTAGAGGTAGAGATAGGCTGAGCTACTCTCTTCTCCTTTGTTATTACACCATGGCTGTCTCTTTAGTTGGCCCGTTTAGTTCATAATCAAAATCTTCTAACTTGAGTCCACCTCAGCGTCTTCTTTCCATTAACACCCCACCCCTATGAAGGTGTATGATTTTTTACTGATGAAGGTTTCTAGCATGAACCGGAACGTTTGAAAATTTTCTTCAAGAAATAACGAAATCATTTTTTTTTAAACCGGAGTAACACTGCACTGGAACGTATGTCTATATGGCAGGGAGAGGGGGGGGGGAAATGAGTTTTACTCACAAGTTCATTCAAATACAAATAAACTTATTTTCATATGAAAGGTTTCGTACTTGGACTCGTTTTGAAACAGAGGCAAAAGGCAACTCGAAAATGGCCTATTCGTCTTGGTTTGCAAGTGACGTCATCGCCGCCATGTTGGTGGTCATAGTCCGTTTACGGATATGGCGGCCATATTGATTTTGCCCCATAGCATCCTATAATGCTTATTAAAATGATTTATTCTTTTATTGTTGGTTTGCAACCATTCCCGAGAGATTTAAATGACAAAGACCCTGGGGCCATGTTGGATGACAGGAACAATAAAACTAATTATAATTCTTTTGTTAATGGTCATCCAACATGGCGGCGATGACGTCAGTTGCAAACCAAGAATTGTGATAATTGTAGAATTATCACAATAAAATAATAAATCATTTTAATAAGCATTATAGGATGCTATGGGGGCAAAATCAATATGGCCGCCATATCCGTAAAACGGACTATTAACAAACGATTTCTAATTAGCTTCTATTGTGTGTTCCACGATTGGTTGCAAACCAGCAATAGTAAAAAAATAAATTTATGGTCCTCAATAAAATTACAATTTAAAAAATTGCGATGAAAAAGCATCTTATCCTAAGCTATTGTCTTCATGATTTTCTGTAACCATTTAATTAATGTTAAAAAGGATATTTACTCTGAGATCTGTTTTCAAATTTATTCAAACCGCGTCGCGCAATTTGCACGTGCAAAACTTGCGGCGTGATGTTTTTTTTCGCGGTCGCGCAACTCATTTACATTTTAATCTTGAGTTCCTCGTGGCCGGAGCTGTTTGAATTCTTGAACGGAAGAACTAGAAAAGTTGCGAACAAGTCGAGGTTTAATGCCATACAAATGGTCAAAATATCAAGAAATTGCCCAGTACTATGCACTTGAAGACCTGGTATAGACAGACAACTTACTACCGAGTTTATTCAACTCTTCGAACGGAGGTAAGAGTTCAACTTGTTCGACATTGTGAGACTGAAGGAAAGTAAGCTGTGTAGACGACAAGAATTAGAACTAACGAGCAATGCGACACTCCAGTTCTTCGTGAAATTGAAATTTGAGCCAACGTGAGGAATTTGGCGACATGAAAACATTTTGTGGTAAATTGAGAGCGAGTACACTGAAGAGTCTGAAGAAGATAATAGAGATTAAAGTCTTGTAACCACCGTAAATCTGAATTTAAGACAGTGATCTTATTTTTTTACTTGTTTTTCTCGCTTTCAGATGATGTTCCAAGAAAGAAATATCTTCTAAGGCATAGGAGTGGCTAACAGAAAAGAACTGCAAAGAATTACGTGAAGGTAAGCCATGGAATCCTCGCTTGATTATGATGTCTCATGATGAGTACATGTGGCTACTGCTCCTATAGCGATGTATTGATATATTGCAATTTTGGTATTCTGTTTGACTGAAAGAAACATTCTTACGAAACCTAAAGGTGGAAAAATGTTTGGCTCGAGTTAAAAGCTATAGTGAAAAAAATTATTTGCTTTGAAAAATTGTCGACTCCCTCCCGTTGCTTAGATTCTATAAATTCTGAAACCTTTCACAAAATGTTGATCGCTAGTCCAGGACTAGACTAACTGCTCAGTGGATGCTATTTACTCATTTCAACATTGTTTTTCTTGCTTTCAGATGAAACTGTGCCATGAAAGAAATATCTTGATAAGACACAGGAGTGGCTGAACGAAAACAACTGCGAAGAATTACTCGAAGGTAAGCTATGGTCACTTGATGAAGTCTTACAGTACATGTGGTTACTGCTCCTATACGGCACGGCAAGCTATTGATATACCGTAAAATTCAGATAACAAGACCCGGGCCTTAGTTTTTGTTCAATGTTCAATGGATGATGTTTACTCATTACAACATTGTTTTTCTTGCTTTCAGATGACGTTCGATGAAATAAATATCTTGATAAGATACAGGAGTGGCTACAAAAACAACTGCAAAGAATGCCGTGAAGGTAAGCCACATAGTGATTATGTCTTATAACGTGTACATGTGGCTACTGCGCCTATTGCAAGGTATTGATATATTGCATAAAGAAAAACAGATGTTGATCGATTTCTGGAATCTAAAACGCAAAAAGTACTCAAGTTGTAACGGTTGTCGACGTTTTTCAAAGAAATTCTATTAAGACTGAATTTTCTTCACATTCATTACCATGGCAATGTATTGAGAATTATATGGATACGTAAGATATTACAAGAAGAATTAAGATGTTGATCAAAAATATAAAGCAAACCAGTGTCTGTCAACTTGTTTTTTTTCAAAGCAATTTAGAACAATTTGACAAAGGTTAGTAGGCAAGACTGAATGCTCTTTTGCTGACTCGAATTTTTACACAAATTGCTGGTTCAGTGATGGCATATACATGTATCATCAGATCGAATGATTTGAGCCAACTGTCTTTAGTTGCAATCTCTTATATCATCACTGCGTTTTCGTGTATTTTGCGTGACTTCTCGTACACATGACGGCTTACAAAACAACTGTGGCAAAATAGTCTAGGAACTGTTCTTCGAATTTCACGGAAATTTTCTTGCTTTTCAAATCGGTGTAAAGCTGGGAAAACAAAAACCAGTGTGCCATTCAGTGAAATATAGCACATCGTCAGCAGTTTTCTTTTTGCCTATAAGGACTGTGCAATAATTATCAGGAGGGGGAGTTGGAAAATGGGGCTTCATGTAGGACAATATTAGGTAATACCCCCCCCCCCCCTCCTAAAGGAGTGAATTTAGTTATTGCCCCCCTCTAATCAGTCAGAAATTACGTACGACCCCCCCCCCCCCTCCCCCCTCACCAGTATACACACACCTTTATACAAGTACCCTGCATTTTCTCTACACGCACCTGTGGATTAAAATTTTATAACAAAAAGAAGAGCTGCTACTACATGTTTAATTGTTGGGCATCCGCGTCTGGAACAAACATCACCTCCGTAGCAATGTTCAACAGAACCATAGCAGAAGGAAAAGAGCATGTGTGTTATTTCAGGTCCGATGAAGGTCCGAAGAAAATTTTCGGTCCCCACCTTATAAATAGGTATGGATTCGCCAATGTAATATGTACTTGAAATAAAATGTTAAGCCCCCCCTCTCTTGAGTGACTTATTTTACCCTGAGCCCCCCCCCTATCCTTGCTTTGATTTTACTTTATGCCCCCCATCTGGTTTTCCAACCCCCCCCCCCCCCCTCCTCCTGGTAATTATTGCACAGTCCCTAAAATCATGAAGGTCTCGTTATAATCTTAGGCTCTTTGTCATGAGATATCGATTAAGTTCAGCTACCACCACACGTAGGCCACAGTCACATGATTTCGTTCCCTCACTCACACAAATCAGTACTGAACTACTATTTTATAAATTCCTAAAGATTAGTTCTTTAAATTTGGTTAGCTAATTGGTCGGGCCCTTTTTTTATAAGAAACTTGAAATATAAGAAAATTTGCATAGTTCACACTCGAAACGTGTTACAGATGAATGAGATACAATGACTTTTGAAGGAACTGTTAGTTTGGTTTGTAGAGAATATTCGTTCTTTAAGAGTATAAGGACTCCTTCAAGGCTGTTTTTTTCCCTGCGATGGACCCAGATTATTTTGAAGATTATTCCATGGTCGAAGAGAATTGAAAATGACCTCGAGTGGGATAAATTTTTCGTGCGCTGTACGGCGAGTTAAAATCAAGTAATTATATATCGAAACCAGCCTTTAGCGGATCAAGACGCTAGGGCTGTTCATATTTGAGGAACAAGAAGCCGTTTTTTACAAAAACGAACGCTCGTAGAATTCCAGGCTTGTATCAGAGTAAAACTATGATCGGAATGTGAACAAAAATGTTTCGGAGCTCCCGGAAAAAATTGTAACTCTGCAATCAGCTGGATTTTTCTTAATCAAGAAAGAAAATGTAACCTTTTTCTTCTCTTGTAAAAGTCAAATGAGATATATTTCTGCGAATTTCATAAATAATATCAAAAGTTTCAATTTGTTGAAAACAGGTTTTTGAGCGTCGACAATAATTTCACAAGTCCATCCGCATATTTTTTTGCTCGTGGCTTTATCAATATTCAATTAACTTTCAACTTTAAAATGCAGTTAGCATGGTAAGACATGCAGAAGAATTAAATTATTATTAGTCCTTTTTTGTGTTTCCACGATCGGAATTTTCGCCAAAGAAACAAAAATAGATGAAGTCTAGTAAACATGGTTTCGTTCTTCACTCGCGGGTCATTTGATTTTACAGATATGCATGAATTTCAATCTCGTATTTAGTTGTAATTTTATTTGTTTACATGCAACAAAGTTGGCTTGTTTCTCGAAGTGTCTGCATTGATGTCGTTGTAAATGATCGCTTCTGTTGATATTTAATAATATTCGTCGCTTCTCGTGAGTAAATTCATCAAGTCAGGCCCAATTTATACGTCGCATTTCAGTCGCGTCGAATGTAATTCAAGTCCCAGAAAAACGCACTGAAATCGCTTCAAATCAGCGCAATGCCCCGCACAAATAGACAAATTAAAACACGTTGTTTCCATGGTGTATTGCAACGTAGTCGAATCACGTAACACCAGCAAGATTTCTGCGGCTTAGACAGCAAAACAGTCCGTATTTTAGAGCAAGAGTCGGGCTGAACGCGGTCCGAAAAGGATCTGGAACGAGCGTGAAAATTACGAGTGGGATTGGGGAGAGACGCTGCGAGACCTCGCGCGTGGATGATCGGCGCTTCGCGCGCGCCTCTCAATTCGGCGCGCGTCGCGCACAATATCTCGAGAAAAAGAGAGACTGTTTTGCAGTCTATCTGCGGCTTGAATTACTTCGACGCGACTAAAATGCGACGTATAAATTGGGCCGAACTCTTCTATATTTTTTAAAAAATCTCCAAGCTCACAAGCTACGGAAAATTATTTTGATGTACCTGCCAAATACTATCACGCATCTCTAATCGACTGTACTGTAATGTGATCAACATCTGATTTCCTCCTTGCAATATCAATACATCGTCATAAAGCAGGTGACGAGAATAAAGAAAATTATCAAATAAGAGATAGCTAGATATTGTTTTGATGTATCACCAAGTTCTCATAACAAACATTAAAAGCAACGTATGACAACCAATAAGGAAGAATTCATATTTTGATCTTGGGACTGCTGAACGTGTATTCCAAGATTAAATACTGATAACGAAGTTTTTTGACGATTTTCCGAAGATTTCCGATAATTTTTCCGAATGTTGTCCGAAAGGTCATACGCAACGTTTCCGAACATTTTCTCAGTGAGATAAATCCTTGTAATTCACTCTAGTTTATATAATAAATTATAATTCTACTGCACTAAAATGGGACAAAAAGAAAGAATCAACATAAAACGTTTCTTCCTCAGTTGTAAATTTGCCATTATCGCTAATTCCCGGCATTTGATTACAGAGAGATATGTTTTTGCTACTGTGCATGTACATTTGTAAACAAGTTCAATGCAGGCCGTATTTTAACACGTTCATTTGTGTTCTCTTTCAGTAACGTTTTAATACTGGCTCGCTGATGTGGAACACAATCACACAATCAAGAGGGAATGAAGACAAGAACTCTTTAAAGAACTCAGGCGAACAAGACAAGATAGTCAGAGATTAACTTCTGAGGTAATTATCTAGTAATTTAGCCGTCGTAACAAGTTTTTCTGAATATTCATCAGCCTTTGCCACTTGTCGCCGGACAAATTTCACAAAAACCCGTGAAACAAATTTAACAAGTTCACTAGGATCCAATTGTGTTATATCTATTCCACGGTTTAAGAAAAATTTATCTACTTTTGAATTTCGTAATCTGAATTTTGGCTGTGCAAGCAAGCACTTGGAGAGAACCAATGAATCGTTTGGCAAAAGAGATCAGCCTCGAATAATTCGATAGGATAGTTTTTCTAAGAGCATTTTCCAATGACTGTCTAAAAAATTTAAAAGCTTTGTTTGCTTAAAATTTGCTCGAAGAACTCCGTACAACCACAGGTCACCAAGCGTATTATGGAGAGTTTGTATGGAGCTGAATTCGATCGAACAATAATTTTCACTTTTCCTTCGAAAGGTGTAAATAATGTGAAATAAAGTTTAAAAACCTCACTGTTGTCTTTTCCGGTGTTTTTATCGCTTCTGGAAGCTGCTATGGGCGAATTTCGACCTTCGGTCGAATCTGCCACTGTAGTGTACTAATAAGGGAAAGGTCGGAAAGCAATTTGAACATTTTCCCCAACCGTTTTTCCGAGGTTTGGTTTAGAAATGCTCGCTAAAAAATATTTCTTCCCCAGCCGGCGCTTTCAAATCACCTAAATCTCAAGAAGGATGATGTACGTACCTTTCTGTGTGATTCAATCGCCAATAGACCGATCTCTCGAAGCACCAAGTTTTACGTTGAAAACAGCTAAATTTTTTCAACGGCAGCCATTGCATGGGACGAGGCTATGTCCAGCAAGTGGGTCAAAACCAACGGCGCGAGCGCCAAAGTATACTCCACAAGGGGTGATACGCGTAACCTCTGTGTCGCTCAATACCAAACGCACTCCCCTCCCGGGTAAGTACACTTTGGCACCTGAATTTCCCGCCAAAGTTTGAACGCCGCCGCCAGCTTGCCGACTTACCCGGGAGGGAGTGCGTTTTGGTATTGAGCGACACAGAGGTTACGCGTATCACCCCTTGTGGAGTATACTTTGGCGCTCAGGCCGTTGGTTTTTGACCCACTTGCTGGAACATAGCCTCGTCCCCATGCAATGGCTGCCGTTGAAAAAATTTAGCTGTTTTCAACGTAAACTGTGCTTCGAGAGATCGGTCTATTGGCGATTGAATCACACGAAAGGTACGTACATCATCCTTCTTGAGATTTAGTGTGATTTGAAAGGCCGCGGCTGGGGGAAGAAATATATTTTTAGCGGAGCATTTTCTAACCAACCTCGAAAAACGGTTGGGGAAATGTTCAAATTGCTTTCCGACCTTTCCCTTCTATTAGTAACCTACAGTGGCAGATTCGACCGAAGGTCGAAATTCGCCCATAGCAGCTTCCAGAAGCGATAAAAACACCGGAAAAGACAACAGGTGAGGTTTTTAAACTTTATTTCACATTATTTACAACTTTCGAAGGAAAAGTGAAAATTATTTTCGATCGAATTTCAGCTCCATACAAACTCTCATAATACGCTTTGGTGACCTGTGGTACAACTTATGGAATTTTTTCAACGTTTTTACACAGAGAATTGCTGCCCGCCACAAAATAGCGTAATAGAATATGCAATGAAAACATGTTTACATAACAAGCGTGTTTTGATTGCATGGGCTATTACGCTAATTCTGTGACGGTAGTGATTCACTTTTTCGGAAAACTTGATTTTGTTTCAAGACAGTCCATTGGAAAATCGCTCTCATAACTTGACGAATACAAACTGTAATCTTGAATCGTTAGTTCTTACATTTATTCTGAGAAAAATTGTTTAAGAATTTTTCAGTTCCAAGTTTTCAAACAAGATTGATGTATTTGTCTTAAACCTCGGCGGTTTAACAATTTAGGCTTCAGTTCTGATCCAGCAGTATTCGTCAAAATGTTTTTGTACACGTTTTTGTCTTAGATTTGTTATCTTGATACTTATAATTAGTTTAATTTCAAGTGTTGTCACTCATTGCTTGTACTCGAGTATTGTAAATAACTTTGCTTGTTATTTTAAAACAATATTGTAATTAGTTAGTAGTATTTAAATAACAAATAAAAAACAATACAACTACTATTGTTTCATTTATTTATTGTCTTTTATTGAGTACATAATAAACAAAAAAAATTGCGCTTTTAAAAGGGCCTGGAAACTAGAAGAATGTAGGCTATCTCTTTTTATATATTTGCCTATGTAGGGTTGCCAACGAGAAAAAAAAATCTGCCCTTTTGAACAGAGTCTAGTTCAGAAATCAAAGATATAATTCGTATTTTGATGGGTCAAAACCGTTGGCAAAATGCACGATTTTTCCCCGCCAAAAGACTTAGAATATTTTTTATTCAACACCAGACACCATTCAAAAGCGCAGCCTTTTTTTTCCAAGTACAATTTTCCCGCCAAAAGACTTAGTTTTTTTTCGAGTTTTTTTTTCTCAATAAAATTTTCCCGCCAAAAGACTTAGTTTTTTTACGATTTTTTGGCCCTTTTAAAAGCGCAATCTTTACATAGAGAACATTTCCCGCCAAAAGACTTGTCGAACTATCTTCAGCCAAATATATATCCATGAAATTTTATTTCAATCAACGAATTTCTTGAATCTTCTGGCGTCATCTTTTTACCTGAAAGAAGAAAAAAACATGAATTTTAATGGTAATACCCTGAAAAATATTTTTTCAGCCACGGTTTGCAGTCGTGATTATCACTATACTTTTATAAACATTTTATACGTACTGGCATTATTCAATCTTGGTATTAAGCTACTCGCTGAATTTAAACTATTTAACAAATACGGCCTCATCAACTATCACATCATAGAAATCTCGAGCTCATAATCTAATTGTTAATTAGTAATTTTCAGTTGAGATAACCAAAATATATGATACTCGAAGAAATAACTAAATGTTGTAGCCACTATAAGGGCCTCCACAGACTGGAGAGATAGGGTCGATAACAAAAAAGCCAATGTGTGAAACAAAGGCCCTTAGTTATCGATAACTAGCTTCCGGCACAGTGGCTTTTTTGTTATCGACAACTTTTTATGATAGACCAACTAAATAGTTGTCGATCTCTCTAGTCTGTGAGGCCCTATACGTGTACGTTCTGTGAATTCGTTTTGGCTAGTGTATTTTGAGTAAATCATATTTAGTGACAAAGACTTTACTACTTCCAAATGACAAATCAACCTTGGGAAAACCTTGGCAGTACACACATGTACGCGTTGCGTACCTATATTTTATATCAAGACGGAGATGTCCTAGAATCAAGACAGATTGTCCCTCTCCATACTGATTGCGTTACTAATGTAAATTCTATGAATTTGGTGACAGCTATAGCTACATCAAGACAATATCTTCTAGAATCACGCTTATTGCGTTACGAATGAAATTTTTTTAATTTCAGCTACATCAAGACAATTTATTTCCTGGAATATTGGTATCAAACGAATGCCCAATCAAGTTATGATCATCTTATCGAATAATATTTACCATACGTTACCATAGCAACAGTATAACCTGTAAAATACACCCTTAATTCTAGCGTTCATCATCATCGTCATCATCATCAACTTTTCTCGGAGAGCAACTCTAAAGAAGTTATTAGCTACTCTACAGAGGCTTTACGTGTTTATAACTCAAATGCCTCAAAATCAAGCTCGGTGATACAACTTTAATTTTGCAAAATTAAAGAATCAGAGAGTATATTATTGTTTGTCTCACGATGTAGTCCCTTGTGGACAGATGACAATGTAGATCGCGGCGTCTTAGAAAGAGTTTCAGAGCACCTTAAATTTCCGAAAATTTAAGAAGATGATCATAACTTGATTGGGTATTCGTTTGATACCATTATTTAACATCAACTGATATAAGATGGTAGTGTTGATCGATCAAAGTTCAAGAACTGTAAAACCGTTACAAGCCACCTTAAGAAAATTGATCAACACGCTGTCATATTTATCAATTTCCAATCGAGTGTCGAAAGCTATCCGGAATTACTTTGGTTTTGTTTTTACTACGTTCAGTGATTGGTTTAAAAAACTCGCGCTACGTACCTACTCAACCAATCAGATGCAAAACTAAAACCACGCGTTTTCCCGCGCTTGGCGCCGGTTGTGTGCATTTGCTTTGAGTTCTCATTGGTTCGTTTTGTTGTTTACGCTTGTGTGATTGGCCATTGTAATTGCTTTGGTTTTGGTTTTACGACACTCAATTGAAAACTGCTTTAATGAGAATGATCTAAATAACTGTAAATAAAAGAATCTGTCTTACTTTGCTTCTTTGTCTTGTATTGCCCATGTCCAGGGTCTCTGTAATGTTTTATGCAATGTGTTGGGCATCTGTGTCTTTCCACTCTTGTTGTAACTTCATAATGTGACAAATCCTGAAAGAAAGAAATAAAACAAACTATTTACTGAACACATTTTTGTTGAGAAAGATGATTTATCAGTCAGAGACACAAGCTACTCGGAAACAATTTTTTTGTTGTTGCATTTATCTGTTCTGGATAAGCCTAAACAATTTCGGAGCGTGCGCGTATCCATATCTATAAAAGGGAGTATATACTGAACTCTCTCTAAAACGGACACTCCGATCGGGACCAGCATCTTCAGCAATTGCTTTATAAAAGCATGGGATTTGATTTGTAAATTGAAGAAACCTTCCTGCTCTTTTGGGACAAAACCCATGACACAACATTGAAGGACAATTTATTACAAAAGAGCCACTGCCGGGGGACTGGAATTCCCCATAGTCCATGCCAAGATCAACATCCGTTTCAAGTGGTGCTGTTTGTTTTTGACAATTTTGCAAAATGAAATTCAAGATTTTTCCCTCAATTTTGAACTTAGCACTCTTGGGAATTAAAGGGTTATGGGTTTTCACATCGTTACATGCATGATATGAAGTGATGACTGCTTGTAAAGGCGTTTTACATGTAAATCATTGACGAGAAATCGGACTTCCGTTGAAGGCGCGATGACCAACGCAAAAATGATGAAAAAAAATTATGAATTGTTTTGGTTCCTGAAAATCACCACAATCAGAATTATCCCGGTACCTTGTCATATATTTTTCTGTCTTATAAAATACCTAAAGGAACCACTTGTCAGAGGATAAAGTATTTGAAGCAATCGTCTTTATTATTGCCATTAAAAATAATGAAAATATCAGTTAATGTTTTGCTTTAAAATTGGTAGTTCTTAGAATATATATTAATTGACAGTAAATTCGAGTCACACCCACAAAACGAGATTCCGGCGCCTTTCACAACGTCCAACGATCACCCCCGTCACTTTTATATGGGCGTCCCCCCGGGTACTCAAGACTTTGCTCTAGCAATAAATCATAGTCGAATGACATACGACTAAATGGTAGCTAATAATGCCCCAAAGCATACAAAATTATATCAACCGTACATTAATAGGTTACTAGCAATGAAACATAGATAAATTACATACCATAAGCACGAAGAAGACTCTTGTGTCTCCAGTGATCTTAAACTCGTTTGCCGTTGCTGGCTAAAGGTCCACATGTGAGGCCATTTTGCTCCAGAAGCCGATGTTAAAGCTCAATAAACATAAGTTTCCATTAGGGACATGTTAGACAACAATTCTTATCATCCAAGACTGTATTCTAAGGCGAATTTGAGCCAAGAAGTCCGCGACTGGCGAGCTTCAATCTCCTCGTGTGAAGGTGGTGATTTTACATGAATATGAAATGAGTGTAAAACATTTGCAATGCAAATCAAACATTATTCAGGATATATAGCATGATATAGTGTGTCCCGGATTCAAATTATGTGGCTAAGGATATAAGATATAAATGAGTATAGTAAAGGCGGAAAATCAGTCAAAAAGATCAGCCATAAATCTTACCGATAATCCCCGATTACCGATTAAAGTGTGATGAAAAAGTGAAGTTTTCTTCAATGAAATGTCACTCCAACTTTCGTAAAATATGGGGAAATTAATTTCTGTTGTTTTCGGAGAGATAAAAGTGTCGTTTTGTAGTACGAGAAAAGCCAGCTAGGATTTTCGAAAAGCCAACAGCAGCCCGTGATTCGGGGTCATAAGATTTCATTCCCTAAACATTTCTGCCATTTTAAAATTCCGCTGAAGAATCCATGCAAAATTCTGGTAAAATTAAATCTCAGATTTAGCTAGAGATTTTGTATATCCAATTAATTGGAAAAGTTATAACCCACTTTGTAATGTGACTTTTGATTTCATCTTAGCAACTGGAAATGTGTAGACTACGAGCAGTCCCTCTTTCCGTTCCTCGCGCGGCGGGTTTCTGTCCCGCTCTCGCTTTATTTCGCTTTTCGCTCGACGGACTAAGGACCGGCTCCGAGTCTAGGAAATGCACACCTACAGAACCTCACTAATGTAGGGATGGGGCCGGGTTGTGATTACACACGTTAAAAAAATTAACCTGCATGATCACAAATTATGAAGGGGATGTTCGTCGTACCTTTTGGTGGTTCGGACCCCTGGCCTATAGGGTGTCAGCAGGGTATGGCCTTCCGAGGATGTTCAATCATTGTAGTTATAGCAATAACTTTTAGGGTATAAACCTGTAGGAGTTGGTGGTAGGTGGAGTCATATTGTTACTCATTGTCTTCGAGCAGTCCTTCTAAAAAACAACTGAGTGGAGAGCCCCGCGAATTTTGCGAGTGGCGCCATCGCGCGCGAGCGGCAAAGGAGCGAGTAAGGACTGGGACTAATTAGTAATGGGATATCGTGATGCCCCCTGTATATATGTAACCTCGACCTTTCTTTCGTTCATGTGATTTCCTGTTGTTCAGGGCACTCGAATCTGCAGAACGGCATTTATTTCACCAGTTGCAACGACGAAACATCACCATGAAATGCCAACTGTTGACGTTGTTGGCGATTCTTGCCCTGTTCTCGCAAGCTACAGGATTTTGCGGTAAGGAACAAAGCCTTATGTAGTTGATTAGATGTGTTCATTGGCGCGAGCATAATTTTGCCGATGACTATAACTTGACCCGGGAACTTGAACACAAAGAATATTTTTATAAAATCCGAAGTATACATTTCTAGGGAAATCCACACTTAAGCTAAATTAAATTTACTTTCCATTCACTTAAAGACCTTTATGTTTTAAGAGTGGATCGGGATTTAGTTGGCTACTAGGTTGCTCTCCTTGATCGCGTATTTTTCCACATGTGCTCGTGGTGTAGCAGTTATTTTCCAGCTCTGTGTGAGGTTTTGTCATTACCTGAACACATTCCAGAACCAAGCTGTTATGATATTCCTACGTGCGACGAAAAAATCGAAATCCAAACATCATGAAAGTTCAATGCAAGATTCTTGTCATCTAATAGCTGTGCATGTGCGATAGAAAATGTTTTTTTTACAGCCATTTATGTCATTTGTGGACCTTGTTCCGGAGCTGAGATACACCGACCGGAAACGTAAACCAGCAGCCTTTCCACAAACTAATTTTAACGCACGTATACGACCGGAATATTGTGTTTAACTTCATATAAGATTTTTAAAATATTCAGTGATTTTCTAGCCTGCGAGAGCAGCCGGTTTTCTCGGGATCTTGCCCATCAAATTTTAATACAGTTAGAGCGTATTCATCCCCGGATTAGTCGGATTCATCTCAATGAAAGTTAACGTTCCCTGCTACACGATATGCCTTCCTTGAACAACACGCAGAACAGTCACGATATGTTTGTTACCTTCAAATCAATCTGAATTTTAAATAATAGTTTACCAAAGTAGAAAAATAATCACCAAAAAAGGACCAAGGATGGTCAAAACAACCTTCGAAAAATTTGGGCTAAATTTTTCAAGATGCGCCATCCGTGACGTAGCTCTTCGTAAGGGTGGGGTATTGCAGTGCGCGAAAAGACTTGCGGGAAGGCACAAAGTAGTCAGTGCTCCCAGCGGGCGCCACACTCTTTCGTCGTAATTGCACTACTGAAATTATCTAATTGTATTCTATTTTCTATAAAGGCATTAGCAATGCAACTGTTCAATAAAAGAAATATTGATGAAATAAAGCCTTGAGAGATACGCACGTGGTGATTGTTGGAAAACCATTTACCATCACTCTATAGAAATTTCAAAAAACAGACAAAAGTTTTATTCCGAGTTCCTATTTCATAAAAGGCATAGATAAACACTCCTGAAAGTTTGAGACAACTCCCAACAGCTGTAGAAACATGTCTTTCCACAACTTTTCAAGTCATCCCAAAAGTTCCACTCGTGTTGTTTTAACTCTATGAAAACTAGGACAATCGTGTTCAATTTTTCTTTTTCAAAATAGTTATGAAATAAAATTAAGCAAGATAATGCCCTCATTGTGATTAATTGAAAACCATTCTACGGAAACATAGAAAATATTTTCGAGCTTTTATTTCATAAAAGATATGGAAACGATCTTTCTTTGTTTCTATAGTTGTGGAAACACTCTTGAAAGTTTTTGCAAAACTCAAAACAGCTGTAAAAATACGAATCATCTTAAGCTTCCACTCATACCATCATAAAAAAATCTTTATAAATATTGATGATATAAACGCGCGCTCTGATTGGTTGTGTGAATATGTTAGGATGGTTTCGACGTATTATTGCATGTTGGTGGCAAATTTTTTTTTAAAAGAAATAGAAAACGGCCGCTTCTTGTTTATATAGCCTGACGCAAACCCTCAAGAAAGTTAGCCTGTATAGCAGACGCTGGAGCAATAATAGAGCGCGAGTTTTGCGCGAGTTGGAGGAGTGCGCGCGAGGAAGGAGACACGCGAGGAGACGCGCGAGATGAGAACAAGGGAAACAGCTGTTTCTATTTTTTATCCTCGCACGCGCCCCTGCAACTTGCGCCCTATATTACGCCGCTGGCTAAGAAAGTTTGGAAGAATTCGCAAGTACTTTTATAACCCCCGCCTGCGGAAACTTGATATTTTTCAGATACAAGAAGCTTACAAACGAGCCTTATCCGCTCGGCTGTCAGAGCTGCCGACTGGCTGAGAAACAATCAAAATGAAAATGGTACCTACGGTGTGGGACACGTGAGTGCGTTTGCATTCCACTCTCTGAGGCTGATCGGTCACTCGGTGGAGACTGGAGCTGAGCACCTAAATGCTGAGATCATCAAGGCTGACATTGGTTCTCTCTCCGCGGGTAGGGTCGCTCTTTACGTCCTCGGCGCCTTGGCCACTTGTCGAGACCCGCAACGATTTTTCGATTTCGATTTGATTGCAAGTCTCAAGACCAAACTCAGCAAGTATCCTAAGGTGTGGTTTGATCATCCATTTCAGTACAGCTTAGCTGTTATGGCTCTCTGTAGCAGCGGCAAGGCTCAAGGAAGAAATAAGGAAACCTACGTGAACAAGATCATAAAGAGCATCCAAATTCAACTGGCGGATTCTGATGTGACCCCCAGCGGAGACACTCTTGCTATGCAGGTCATGGCATTGACATGTGTCAAGAAATCTATCACAAGAAAGGATATGAGGGGTTTGAAGAAGAAGATCCGATATGCCGTTGATGACGCGAGTAATGAACTTGCTAAGCGCCAACTGAACGACAGCACGTTTGGAGAAAATGAAGTCACCGCCGCGCTTGTTTCTCAGGTAAGAGGAAGGCCCACACATTCTATATAGGTCCTATGGCCTTGCACGCGGTGGCTCGTCACGCAATCTTACCTGCGCGGGAAATTCTTTCGTCTCGATGACGTAGCCAAAACGGCCAGGGCCTGGAATGAAAAAAAATTGTCATGTTTTATAAGGTCTACGAAAACAGAAAAATCATTGAAAGGCACGATCGTTGAAGTCCAATTAATACGATCGTTGCTGAAACGGTTTCAAACCGCGCTTTGAAAACGCAAGCAAAGTCCGCGATTAGCGATTTCTGTTCGCCCTTGTGAATTTTGTGTGTTTGCTATGTTTAACTCTTTCACTCCCAGAGTCAAACCTTGAGTCAATAAATGTGGTTGTACCTTTGAGTCTGTGGATGAAACCCTAGTGTGTGACCATTCAAATGAAAGCTATTGAGCAGTACTTTCAAGTGCTAACTGTTTATTATGCTGTACAAGGTGGTTCTTACTTTTGAGTCTGTGGATGAAACCCTTGTGTGTGACCATGCATTCAAATGAAAGCTATTGAGCAGTACTTTTAAGTGGTGCTGTTTGTTTTTGAGAATATTGCAAAATGAAATTTCAAGATTTTTTCCTCAGTTTTGAATTTAACACTTTTGGGAGTGAAAGAGTTAAAGTTTGTTTTTGTCTTTCTTCGTATCAAGGCTCTGTTGGCAGCCGGAGTGAAGAAAACTAAGTGTTCCGCGACTCTACGCTGGCTCATGTCTCGTCAGAAGCCTGACGGGTCATTCGTTAACCTGTTAAGCACGATTCACGTGATACCAAGTTTGATTGGAGCTCTTCCGTACGATGTCCAAGACATAACCTGCCCCAAGAACATAACAGGTAAATAACACAGCACAAGTAAGCACTATTACTGTCGGACTATTATCACCAGGGTTTTTTCCCCGGCCATAACTAACTTTCATAGATGTAGAAATGTTAGGGAATCCGGGCCAAACTTGAAAACATGAGCCTCACATGCAGGATGCTTTAACCAATCACAGCAAACATGCTGTTTTTTCAACCAATCAGGAGCAAAACCAAAACCAACCGTGAGTTGATTTAGGCGCGTTTTCCCGCGTTTGGGCGCGGGTTGCATGTTCTTGCTTCTAGTTCTGATTAGTAAAAATCTACTAGTATACTAATGCAAATGAGACAATCTGATTGGCTGAGCTACTCGTATACTATCAGCCATTATAGTTCACCACTAAATTTTCTTTGATCCTGATTGGCTTAAATCGAACACGTGACGTGATAGTGTTCATCCGCGGAGAGACACTGTCAGGTAATAGTGCCCGTCGGGCAAAAAACCCCGGATCGATAGTGCCCGCCTGAGCGAAAAACACCGTTTTGTGCAGTTTTGAGCTAAACAGTTGAAAGAATAAATTAAAAAATAGCAAGAATTTACTCTCTATCAATTCTTTCATAACATATGGGCATACACGAAGTTTGGAACGAAATATTTAATGGCAAATTCCTGTAAATGTAAAACAAATGCGAATGAAAGAGCACTAAACAATTTACGGAAAGATCGGTAAACCGACACAAATTCGTCCAAAAATGACAGCCTATTTACACCACAAGTTTAAGCTTAGCCTATTCAGTATTGTTACCTTGTATTTCCAAGAGGCTTGTCAATTCCAGCTTGAATCAGCACAATAAATATCGGTTACGAAGCTTAAATACGGCAGTTCGTCAAGCGTTTTGCCCGCCGTAAACAAGTGAAACCTTCGACTTCGTTCAGTTGTCCGTTCGACTTGTAAAATGAATATAATGTTCAGCTCCACAATTATTTCCGATCTTCCCATTTTGAGCTAAATCATTTGCACAATTTTCCAGAATATATGAAACTTTAGAAGAGATTGAGCGAAGAAATAATCCGAAGAAAACTCTGTCCTGCTTTCTTATCAACTGACTTGGCGGAACCCGCGCCAGGTTTTGCCGCCGTTTTTCATACAAATCATACTTCATTTAGATGGAACTGAAAAATCACTCAGTCGATTTATAACTTTTGAAAAAGTAATCCGAAGTTTAACCTAAAGTTTTGTACGTATTTACGAGACAACAGTTGAAATGCAAAACTATTTTTTAAGCTCCAAGTGTCGCAGTGTGTTAGAAATCGAAATAAATAGAATGTCGTTTTCAGTTTTAGGCCGCCGCGCGGAAAATTTAGTGGTGAACAATAACGACAATAGAGTGTTTTTGTCTCGGAACTATCGGTCTGATAGTTGCCCTTGGAAATTTTATGTTCTAAAAAACTAGCATATTAGCCCTCGAACTTCGTTCTCGGGCTAATATTTGTTTTTTAGAACATAAAATTTCCGCGGGCAACTATCAGCCGATAGTTCCTCGACAGAAACACTCTATTGTTATATTAGTGTGCAGTGGCTGGAGGTCGTCTACAAAATTGCGGTTTCTTCTCGTTTCTCCGAGGTTTTGGAGGAGAATTTGGAGTTAATACTAGACTAGACTACGAGTAGTCCCTAATTTTTCTCAGATCGAGCGGGCGGGCGCGCGCGAAGCGCGTGGGAATATCCTCGCGCGAGAAGACGCGACGCGAAGAGGCGCAAAATCGCGCCTTTCGCGTCGCGTCTTCTCGCGCGAGGATATTTCCACGCGCTTCGCGCGCGCCGGCCCGCTCGATCTGAGAAAAATTAGGGACCACTCGTAGTCTAATACTAGACAATTGTTGTGATTTTTACTAAAACAATCACATCATAGAAATCTCGAGCTCATAATCTAATTGTTAATTGGTTCATTGCATTATTTGAGATTGGCTAAGTGCGAAGTTTGGGAAAAAGGCGCTCTATAAGTTAGACATTTGTCACTGCTGGGGTACCATGCCATGAAAGAGTTTTAATCGACTCATTTTCATGATTAAACACAGTTCTCGTAACAAGTTGTCTTGTTCAAGAAAATGGCATTTACAGCAACATTATCACTGATAATTTTAGTTGCCAGGAGCATATCACCCCGGAGCCTCTATCTGTACTGATTAATGACAACAGCGTAGTTACACCTTTGGCTATTTTTAGAATCATTCTCCCGAGAAAAGATTTCCGTGTACGTCCGCGGACAATAGTGATAATTCGTAGTAACGACATTCCACCGCTCTAGTTTTATTCCTCGTTCCTCTCGTCCATTCCTGTTTTATTTTTATAGCGAAACATGAATGACAACCTCGTCCTCGTTCTCGCAACGGGTGATTTTTGCGGCAAAAGTGATTCTAAAAATAGCTCAAGGTGTAACTACGCCGTGTCATAGGCCCAATAAGGGAGATGGAGGCTCCAGGGTGATATGCTCCTGTAGTTTCTATGTAAATTGTTTTTCATCACTCACAATTATTTTGTTGATTTTCAGATGGTGAGGGAGAAAACGCGGTAAGAAAAATTGAAATAGTAATCACTTGTATAATTATAAACCTCGTGACATGCGTAGAAAAGCAAGGGAGGAGGAAAATGAACGCGAAGGGATTGGGAAGGAGAGTAAGGGAATCCTCTTTTTCTTCGAAGTCGTTCAAGAACGAATTTATTGATGCTGTAGTCAGTCATTGCAAGTCGAGCGCAAATGCGGTTTCGAGAGGACGGCTTCTCTAAGTGAAGAGTAATTCCCCCACCTCCAAGACTAATTCCACTGCACCCCCCCCCCCCCCCAAAAAAAAGAGCTTACTTCATTTGTGACAATTCCACAGATGATAGACGTTTGTGTAGAGCTGCAGTTTGAAGTGAACAAATACTCCAAAGGAAAAAGCCCCCCTCCTCGCGCGTGTGTGACGGTGGTGAACGGTACAAACGCTCACGACATCTTGAAAGAGGCCGCGAATGTACACCCCTGCTACAACTTCACCACTGCTAACACCAAATGGGGCCGAATGCTGACCTCGGTATGCGATGTTCATCAGAGACCCGCTGACAAGTTCTACTGGTCGATGTACATTGATGGCAAGTCAGCCCCAGTTGGAATCGACGACCTGAAGCCTGGGCACGAGTCCACTCTGAGTTTCCAATACAAACAACTCAACTGGAATTAGCGACGTTTTGGCAAGTCAACACTACGTTACAAGTAGATAAAGAAATTTTAGTGCTCTCAAATTTGTAGTGGACAGAACGTTTCGCGATAGCTTTAAATGTAATTGTGCTTAATTATATGGAACTTTTCAAGCGTTTGTGCGAAAAGTACAGCAAGGAGCCCAAAAGTGTGACCGGATATCATCCAATCAGAGGCCGAGGAAAGCTTTATTCATCCGCTTCTGATTGGATAGTCTGCACGCACGAAATAATGTGAATTAATTAAAAGTGGTCACACTTTTGGGCTCCTTGCTGTAAGAACCTAGATATTTTTAGATGTTGAAGCTTGGGAATTTGAATAGAATGAGATAATTAATATTTTTAAATGTGCTTTGGGCATTGGGAAACAGTCAACATTGACTATTTGGTGATATCTGTCTTGAAATTCTTCAGATGTGTACCGGATGTGACTAAGGAATTATTAAAGGTGTAAACACTGATGCAAGTTACACTGCTTTCTTTAGAGTAAAAACAAACAAACAAACAAACAAACAAACAAACAAACAAACGGGAACATGATGAAACTACAGAAAATTTATGATGAAATGAATAAGCCAGAATTGTTTATTTAATATTTACACCTTTACATAATTATGAACTAAATTTACGAAAGCTCAGAAATTTTTCTCGAGTCTGATACAAATTTACAGTGTTGTTGGCGAGTCCTGCTCAATAAAATGATCCTCTTCTCGAGTATTTCAGGAAATAACTGAAGATAATTGCATACAAATGCACGTATTAAGTTCCTTTAAAATTAATAACCTTCACACAATAAGCTTTGCACTCGTTATTTTGTTTGTTAGACGATTGCGACGGAGGATTGCGTGACGAGAATAGCGATTGCGTGACGAAACAGCTCCACAGTGCATCACTGAGAGCGTCTTTCAATAGAGTTCGTGTAACCATCACGCAGTTCCTGGCAGCTGCCCCAGTCTGATAAAGTTAAAATTTCTTTAGCGATTGATCCATTGGAAATGATTCTATTCAAATGCTGTCCTCCTCCTCGGAGCAAACTAGGAAGAAAGTAGGAAAAAGTGGATTTAGTATTGCATGGTCGAAGCTGTTCCACCGTGTCTTTACACTCCATTCTTTTAAATTAGGTTCCAATGCAAACGTACAACCTGGGACTAACCGCAGTCATACCGCAGTCGTACCTCATCGTACTGTAGTCGTACCATAGTCGTATCGTTGTCGTACCTCAGTCGTACTTCGTACTGTAGTCGTACCACAGTCGTACCGTGGTCGTCGTATCGTACTGCAGTCGTACCGCAATCTTACCGCGTTGTACGGCAGCGCACGGCTCATAGTTCTACACATTTTCTTTGAATGAACCAAAGTTCGACTAGCACTGTCAGAAATTTTGACCAATTCAGATGTTTTGCCGGCTAACGAAGTTGTAATTTACACTCGTGTACTGTTTGATGTGACTCCTCTCAGTACCCATCCCGTGAGCGCAACCCATTAGTCGGAGAAATAATAACCATCTTCGAGAACAGGCTCTGCCCACACAGGGACGTTGCTTAGTTTAAACATGAGGCATCTTTATAGCGACAAACCCACGTGATATCTTCCGAAGAGATCGAGCGGTTTTCTGATTGGACAATAATAATCGGAATTCTTCGGGTGCAACTACGAGGACTTGTAAAAGACCGAAATTATTCCTCCGAATAACATGACAGGTCTCTTTACTCCTTCCTGCGTCTGAAAGGAAATGGGACACGTCTACGCACAGACAAGAGAGGATGATCTAAGAGAAGGATTCCCCGTGTCCCATGATAATTTTTTGAAATCTATTAATAGTTTCGCGCCATGCTGTGAAAGTTATTTTTATTTCCTTCTGATCGAGGCTCTGACATCACGTTACTCGAATTGACCAATCAGGTAGCGCTCTTAAAATAGCTCAGCTATGGACTGAACATTAAAAATAAATTTCAAATTGGAAGACAGATCCATGTATAGGGGAAATATTGTTCTCTTAGATCATCCTCCCTTGGCGCAGACTATTTTTTTTTCGACACAGGAAAGAAATACTTAATAGGGCATGTCTGCGAGCAGGCTACTTTACTAACAAACAATCTACAAAAACAATTCAATATAGAAACGTAACATTGCACATTGTACTCACCCTCGCATGTGGTCCTCTAGCTTTCATGTGATCCGCCTCGTGTCTTAGCATTTGATTATAAGCCTGTTTTTCTCGCCTGAAATGATGGTTAAAATTGAAGACCTTGAGCTACATAAACCGGCAATAACCTACGTGTAATACTTTAAGCGGGATGTGCAAATTTCAAAACTTCTGTGATCGGCTTACAGACCATGAAAAGCAATGACAGCCAATTACTATTGGTGGTCGCACGTTCATTTGGGCAAAAAAGAGTTCCAAATTTGACAACAGCAGCATTGATGATTGACCGTGGACATTTAGCTAGCCTGCGTCGCAGGCGGACTTGACCGCCGGTAATGTACCGACGGTCAAGTCCGTCTGCGACGCAGGCTAACATTTAGCGTAAACTGAACAGTTTGAATTATAAATGTCAGGTACATGTATGTAATGACTTGGTGTCCCCCTGATGCACACTGGACTTACCTCTCTCTTTCTAGCTCCTCTCTTTCAATTTGCTGCATTTCACTCGCCTTTTCTCTACGTGAAGTTATCTGTTGAATAGAGAAATACAAATTAGATTAACTCAAGCTTCTCTCTATTTTCACTTCTGGTCTTACAGTACGGAGTCATTCTCCCGAACACTGATGGGTGATGTGTTTTAAATCATACATTAAAGCGCCATTTTTTCCATGACTCTTACAAATGTAATTCTTCAAGCACCAAATTCAAGTCAGTCAGTCCATTCACCAGCCTTCCCGAACGGAAACCGGCCAGCCGCGCGGTCATTCTAGGGTGGGTCGGCTGACTGGCACCAGTCTTCCCGACCGGCCAGCTGCGCGGCCATTCTAGAATGGGTTGGCTGGCTGGCTGGCTGGCCAGTCAATCAGACAGCGCAGATAAAAGACGACCAACCTGTGCTTGAATCTCTTCCTCTCTTTCTCTCCGTTGTCTTTCCTCCTCCACCTTCTCTCTTGCTGTCATTCTCTGCACTTCCTCTAGTTCTTTGAGAAGTTCTTCTCGACTCTCAATCGACTCCTGCTGCCGTCGTTTGTTCTCCTCCATTTTATCACCCAGCTGCCTCTTGCGAACGTCCAGGACCTGAGAACGTTAAAATAATCTCTTAAGGATAAACTGGTTCTAAAGTACAAAACGAGGATCTCTGGTATCAGACAGGTCTATCAGGAATCAGTAGAGTTGCAGTTAAAGAACAGAGCATGGAAATGGGCGGTTGGACACACGCTAACGAAAGCAAATGGAAACATAGCAAAGACCGCCCTTAAATGAACCCACGGGGCAGGAGAAAGAGGGGGCGACCTGTTCAGATGTGGAGGTCATCTCGTTTGGCAGAACTACAGGCCAAAAACAGCGCAGAACAGGACCAGATGGAAGTCACTGGTCTCGGACTTATGTTCCGTAAGAAACTGAGAAGTTGGAAGAAGAAAATCCAAAACAATCCTAAGCTGCAATTAAAGGATGTTTCTTTAGGACCTAAACTGTCTGAGCAGTAGAGATTTCCTTACTTCAGCCATGAGTCTTTCTCTCGCCAATCTTTCTCGTTCCCATTCAGCTTCTCTCTTTGTCCACATCCGTGCTGCTTCGTCTCTGCAAATTCGACAAGTTTGCAATTACAAAAAAATGTTAACGCCAAGTACAGTTGAACCTTTCTACAGTGGCCACCTAGGGGAAGAATTAACTGGCCGTTGTAAAGAGGTGGACGTTGCAGAGAGGTTACAATAAAAGTAAAGTGTATGGGGACGAAACATCCTGGCCGTTTTAGAGAGGTTGTTGACATTAGTGGAGGGTCGATTGTAGCTCCAAGTGCACTGATGATGGTTTTAGCAAATCCCCTTCTATTTATCCCAGGTTTTAATAATCACGATTTATTGTTTATTTTTATTTAGTATTGTTGACGACGCGAAACGCGCCAGTGCAGGCACGATTAAATTTAACAACTGACGTCATTCATGGGGAAATTATCATGGCTTAGACATAAATTTATCGCAACAAGTCGATATGTTTTCGTGAATTTTGTAGTGATTTTACATTAGAATCATGTAGCGATGAGTGTGAAAAGATACCAGTCACGTCACGCAATTTGTTCTCCGTTGTGGAGGAAAAATTGCACGACGACAATGTTTAGAAGAGTACATGTACATATACAAAAATGTATGCCATTTGTTGATGTACCTGTAAAGCATGTCCAACTCTGCTTCCCTCTGTTGTTCCAACTTAAGCTGTTGAGCGACAACCTTTGAAAGAAAGGAAAATTGCTTTTAACTATTGATTGGTAAGGGTGACAAGAGTCAAACCTGCAGCAATGTCAAAATATTTTTAGAGATAATGTATTATTCTTCACCTGTCTCATGTACTCTGCATCAGCTCGGGCTTTCTCTCGTCTTGAAGTCTCCAGTACTTTATCTTGATCTTTCTGTTGATAAACATAGTGAGAAACCAAACAAATCAGCTTTCCTTTAAAACTTTTTTTGTCCTCTTACAAATGTATTGTTTTCCATCTTGGAACTGATGAAACAACTTGGAAAGGACCTCTTAACACGCAACAAGAGTCGGTTATTGATAGAAATCTGTTGTGAATCCGTGAATGTGATTCACTCTTCCATCGTTAACTAGACTGTGGAAAGTCTCTTCTTTTCTCTGGCGAATGCGAAATTTGAGAGCGGGAAAGGGACAAAGTTGCAAGCCACGAGAATCACATGAGTGAGGCGAGGGAGCAAAAGGGGAGACTGCAATAAACACTAATGGCATACACATCATCAACAACTGAAACTCCGCCCCTTTTTAAATCAACACGAGGAAAAAAATAATTGAAAATAAAATTTATCCCGCCCGGGAATCGATTCCAACGTACTTTTTTTTTTTTTTTTTTTTTGATTCCAACGTACTTCCTTTCCGAGAAAAGGAACCACAACTGCAGTAGTTTTTACTAACATTTTCCTGGTGTCAATCCAGACAACTCCTATACACTGTACATGTAAGCCTCAATAATTATCCCAGTGGTGTCACTAAGGAAGTTGTTACTGACAGAGCACTCAAATCGGTTTGGAAGAACTTGAAAGTACATGTACTTGATGCTTAATGCATCAGTCAATTCCACCAATGTCCCCCTCCCCCCCCCCCCCCCCCCCCTGGCTGCACAAATCCCCAGGCATTAGCAATTGAGCTGTTAAAAATATGCTCCATGGTACAGTAAAAAAAAAAGGCAAATTCTTCGCCTCTGGGCTCATCCAAAAGTTAATTGAGGGCAAACCAAGGTGCAGAGAAGTGCTAAATGTACTATGTACTTCTCAGTCACTATTGGTTCGTTATCTCATTATTAGCCTGCGTGGCAGGCGTAGAAAGGGGAGGGAGAAGGGGAGTTCGGGCGTGAGCGCGAGGAGAGAGCGCGGAGCGCGATCGGCGGGAAGGGGGGCAGTTCCTCCCCAGCCTCTCCCCCCAACCTCTCCCTCCCGCCGATCACGCTCCGCGCTCTCTCCTCGCGCTTCGCGCTCGAACTCCCCTCCTCCCTCCCCTTTCTATGCCTGCCACACAGGCTATCTCATTATGGCCTCCTTCGAGCTGTAGCTAGTCTCCCACGCAGCCGTTATTTGTGTCATCGCGCAATGCTTCTCCCCGGGGAGAAGCGTTGCGTGATGACACAAATAACGGCTGCGTGGGAGACTAAGCTGCAGCTGGCCACTAAATTCTCATCTTTGCTGATGACCTTGAAGCCAGGTTTTTTTTGATGCACTGGGGGATAGGCATTGCTGGAATTGACTGATGCATTAACTCTTGTTGGCATTTGTAGCACAATATTTTAAAGCCCGGACCGAATAAGAACGAAAAGCGCCGATAGTTTCTCCTGAACTCACTCTCATGTCTTACCTTCTGAGACATTGCTTCTAAAATCTTCAAATCAAGTTCCTAATTGACACAAAATAAAAGCTCACATAAAAATGATGTTCTACTGTATACATATGTATGCATAACAAAATTAACTCGTACAGCAAGTGATGCGATACCGGGGGGGGGGGGGGGGACTTCGATATAAAAGTGGCGGGGGTGCTCGTCGTACCTTTTAGGGGTTAAAATTCATGATTTGGTATCGCTTAGGGAGTAAAATCTAAATTGACCACCCTTAGAGTTAACACGGTACCTTTTAGGGTTGCTGAGCCGGAAAAAATATGACAGGAACTATTTTTGTTTACAAATAGATCGTATTCGAAGGAATCGTCTTTATCACTATTAAAGAATGTTATATTGTCAGTTAATGTGTTGTTTTAGAATTGGTACCTCTTAGGGGTGAAAATGAATTGGGGCCACGCCCACAAAAATAATTTTGGTACCTTTTAGGGGTTCTTTTCAAAATTTCCGACGAGCACCCCCGACCCCTTTTATATGGGAGTCCCCCCCGGGTGCGATACACTACATTGTTGTTGTACGATCTCCTATTTTGAAGTGTTTCTAAACAGCTCTTATTGATCGAGTTAGAGGTCCGTTTTCCCCTTCAATTTATGGCCCAAACATGGGCCGTAAATTAAAGGGGAAAACGAGGATCCATATCTTACAGTACAGACCGAGAGGTTAAACCTTTCACTCCCAGAGTCAAACCTTGAGTCAATAAATGGGGTTGTACCTTTTGAGTCTGTGGATGAAACCCTAGTGTGTGACCATTCAAATGATAGCTATTGAGCAGTACTTTCATGTGGTACTGTTTATTATGCTATACAAGGTGGTTCTAACTTTTGAGTCTGTGGATGAAACCCTAGTGTGTGACCATTCAAATGAGAGCTATTGAGCAGTACTTTCATGTGGTACTGTTTATTATGCTGTACAAGGTGGTTCTAACTTTTATGTCTGTGGATGAAACCCTAGTGTGTGACCATTCAAATGAAAGCTGTTGAGCAGTACTTTCATGTGGTACTGTTTATTATGCTATACAAGGTGGTTCTAACTTTTGAGTCTGTGGATGAAACCCTAGTGTGTGACCATTCAAATGAAAGCTATTGAGCAGTACTTTCATGTGGTACTGTTTATTTTGCTGTACAAGGTGGTGGTTCTAACTTTTACGTATGTGGATGAAACCCTAGTGTGTGACCATTCAAATGAAAGCTATTGAGCAGTACTTTTAGGTGGTACTGTTATGTGTTTACAATTTTGTAACACGAAATTCAAGATATGTCTTCAGTTTTGATCTTAGCACTCTTGGGAGTGAAAGGGTTAATACTAAACAGTGATTTCTTACCAATGCCTCTTGTATCTGTTTGCTTTTTCTTTTCATCTGAGCTTTGTGTTGACGGATCAGGACACGTCTGAAAAGTGACATCAACATGCGTCATTAGAAAATCTTTGAAAACAAGGAATGACAGCTGAACCAATAACAAGGAACAAACAAGGAATGATGAGAAAACAGTACCCTGGGTACCAGAGGTTTTTTTCTCGCGCATGTCGGGATAGGTTGGAGGCTGGGCATTGTTGGCCTTCAAAGAAATCCTCTAGCACCCAGGGTAAGAAGAACACAGATGTTTTATGAATAAATCAACTTTGTTGGAATTTGAATTTGAAATGTTGGTACAGTTTTGAGGATGAAAAACTGGAAAAGCAGCAGGAATACCCTATATTTACCCGAATTAATTTGCACAAATTGTGTTACAGCCATTTTGCCACTGTCTTACCCAAATTCCCGTTTTCTCCTTGCTTCATCTAACAGTCTTCTGTCTTCCTCCTAAATTGATTTAAAATAAAAGATAGGTGGTGGTAAACCTAAGCACTTGTACATGTAAAAACACCACATCAACACACAAACAACTGACTAAAACACCAACCTCGTCCCCAGGGCCATCTCCGCTTTCAAGATGGCGGGTGGGCGCGAAGAAGACCCTGGCGAAGAGCAGGTCACGTGTCTCCTAAAATATTGGAGATTTTGATTGTTTCAAAATGGCGGCGGGCTCGCGATTGGCTAATTTTGTGGTCACGTGACCTGCTCTTTGCCAGGGTCTTCTTCGCGCCCACCCGCCATCTTGAAAGCGGAGATGGCCATGGGGATGAGGTTGCTAAAACACATGCAGATCAACAATGACTACAAGTTGTATTTAACTTAGCAAAAGTTTGCAGATTCATATGACGAACAAGTAGCTTTTGTGGTCTGCACCCCACCTCCCAGAAGTAACTGAGTCCGCAGTTTATTACAAGAGTCAGGTTGCTAATTGCAAGTAACATGATGTATCTTCAAAGCAACAAACTAACATTTAACAACTTTAACTTGACTGTACTTCTACATGTAGAAGCATGATTTGACAAAACAGTACTTACAGTACATGTATCCTGTGAAAGATATAGAGGATATTACACGGTGGCGCGAAGATATCATTTTTATTTTCGAGTGGTAAAAACAATATTTTACGAACGAGCAACATTTTTTTTTTAAAGTGGCAGCTTGTGTGACACTGTCTGATTAACACTTTTCATATTTAACAAAACAAAACAGAAGAAAAGAAAACTCACAGCTTGTTCAAGCTTCCTTTGTTCTGTAATCAAGTCCTCTTGCTCTTGCTTTAGCATCAAAGCCTGCCAATAAGCACACCATCAACAATTATGATCAAGAGATAGAGTCAGTGGTTTCATTAGAAGTTAGTAAGTAAGTAAGTAATCTTTATTTAAGCATTCAGCTCTAGGCTGGTATCCATAGGGGCCCTGCGTCTAAAAAATACATTATATTACAATTTAAGAAGATTTAAAAAATTACTATACTAATAATAAATTACAATAAGATAAAAAATACTATGATAAAAAATACAATACTAATAAATTACTATAAGAGGCTAAAAAAATATGTTACTAAGAAGTTATGATAAAAAGAAATGTTTTGCTAGGCGGCAGAAAGTCTGTATATTATTAGTTCACTATAAAATTGTATGTTTCTGATCAATGTTTCTGAAAAATATATGTATTCATCATGGATTACTTGACAGTACATTTCTTTCGGGGTGTTACATAGTACAGAATGTCTATGCAATTGATTCATTAGCAAGGTGGGAGTATATAATTGTGCTTTTATATGCATTCAGGTTCTATGTTCTGCCTCCTTGCCTTCAAAGTTAAATACCAAGTACATGTAAATGTACAGGTAGCTAGCCCCATTATGGCAGAATCTTGGAAATGCCTTCAATACATGTACAATGTAATTATGGTCAATTGTGATAAATTCAACAGATTTACAACCAACCTTCTTTAGGCCCTGTTTATAAGGAGGGAGGGAAACCCTAGCAAGAGGGTTACCCTAGCACTCGCACATTTTACAAGGCAGCTAGGGTTACCCTGGCACTAGGGTTACCCTAGTGCCAGGGTTATGTTTCTCGAAAGAAGGAATACTGCATCTGACTGGTTACAAAATAGTACATTAAAACATTACAAAAACTGTCTACTGTACATTGCACTGTACCTCTTCCTCTCTCCGTTTCAGTTCTTCCATTTGATGCTTCAGATCCTCGGCAAGATTTTCTTGTTCCCTGGGAATAAGGAGCTGATTTTATTTACAGTAGAACCCCTATTAAGTGGCCACCCTCGGGGAAATGGCAAGTGGCCGCTTTGTAGGGGTTTTATTTACAGTATTATACTGATATTGGGACTTTGATAGCTGGCCATTTAATAGGGGTTGGCCATTTAGTAGGTGGCTGCTTAATAGGGGTTAGACTGTAACTCTTAAATTCCCAAAGAGTGATCTAACAATCTAAGCCCGGGCCAAACAAGGATGAGAGTTGCTAAGAGTCCAAACTCTCGCTCTCATTTGGCCTGAAAATGGTATGCACTCTCATCGACAACTCTTGCTTTCGTTTAGCCCGAGGTGATGATAGTCGATGAGAGTTTGCTCTCGTTTAGCCCGAGGTGATGATAGTCAATGAGAGTTTGCTCTCGTTTAGCCCGAGGTGATGATAGTCGATGAGAGTTTGCTCTCGTTTAGCCCGAGGTGATGACAGTCGATGAGAGTTTGCTCTCGTTTAGCCCAAGCTGATGATAATCGATGAGAGTTTGCTCTCGTTTAGCCCGAGGTGATGACAGTCGATGAGAGTTTGCTCTTGTTTAGCCCGAGGTGATGATAGTCGATGAGAGTTTGCTCTCGTTTAGCCCGAGGTGACGATAGTCAATGAGAGTTTGCTCTCGTTTAGCCCGAGGTGACGATAGTCAATGAGAGTTTGCTCTCGTTTAGCCCGAGGTGATGACAGTCGATGAGAGTTTGCTCTCGTTTAGCCCAAGCTGATGATAATCGATGAGAGTTTGCTCTCGTTTAGCCCAAGGTGATGATAGTCGATGAGAGTTTGCTCTCGGTTGGCCTACGCTTGATGATAGTCAATGAGAGTTGAAGAAAATTCTCACGAGAGCCAACTCTCAGCAGCTCTCATCCTCGTTTGGCCCAGGCTTTACACAAAGTAAATGCATATTATGCGTTGTCCAGCATCGTGAACTACTACAAATTTGTACATCAATTGTAGTTGTACAATGTACCTAAGGGATATTACCTGGGAGGGAATCAAGTGACAGGGTGATCACCTTTTGGGGTTAAAATTTGTGGTTTAGTACCGTTAATTCGGGTGTTTATGAACAAAATGTCAAATGACCACCTTTGGCATTAAGCCGGAAAAATATAATAAGACACCGGAATTAGTTTTTCCTTAGATTTTTGTACATGTGCCTCTTACAGCAAGAAGCCAAAAAGTGGGACCACTTTTAATTAATTCACATTCTTCCGTGCGTGCAGACTATCCAATCAGAAGCCGAGGACTGTAGGGGTAAAAATGAATTTGAGCCATACATCTGTATCCACAAATTAAACGAGATTCTGGTACCTTTTAGAGTTTACTTTCAAAATTTCCGACGATCACTTTTACATTTGGAGTCTCCCCCCACGGGATATTGTCCTGACAGAGGTCCAATAAAATTCAGTTTCACTACAAATAATCTTTGGTATTCAGTTTCAGTACAAACCTCTTCTTTGCTTCTTCTTTAGCTTTTTCTTTTTGCAGTGCCAGAAGTCGCTCTCTTTCCATAGCGGCATCCATTCTGACAAACAACAAAGACAAACAGGGTTAAAAAGTGATCTGTTATTATGTACCCAGACAAAAAGAGACTCTAGTCTGTAGTGTATCGTGTTGACAAGTCAAGACATTGGTACATGTATGCTTTATACTGGGTGGGGTGGGGGGCACTGAAGGATAGAAGTAGTTTTAGAAAAACCAAATGCTTCATGCAATAAATTTTATGTACACATGTACATGTACCTGAAGTACATGTTAATAAATATTGAATATGTTGTGCAGAGCAATGGTTAACAAATCAAATACATTTTTTCATGGTCTACACTCTTTTATGAAATAAACAAGATACTACGCTCGCTCTTGGTGATTGGCTCAAAACCATTTACCATTATACTCTATGGAAACATAGAAAATTGCTTCATGCTTTTATTTCATGAAACAATAGAAAACATTTTCCGTGTTTCCATAGAGTTATCATGGTAACACTCGTGGAAGTTTGGGAGAACTTGAAATTGCTGTGGAAACACGAGCCGCAGCACAGCATTCCTTGTTCTCCCAAACTATGGAAACACGGAAAACGTTTTCTATTTGGTAATAGACCATAGAAATGATGCCATAAAATGTTCAAAACTTTCACTGCCAAGTTTTGGACATTTTATGGTGTCATTTCTATGGTTTAGACCATGAAAAATGTCTTTGATTTTTTTTTTTTACAGCAACATGGAAAAAAATACGAGCGGAATTGGCTTTATTTTTTGTTGAGAAATACGCGAGCGACAGAGCAAAAGAATATGTACCATCAATAGGTCTGCCAAGTGGCTGTCAACCGAGTGGAGTGAAGGAAAATCGCTGAAACCCTGTGTGCCACCTAGGCATTGATAGGATAGATGATGATAATATCTATTCTCATCAACCATACATGTACAGCTCTTGACCAATGAGCGTGTGAGAATTTGACGACAGTTAAACATAAAATTGTCAATCAATACAATGTACATTCAGTATAATAAACACTTTTTAGAACATACTTTCTGTCTTCGTGTCTTGCTGATTTCAGGTTCTAAATTGAAGAGAGAACCAGAATACAAGTTAGAACCAAAGTGAAAAAAAAACATTGATAGGGATAATAGAAAATCAGACAGGGTTCAGACAGTGCATTTATTACGGTTACCTCTTCTCTGTCGGAAACTTGATCAGCCCAGCTGTTAACAACATGTTCCCTCAGCTGGTCTGCTTCAATCTATAAGTGTATCAATCAAAAGAGAAACAATCATGAAAACTGCCCCTGTCAATACCATGCATGTGAACTCTGCTCAATCAACAGTTGCACTTTCTCATTGCCGTCAATCACCTTAGTGGGCATCTCAGAAAACAGAAGTCCACTTCAACGAGTTCAAATGGTCGCGTTTGTGGATTGGTAGATTTTGATCCATATTGTTTGTTTCCTTTTTTCAGGGTCCGTTCGTTGTCATCGTAATTACAGTATGATGGATGCAGTGAAAAACGCAGTATTATTAGTCGGGTTTTGAGCTTCAGAGTTTGTCTTATTAAAAGGCACAGTGATGTTATAAAGTCTATATTCAAGCCGCTGTGCCCGTGTTTGACGTTGACTTGCCATCCTAAGCAGTTATTAATTATGCAAAAACATTTGGGGTGTTTCAGTCTAATGGAAAGAGTAATAGAGAGCATAATGAGAATGTAATTAAAATTAATTTGTTGCAATTATAATGAAAAATAATCAACTTCAAATATGTGCATTAGTATTTGATTACCTCTCTAAGTTCTGGAGCATTTTGTTTCCAATGCTGATACAGTTTTTGTTCAGCAGCCTGCAAAAGAAACGTACAATGTATCACAGTTACTTAATGTTAACACTATGTTAACCAGCTTTTAGTTATTTAAGGAAATCAATGCCCTGCTTGTGAATTTCAAAGGATCATAATGTATGGTGCTGACGATCAGAGTTGCAGACATGGAGCTTTTCATAGGCAGTAATAAATGTACCTCCCTTGTTGCATACTGAAAAGGAACTGTGTATGTCTGATGTCCAAGCAATTTCCAGCTCTGGTCACTTGTAAGTACCCTGCGTGGCAGGCATAGAAAGGGGAGAGATGAGGGGAGTTCTAGTGTGAGCGTGAAGAGAGAGCACGACTGGCGGGAATGAGACGAGAACGCCTGCAATGACAGTATTGTTTTTTATGTTTTTTAAGTTCACATTCTGGACGTAAAAATTGTGATTGGTTAGAATTAATTAAATGTCAATAAAGTTGTTAATCGATTGTTCTGATTGGTCAGTTATATGTCGATTTAAGTATTAATTTTAAGTGATTCCGGGTTGTTATCAATTTACATGTACATGCAACCAGGCGGATGAATCGAGATACGATCGTTTTGAGCTACTTGTACAGGAATCACTTTCATTATTGAAAGAAAACGGCTTTAACCTTGAATGAAAAGTGGAGCAGAGGAAAGGGTCATGACATATGATCTTCCACAACTAACAGCTGTATTTGAATGCAAACCACGTTGTAACATCACGCTGGGAAAGAAAGTTATTTGCCACGCCGTTCAAGACTTTCGTCAGAATGTCTCACAGTCAAAGACAACCTTTCACCACTTATGAGAAAATTATTCCACTTTTCTTCAGTTCATAGCGCTATAAATTTAAGGAAGTTTTCATGCACGGAAAGCAAAGACTTGCAATATTCAATGCATGACGGAAGTAGGAAATAAATTATGTTAGAACGTGAATTTTAGGAATGTGACCAAATGTCTAGAAAATTATTATTAAAATTATCAAAACTAATCAGGGTACAGAATCGGAAAAACAATACCGTCATTGCAGGCATTATTATTATTATTATTATTATTCCTGTCCTATTCCCACCGAACTCCCCTGTAAATACTTAGCTATTATACATGTAGGCTGTACTTAGAGGGCCACAAGTTTATTAGCCTCGCTATTACGTGCTACCCTCTATAAATAAAGATACTACCTACTGTACCTACCTACCTACCTATTTTAATATATATCGTGTATAAATAAATGCTTTATTATATTTATTATTATTATTATCCCTCGACCCTTTCTACGCCTGCCACGCAACTGCTAAGTTGCAAGTTGTATGTACATGTAGTATGTATCCATGATATATTTGTACACTTTAATAAAATTTATGGCTTGTGCAATGTTTTACAAGTATGTCCCAGGATGTGTGATTAAACACTTACATGTATTATAATTTAAAATATACTGTAGCTAATACCTCCTTTCTTCTGGCTTCCTTGTCAGCCTTAAGCCCATCAGCTCTGGAAGGCACAGTATATTTTACAAAATTAATTCAATTATAATATTATTATATTTGTACATCACATATATACTTGCTCCTTCTGAGTCAATATAAAGAGGTTATTCAGCGGAAAGTTGTGTAATACGGCTGGGTATTTTTACGAGTCAGTTTTTATTTTTTCGAGCCTTTAGGTGAGAAAAAATAAACATTGACGAGTAAAAATGCCCAGCCGTATTATACAACTTTCCGCTGAATAAATTGCTTATTATACGACATAATATCTTTCCTAAAATATAGGCTTTCAACAGTGTTTTCTGTAGCGCGTGGTCAGGGGGACTAAGAACCGTGTAATATGGTCTCATATTTGCACTCATCTAGGTGCGTATTCGCACTCTAAAATGCTATGTTGTATAATAATAAAGCACACTGCATGCTAGTACAAGCTGTACAAACCTCTCTCTCATTTGTACAAGACTTCCAGCTCCACCAAGTCTTTTTGCTTTAAGCTCTTCCTGAAAATAAAAAAATACATTTTGTACACCATAAGCTTGATCAAGTCTATTTAAAATAATGCATTGCATCAGTTTTACTAGTAATTAGGCAACATAGAAATGTTTAGATTTCAAGAAGTGTCCCCAGAATAATAATAGACCTTTCTCCAAAATGGCCGCTGCAAATTCATATTAAGCTGGGCGGAAAATCAATACCAGCACCTGAAATACCACCTCTTGTTTGGTAATCTTACAAAGTTTTGTTAGGTTAGGTTCTACCTGAGTTGAGAAAACGGAGGTTGAAAACTGGAAAATTCAGAGACGTTTGTATGGTGAAACTTCGTATGAAACTTTGTACGATTACCAAATAAGAGGTTGGTCTTTCAGGTGCTGGTATTGATTTTCCGCTCAGTTTAATTTTAATAATTTTGAATTTGCAGCGGCCATTTTGGAGAAAGGTCTATTGCACTATTATTGTATACTGCCCACTGACTGTTCAAAAATTACAATGTATTTTTTTAAACAAATACGGCAGGTTTATATTTTAGTCTACAGTCAAACCTCCACTAACGTCCACCTCTGTCTCTAACAGCCAACTGACTAGGATCCATATGCTCTATTCTTATAGAAATTACCTCCCTACAACAGCCACCTCTCTGCAAACACCAGTAATTCTGCCCCGAGGTGGCCATTGTAGAGTGGTTCATTTGTATTTTCATTGTTTTATCATGATGATCATTATAATTTGACTCAGTCTACCTCATATTCCTTGGTTTCCTTCAACAATAATTCAGATAATCTTTTTTTCCTCTCCTCTAATCTCTGTCGTTTATCTTGTTTGATGTCTTCCTTAAACAAACCATCCAGTGCTTGCATGCTATTAAAAAATCATTAATTTAGTTTATAATAATTTATTATGTGTAACTTATATGTACACTGTACAGTAATTCATAGGACTGGTATAAAATAAACTCATTTTTTTAACCTTCACCTTTGGCTCATAAGGAGGAGCTATGGCAGTGATGTCATTTAGGCCTAGTCACAATTGCCCGTTCCAAAGTTCAAAAAGGGACTGGGCACTAGTTTACCTATTGTTCAAATTAAGTCATATTAAAAAATTAATCCCATCACCAGAAAGATCGCATGAAAATGAGTAAGTTCACCAAGTTTGGTTATGTTACATTACATGATAGTAACCAGGGCCCGGTTGTTCGAAACCCCGATTAGCACTAATCCACGATTAAATACGCTAATCCGCGATTAAATTTTAATCGTCGATTAGTTTCGGTTGCTCAAAGCCCGATTAGCCCTAATCCACGATTTAAAAAGGGTTAAATTTAACCCACCTCGCTAGGTGGATTAATTCTTTAATCGGCCGATTAAGAAAATAAAAATGACAACAAAATGGCTTTCTTGTTGTATGTTGTGTTGCTGTGGAAAGAAAACAGAGGCAATTTCAGCACATACTTCATAGGGTTCACAATTAATGGCTTCACAAACAAAGAGCTTAGAGAATTTTATTATATGACCACTGAGCGTTTTTCTTTTAGTAGGTGCAGACGCTAAATGGTAACACGTCATTTTATCTGGGAAGCCCGTAAAGTGCATTAGAACAACGACAAATATTAATTTTATAAAGTAACAGTTCAAACTTCTGTTAAAATTGCAACCAAAACTTCCACTTTTGCCTTTACTTTTACCGAAGTTCCAAGGTTTGAATTCAAATATCTCATATATAAGCTCAAGTGTAGTAAGCAAAGTTTTACAATGGGGACGTTTTTGGAGTAGTACAGCAAAGCGGATTTACACGACGTTTTGCGGGTTAATCCCGCTCGTCTCAACTGAATTGAATCACACAGATCGACATTTCTTCATAGCCGAAATACGCTATTAATACATACTTGGTTTGAACCGGAGACTCAATTTTCCGTTGAAAGAAAAATATTTTGATGCTGAAAATAAGGCATGGCTTGGAATGCATGGAACAAGGATCGTACTTAACTCAAACTGTTGAGCTTGAAGCAGTTGAAGTCAGTTGAGGATTTTGCTTCAATCGCTTCGTTTCCCTTCAGCTTGGAGTTGTTTTGTTTAACTTTAATATATATATTATCAGTAAGGATTCTAAACATCTACCGTTGCTGTTTAGATTTCTACTAGTCCAACAAGACAGCTTTTCGTGTTGTTGTTGTTGTTGTTCTTGAATAAATTGATGCACTTCTTCATAGAGTTTGAATAGAGTTTGAGCTTGTTTTCAATTAAATTTCAGTGCTTGCAGAATACATTGTTTCGTAGATAGTCAAGTTTTAAAATGTCAAACGTTCTTTGCTTTCGGAATGATCGTTATATTGCTCATTAAGAAGTAAAAACTAGAGAACAAATTGGTTTCAAATTCCATGGCCGTACGCATTTCTAGCAGGGACGTACGGCTGTTTCCATCACTTCGAAGTGTACGGACTTCACACAGAACTTTTTTCATATGGTTTTGCAAGGAAATAGCGCGCGGGGCATATGATAATTAATTCAAATTATTTAACATAATTAATTATATCTTTAATCGTGGATTAGTTAATCGACTGGCTAATCTGCGTTTGAACAACAGATTTTTAACCCGCGATTAGTTAACCAATGATTAAGAAATTTAACCCACGATTAGGCTTAATCGACGATTAGTTTAATCGGGGTTTCGAACAACCGGGCCCAGGCTGTGAGCTGTCAAAGGTCGCCCAAATTCCATACAAAGTCTCTAATTTTTCTGATTTTTGAAAGCCTTCTACATGGTTGCAATCTAACGAAACAACCTCAAACTTGGTAAACTGACTAATTTTAATGTGATCTGTCTTGTGACGGGCTCCAATGTTTAATTGAATTTAAATTTAAAAACTCGTCTCCAGTCTCCATTTGAACTTCGGAACGGGCAATTCTTTGGAAATCAGCAGATTTTAAACAGACATCAGTAATACTACAGGACTGAGTACTGTACGTACTGAGTACTGTACAATTCAGGGAGTAATTGGCCGAGTTATGAAATCGGCAGAGCACACAGCGGAGGCTGATATGAAATTGCGAGCACAATATTACCAACATTGTTCCCAGGGTGTACTCCGCTTTCAAGATGGCGGCTGGGCATGGAGAAGACCCTGACACACGCTGGTGTAATACTCCACGAATCGTGGAGTATTTTGTCAAGTTAGTGACACACGATCGATCGTCTTCGCTACACTTGACTAACGGTTCTAGGATCAAATATCATCATTATTATTTGATCCTAGAACCGTTAGTCAAGTGTAGTGAAGATCGTGTGTCGTGACAAAATACTCCACGGTTCGTGGAGTACATGTATTTCACCAGCGTGTCCCAGGGTCTTCTCCGTGCCCAGCCGCCATCTTGAAAGCGGAGTAGACCCTGGGAACGAGGTTGCAATATTACTCCCTGAATTGTATATACCGGTAACGCAAGCTCCATTATAATCAGTTAATAGGAAGTCTAATGCGAACCTTTTTTTAGTCAAAAAGTCAGTGATTATTCCATCAGTTTTACAAACAGTAGGGAAACAGCATGACAGAATCCATTTATTAAAGTGCATGTTATTAATGTGTGGATGGGCGTATGTACATTTGTAGGTGTCCTATTACGGAGATCCAATTTGAAAAAGTTCAAACTGGGCATCTGTAATTGGACACCCACATGATCGTGCTCCAATTACGTTACAAACAGGTGTACAAATAACCAATCATCAACAAGAATTTTGTTATTGATACAAATAAAATTTATTTGTATTAATGATAAATTGGGAGACTCCTGATCAAATCACTATGATTTGAATGGAGTGGCGGGTTGGTCATCTGGAGTCAAATACAATATAAACCATTTGGCCATTGCATGTATCTCCCAGAAAATGTACAGTGCAACAAATAAAATTCCTATTAAACTTAACTGCTTCTTTCTGGGCTGTATAAAAAGGAATAATTTTTGTAGAATCATCTATAACGGTATGAATTTGTAACCAAGGTGATACATATAAGTATAAAACCTACAAGCCTGTAGATTTTGTGGGGAAAAGGAATATATAAGCTCAGGTTTGAATACAGCTAAGGTCAAGAATAATCTATCAAGTATAAAGTGGTTTGGCCTATCTTTCATAAACATAAGCTTAACGGATTTTTCATAGCTTGTGTCAAAGCTCACCTTTCTTCGTACGATTCTCTCGATCCCCAAACCCTTTGTTTCGTTGTTTCCACATTAGATCGATTAAAATATCTTGCGTTCTTGTCCCAAGCTTCTCTCCTTTCCGCTTCATATTGCGTTCTGCGAACAAGAAGTCCTTCGTTCCTATTTTTGTAGTTTTTCAGCCAGTACGGTTGTAATGTCGGAAGCGCCATTTTTGTTTTGTGTTCACAGCACCAAAACGAGGCAATAAACTCACGCAAGAGAGGCGCTAATTAATCAAATGATATAAATAACTAAAATTTTACAATAAAATTTCAACAGCCGAGATAGCTCAGTTGGAGAGCGTCAGACTGAAGATCTGAAGGTCCCTGGTTCAAATCCGGAGAGTTCGTATGAGCTCTGAATAATCCCGGGTCTCGGCAAATCTTTTTCCGTTTTTTTTCTTCCTTTTTCTTTCAACAAATATTGCGACTTTGAAACAAATGTATTACTTTCTCGATTTTTTGATGCCGAATTACCAAGAGGGTCATGCACAGGAACACCAATGATAGGCTGTTTGTGTATTATTTTTAACTCGTGAATGCGAAAGCAGTGAACGGGTTATAGCATTTGGTGGACAAATTTCACTCGGTTGCTCGGTCGGTCAATGGGCTGTAAACTTTATCGGGCTAGTAACAAGTTAAATTAAAATGTCCGAATTAGCGTTTTAGTTGACTCCTAGAATTGAAACGATGACTGTTCATCACGTATCGAGGCTGTGGATGAGGGTATTACCACTGATTTCATTGTAGACGACGACAACGGATCCAGAAAAGTTATTTCCTTTGCAAATGTCGGTAGCGAAGTGTAAAAGTAGAAAGCAGTGGCCTTTCAGTACATTACAATCGTGCGTGCATGGTTTCCATATGATCGCAACGATCGTAACCAGCCATCGTTGCGATCATACAGGGACCGCGGAGACCATTTTAAAGTGGTAGGGCTAAAAGGCAGAGAAGGGACAATTCGCGCCGAAGGCGCGATTTCCGAGCGCCAAGGCGCGAGTTTCTATGGGGTCCGGGGGCATGCCCCCCAGAAATTTTTTGAAATTTTGGGCCTCTTAGAATGCATTTCCCAGGAGCCATAATCAGGGACGGAGACCGTAAATTCAGAGCGCGCGTGTCCCCATGTGAATACTTTTTGTAGCTATTTTTAGAACCTCGTGACGTAAGAAAAACACGCAAACGCGCGAGAAAACTCGCAATTCTTCGTGTATGCTGGCGATCTCTTTCGGGGGATTCGGGGTCTTTCGGGTCGGTTTATTGCGCTTCGCGATTTCAGCGAAAAGTCAAAGAACTGCAGAGGAGACCAATGAATGTTCCATACGGTTAAGGGTGTTAAGGATCCATCACTTTTCAGGGTAGGCAAGGCAGCTCGGCATGCTGTCTTATAGCCCTTGTTATGAACCTGATAAATAATTTGTTTTATGAGTGCTTTTCTGCTGCAGTAATTATATGATCATCTCTACTCCTATTCTGATCCCAAATAATTATTTTATTACATACAGGAAAGCTTACTCGTATGCATTTTTTCGCAACTCAACAACAGATTAAATAATAATAATAATAAAAATGAAGTTCAGTTTGCCTTCAAAGTCAGCGTCAGTTTTGTCAGATAAAGGGAAAATTGAGATTCAAAATTTGCCCAGCATTGAATTCAGAGATTGAAGAAGCTGCACATCTATGTAAATACAAGAAACTATTATTCTTTTATGTAATTAATAATGGGTAAATAAAGTTGTTGTTGTTATTAAAAATTCGAAAAGAAGAAAATGGCTGAAACTACCAGAGATATAGTAGTGTAGTACAGTACTGACCAGCTAAGATATTGACTTCATAGTGTCAGAGAAATAGCCACAAATGGAGAGAACTTATCATGTAATTTTCTGGATATATAGCTTAGTAAGCTTATAAAAGAACGGCTTTCCTATTTCGCTGAAGTGATATACTGTCGCGGCATTTCTCTCTAAAAAAATAAGAAGTTAAAGTATGTTCCAATAACCAATGGATCGGAGGAGCCAAGTGGCTCATCATGCATTGTTCTTGAAAAACATATACAAGAACAACAAAACAACAACAAAGTTTATATAAAGCTTTAATCGGCTTGCTGAATATTTCGGCAACCTCGCTAAAATTCACGCTATTTGATCGATGGCAATTTCGTTTGCTGCGAAATACTCCAAATTTTCGGTTAAAAGAATAGCTTTTTGTATTCTTTAACTAATACTATCGATAGCTTGACCGTAATAGCTATAATTATCTTGTGGATGTACAAAAACAACCACTCGATCGGGGTTCCTAAATAAACAAGCGTTTGACTGTTTACGCGGCAATTGAAAATTTTATAACGGCTTAATTCGCTTGAGAAACGAAAAAAAGTAAACAAGGTCTGAAAACCTTGCTCTCAAAACCACAGGAATTGTTTCTGATGCACTCAACCATTGAACTTTTGTGTAGACAGGTAATTTACTTACAACTCTGCAATTGCTTGAGGTCTTTACCAAAGCTTTTTCGCCGGTTCTTTCGATTCAGATTGCCGTGGCCGCGAAGTACAACTTTTGTAGTTTTGCGGCCAAAGCCTTACACAAAACCTGTTGAACCAGTGAATTCCTACAAAATACCGCTTTCCTGCGGTTAAAATGTAAAGATAAAGCACTAAAAGCGAACTAGTTTGTCATAACTACGTACGAGGTTTAGATAAAGGACCATAAAGTTCAAGTTGTGACAGATCTTAGCTTGATTCTTATTCGCTTGCTCCTGACAGTCGATCCTGACAGCCGGTTGACTTGGAATGGCTTTCTCTAGCGCTGTTGAGATTTTCACAGGGATAGGAAAAGGGAATACCTTTTATTTCAAACTTATAAAAGGCTATAAGATTCAAGAAAAATTCATTACCTAACGAGAGAATTCCACATTAAATTTCATTTAAAAAAAACGAAATCGCACGACGAATCGCGAAGCTCGTAATCATCTTCCCAGGCGATCGCGATCTGCGATAGTATCATCGTCTTCACTTTCTTCGTAATTCACAGGGTTTTGAACTACTTTCGTCACTGTTGGAATCACTCGAGTCAAGAAAGTTGTCCTCTAAGGACTTCTTCAAGTTTGAAAAACTAACGGAGGACATCAACGCCATCTCCCCCTCGCCAACAAAAACAATGTTGTCCGAGTGTTGGCCGCCATTTTCTGCCAAAAGTTTTTTTGACAAATCTCCTCGCACGACACACGCGCGAAACTCGCGCGCCTGATTGCGTATGTATTTCTAAAAATAGCACAACTACTACAACACATGGGGACAACCCCAATACTAGAATATCTATAGAGTTACGGTCTCCGTCCCTGATTATGGCTCCTGATTTCCTGCATTCTGGAGCAAGAATTAGGGTATTTGAATAAAACACACTCCGAGCATAATTAATTTTTGGCTTTGAAAAATTAAGAGTATCAAATACATCCGTTTTTATTGACCATAAATTCATACAATAATCTTTCGATGTTTTTTAACCAGCAAACGAACCGTAATGTCTGCAAGTATGGAGGTCGTCGAGCATCGTCGAGCACATGGGCAAATCGCCCTAGTCCCCCTCATCCGTGTCTGCCATACGGTAGGAACGCCTGTGAGAATAACTGCCGCCGCGAGCTTTGCCGAGCCTTTGACTTCGTGAAGCGCATATGCAAGAGTAGCTAAGAGTAGACGGCGTTTTGTTACTTTCCAGTGGTAAAATTCATACATTATCCATGTCATCTGGAGCCCTAAAAAATCAACCCAAGCAAAAAAGTGGTAGGGCTATAGCCCTACCAGCCCCTCCCCCTCCGCGGTCCCTGTCATATGGAAACCACTCTTGCGATCGTTGCGCCGGATCGTTGCGATCATATGGAAACCAGGCTTAAGGTACGCATGACTGACGGAAGTCTATTGCCAAGTGAATTTTGATTTCGAAGGTCGCGTAGCATTGAAATCAGTGGTAAAAAAATGAGAGTGTAGATTTATGCAAACTGTAATTGTAAACTGCCTGTTCCAGTTTTCAGCCAGTAAACCCATCCGTCATTATCGTTTCCTCAAAAAAAAAAAAGGAAATGTAATGCAAAAATGCGACTAAATTCTATTAAAAACTATTTATTATAACAATAATTCCTGCTTTAGCCATTTATGGTGACTTGTATTACCTACTGCTACACAGTAGCTTACTTTTTTTAACATACACTGAACATACAAAATATCATAAGTAACGTATATAACACCAGAAGATTTTTAACACAACAATGTACTGGTAAAAATCGACCTGTGTACCTCGGGCTATCAGGCTCTAGAACAGAAAGAGATGATCTCGTCAGGAGCATATGCTCCTGTCTCGTGTAATATCAATTTAATTACAGCTGTAAATATTCGAAATTACTTTCTTTCTAGCTTTTCAATACCATTGAATGCATTTCTCATATTTTTTGCATTGAAATCTCGTGCGGGTTTGTCACGTGACCTTAATTATTTAGCAACATTCCCGCGAAAACCGCGGGCGTCGTCAATTTGTGGAAGTTGTGTTCCTACGCAGGAGGTACTAGCTGTTTCCCGGAAGTATAAATGGGGACACTGGTGAGGAATCGTTCATGGCCCTCGCAGTACAACAGTTCATCGATTTCGCTGGCACAGCATGATTCATGTAGGACTGTAAGTCTGTAACCCTACACTACCCTGTGATTTGTCAAGTAAATCTTTATAAGCGTCTGGAGGAAAGTCGTCATCTTCATCATCTTGATTAAGTTTTTCCTTTGACGCACGCAGGGCCTTTTTCGAGGGTTGGCGTCGCGAGGACCCGGGAGTACTTTGCGCGGAGGAGCGTCCACGGTCCTTTTTCGTTGGGCTCGACGACGACGACTCGTCATTAGGCTCCTCTCCTTTGAGAGCGTCCACCGGACTCAGTCCCCTCGCGGCGTTGAAACAGAAGCAGAATATGATGCAACACAACAAAGCAAACAGGTTGAGGAAACCGAGAGCCAGACCCACCCCTCCCACCACTTTCATTTTGTCATCGTATGCGAAATTTAGACCCGTGCATCCTAATATATTGATGAAGTCCATGGGGTTCTTGGTATCCATATCGTAACCGCAATTCTCCGTTGGGTACTTACAGCAGGAGGTCGGTACCCGGTTGTTTTTTCCCTGGGGAAACAAGAAAACAACCCATTAAAATATACACACACAAAAGTAATCTATACAGGGATGCATGTAAAGAATGTCCACTTAGGGTAGCCACTGACTCGTCCCCAGTCGTCTCTCTTGTCAAGAGAGACGACTGGGGACGAGTCAGGGGTAGCCAGGTGTTTGCTTCAGCGCAATTTAAGTCGATAGCATGTATACATCAAAGCTTTTTGAGAGGTATCAGCTACTAACGCACATGAAAATGGACTACAGTCAACTCGTCTCTCAAAGGGGACATCACTGTAAGGCGGACACCTCTCTAAGGCAGACATGCATATGGCTGGCTGGTCCCGTCCGAATCTCACTTGTTTGTCTGTAACTAAACTCTCTTTAAGGCGGACACCTCTCTATGGCAGACAGTGGACACTTTTTATAAGCAAAATTCTGGTTATCATACTTGCGATAATAACCCCAATCAAAAGTCTTGTTCCAGTTCTGACGTCACATATTTCTAGTGCCAGGTTACATCAACACTCTCTCTAAGGCAGACAGACAGCAAGAGCTGTCCCGACGGTGCCCGCCTTTGAAAGAGTTCACTGTACTTGGTCCAGTTTCTCGACCCTACTTTTCCAGGATAGTCTGCTATTTTAGACATTACCCGAGGTCACCATCTTGGAAGGAGAGCCTTGATACAGAAGGAGGGAGGGGGAAGGTGAGAGGGAGGGGTGGGGTGGGGGGGTATTACAAACAGTTAAGTTATACAGATTTTTGAAACTGTCGAGGGCTTATTTATGTTTAAACGAGAGGGGTGGGGTGTAATAGAGTCTACGTTATTTCAGCTTAAAGAGATCTGTTTCACAAACCTGAGCGGACGCCCATTTTGAAGTAAACCAATCACGATAGTCCAATATTCCACAACAGGCGTAATTCCGCTGGATTTTATCGAAGGCCTGTGTGATTTTCGCGTCCATTCCATACTCGGCCATCATTTGCATTCCATTGCTGAATTTATTTTTATTCACGTTCACTTCACTCTTCATCGTGAAATAAACGATTGCCATTATGAATTCCACCAGGAATAGTATGACGAATAAAATAGCCAACAGCGTTAAGAGTCTGTTGTTTTCCTTCGCTATGGCAAAGAAGGATAGCGCTGTCACGAAAAGGAGGAGTAATAAGAGGCCGATTCTAAGTCCATAGCTCACGGGGAAGGCGGCCGCTTTCAATGTAAGGTAGTCTCCGAATGGTGTCGGTACAGTGATAGCAAAAATGATCAACGATAGCCCAGTGAGGAAAAACAGAGTCAGAAATCCCAGGATAGACCATTTTATAATATTTTTTGCCTCCATGCTGCTTTAATGCTTTCCTTGATATCTAGAAAGGTAAAATAAAACGGAAAATGTTAGGATAATTTGGTAAGCTGTAGCACGGACACCCATGCAAGCATAATCTGAGACGACAGACATTTTGCAGATCTCAACAATAATGGTAAGTGTTGCAAGACATTGCTCAATGGCAATTACCTTAGATTCACTAGAAATTAAAAGGAGTCTTCACGAGCCTAGTGGCCCACAACTTCCGAAGCTTATCCAGGTTTCTGTCGCATGAAGCCGACTAGGAGTATTGCTACTCGCCCTGGATGGGATGCTAGTCCAACGCAGGTTACCCACCCGAGCATTTTGTCGCCGGTACTCATTTATACTCCTGGGTGGAGAGAGGCACTATGAGAGTAAAGCAGCCAGTGCTCGAACCCGCGGACCGCTCGGTCCGGAGTCCAGCGCACTAACCACTGATTAGGCCACCGCGTCTCCCACAGATTCACTTGAAAGAGGATTCGGAATTCACGTCAACTGTGAGCATTCTTCCTTTTCCTTGAACTACATGACACAATAGCGATAATGGTTTGAAGCAGAAGATACTCGCTACTCGAACGTACGATTTGAGCGCCAGCGTGAGAGTACGTGCTCGCATTCTAATCACCTCGAGCTCGGCTACTGTTCTATGTAGGTACGTTCCCCAGAGTGGATTAAAATATCTTTGGGTGCCTGGGCCAACGCCCATCTTCTTAATTGGCCAACGAGATTTCATTTTTTTTCATCATTTTACAATTCTATTTTATACCACACTGCACTACTCTGATCTCTACTCTAGCCCCAGTAATTCAGTTGATCGCCCGATCAACGATTCCAGACCACCCCCCATTATTTTTACCAAGACTCGAACACAAGCTATTTACTCAAAACTCAAATATAGAGTGAAACAGACCGTGAGTGCAGGGTGCAGAGTGAGTGCAGGAGTGTATAGCCAAAAAGGATACAGTAAACACAACACGTTCGGACACCTGCCGAGAACAGTTCAGACTCCCTTACTCATGTCACTGGGGCGATCAAAGGTAAATAATTCACCAAAACCTAAAAACTCCTTTTGAAAGTGTTGTTTCCCATCAATATCTTCTCATTTCAAACTGAGAACCAATAGCAACTCAGCTAGTCCATGGCAGATTCTTTGACATATAACAGACTCGTGTCGATGAACAATGATAAAAGTATTACCGTTGTTTGTCTTCAATCTTACCTCAGTTTAAAGCCCTGCTCTTTCATCCTTGAATCCCGATCTTCTATCGTTAACCTGTTAGCAATAATCTCTTATCCATCCTTTCCCCTCGAAATATATTTTAGTCTGCGTAATAAAACTACAACACAATGATTATTTGTCTCGTCAATCCGACGTGATTTCAATCCGCCATATTTTTTCTAGAAGATCATTCAATTTTAATGATGGGTGGAGAGATTTCGGACCCGGGGACAGGTCGTAGAAATTCTCATGTTTACTCGTGCGTCACCAGTTGTTTATCACCTAATTTGCTAAGTAAACCGTTATTGATTATCTTCCAGGTGTTAATGTGTACGAAGGGCTAATAGCAACCGACAACGGGTACCTGCTATTCTTGACACCAAGTCAAGAACATTTCTCAACAAAGTTAGAAGTACAAGCGCTTAACACAAGATTGTGTAAATATATCTTAGACATATTCTAAGAACCAGTTAGTTTTCCAAACATGTCTGATGAACGCTTGTGGCTACGTATACCGTGGGTGAAAGGAAACTGCGAGCGAAGACTGGGAACCGACTGGGAACCGCGCGAAGACTGGGAGAGAGAGAAAGGGGCGACGGAAAAGGAATGTCTTTAGGCTCCGTCGCCTATTTCTCTCTCTCTCAGGCTTCGCGCGGCTCGCTTTCACGGAGCCTATTCATAGGCTAGGCTACGTACTGAAACTTATATCATTACCATGGAGGTTAACCCAATCGAAAGACTGGAAATAATGCCGACCGTTACATATTGAACGGTATATATCGGGATTAGCATAACCAAGTGGCCGACTATTGGCAAACTCGCAATCTGATTGGCTGCACAGGCATCTACTATCGATCGATAGAAGGCTCTTGGAGCTCACGCACATTTTTTCCTGCATTACGACAAAAAAGTCGTCAATAAATCAGTTTTATCGTTTTTCTCTGTTTAAAAGATCAGCCACTGGGTTATGCTAAAACATTTAGACTGCTCGCTCTGTTTCTATCGACTTTGATAGTTGACTCGGGGCTTCGCCCCTCACTAACTATCAGCCGATAGAAATCTTGAGCTCGCAGCATAAGCAATGGTTCTCAAACTGAAGGCTGTAATGGTAGGGGGGAATCTCCTTTATCTTTCGCGCGCGCATCTAATTCCTTTCCATCCTCTCCCTCATTCTTGAACCCACATCTCGCCGCGATGGTATACCAACGCAAAACAGTCGGGAGAACAAGTACCAGTTGATGGCGAAACCCGTCCCCGAGACAGGACTGAGCCCGCGATTTCGTCCCGACGTTGCTAAGTTGCTCGCGCTGTTTCTTGATTGGATAATAACAATTGGAAACACTTTGCTCAACGAAAATTTGCCAAAAACGGCACTTGTTCCTCCGACTCAGTGAAAAGAAGCAACTCATCACACTTATACCTTTACGACGTCGCGAGTGATCGATTTGTATTTCCTCTTAACCTTTTTATAACGAATGTTCACCTCAGCAAAACAGTACTGATTTGACACCAAATTCTCCAAAGGGCAAATATAGAAAATGTATGAAAATTGGTAAGGAGAATTAAGATGTTCACCGTGAGTAAAAGAGTTTATGATCTCGGTGATAACAGTGTAAACCGTCCAGTAAACCGTGAGCGCTAGAAATATTTCTGGAATGTTTGTCGTGTTGCGACCAATCAGAGGAGGGGGATAGACGCTGTGGCCCAATGGTTAGCGCGTTGGGCTCCAATTTTCGAGAGGACCAAATTTGAGCGGTGGCAACGGAAGTCGTTAACTGACCGGCGAACTCAGTGTTAAATGCTCGGGGTAAATCTGCGATGGACTAGCATCCCATCCAGGGGGGAGAAGCAATACTTCTAGACGCTTTGCTTAGGTGTGGGCCACTTTTGCTAGAGTGGAAACTTTATACTTTACCTAGCAAAGGCAGAATAAAGCTGCAAAAACAAACCGCGAGTAATTAAACACACTCTGTTCAGTAATGTACGTATTCAAGTTTCGAATGTGTATAAGTGAAGAATAACTGTGAACAACTTTACCAAAAGCAGGGCCTGGTTGTTCAAAGGGTGGATAACGCTATCCACCGGATAAATCACTATCCAGTGGATAGCGTAGTTTGTTTATCCACTGGATAGCGATTTAACTACCCTTTGAAGAACTGGGGCCAGATGTCGAACTGAACGTGCTGAAGTTGATTCGTGACTAAAGTTCAGATTAATGCGGTTTCGCCTAGTCTCTGATTAATAGCCACTAATCATACCAGAAATGATATTTCTAGCGTTTAATTAAACGGGTTTCACTGCCTTACACGTACGGACAACCATGTAAACAAAATATAGTTACTTTATTTACTATTATCTCCAAAAAACGGAGACATGTACTTGCCAGTGACTTCACATAAGTATTTTAACACGTTCCTCCATGTATAAATCATAAGTACGAATGAAAAGTTGTTTAAAAAAAACCTGAATATAACTTAATTAAGTAAAAAACGGTATTTTAAAATTTTAGCATTGTAAAATTAAACCTTTATCGTGATTGGTCGTCAGCGCGTGCTTGTGCGAAAAGTGTACGTAAGAATAAATCATTATTTTAATACTCAATATTAATACTTTGTTTTCAATTCATTCAGGAAACAAGGAGTACAATTTTAGAGCAGTTGGACCCAAGACAACTGCTGATTCGTTCGTGTAAACGCGCAAATATTCGTTATTAATATCGGTGTGTTTCGGTGTGAACGTAAATTATATTTGTACCCGAACAGCCCATAAACGGTTAATAAGTTGCTACCCATTTCAACGGTACATTTCCGCAAAATATATAAAGGGATATTTTTTTTACTCGCACTAGCCCGAAGTAAATTTTAGTTCGACCATATATGGGAGCCTGTATCGTTCCCAGACTCCCCTGAGACCAGAATTGTCTGCGGAGACTGGAGCCAAGTTGTCTCGTTGTCTCGTTGTCACACGACCATCGAATTTCTCTCCCACGAGGACTGCTCGCGTCAGAGCAGCCTTGGATGTGTTGATCTGAAGTATTTATCTCCGCTTTCGGTGCTTCAGTCATTCCCTTCACTACTCTCGCTGATTTCCTCATAAGCGTGGCAGGCAGCAGTGTAAACTGCATGTCAGATGACAGTGGCAGACCAACCTCTAGGTGAAGTAGCAGCGACTCGAGCCACTTTTCCAGGTCACAAAATTCGGGTCTGTTTCAAAAGGACAAAATATTTCAGTAAAACGAATTAATTACCTGCTCCAATCCAATGAATCGGAGGAGCCAAGTGGCTCATCAATGCCGACGCGTAACTGTGGTTTTCATAGCATGAAGTGACTAGGAGTATTGCTATCCCCCCTGGATGGGATTCTAGTAAACCCCAGAATTTTTGTCAGGTTGCCCTGACAACTCGCCAGTACCCATTCATGCCTCTGGCTGGAGAGAGGCACTGAGAGTAAAGGCCCGATCAAACCTCAACAACCTCTCAACATTTCAAGAACAAAATAAATGTTGTGACGATGTTGAGACAAAGTTTAAATGAACTCAAACTCGTCTCAACATGTCACAACACCTCTCAACATTGTTGTGAGGGGTGGTCAAACGGTCTCAACATCGGCTCACAACAAATGTTGAGACAAATGTTGTGACCGTTTGATCGGGGCTTAAAGTGTCTTGCACAAGAACACAACACAGTGACCCCGGCCAGCACTTGAACCGCGGACCACTCGTTCAGTAGTCCAACGCGTCTCCCACATAACGTTGCAATCGGTCAGTTTCCGAATACAGTAGTCGGAAACTCTGACCAATTGCAACAGAAACAATGTGTGTGTACCATGAACACGCTATGAACAGTACAGCAACATTTACTACACCTCTTATCGGAGTCCAAATCACAGCAAAGGAATGCTATTCTGTAAAATAGCTCGGGGCATTCCTCGCAAAACTCTTGGCAGAATTTCTCCTCATCTAAGCCAAAATTCTGTTAACAGGTAAGAAATGATAAAACTTTCAGTTAAAAAGCATCAAAACGTTTTCTGGAAGCGGTAAATATTTTCCGATAAATATTAACCTCCTCCGTTCTCAAGAAAGGGAATTTTACCTTCATTTTAATTGAAAGAAAGGATGGCACATGTTACATGTACAGTCGGAGGAACAAGCACCAATTTTGGCAAATCTTCGTTGAAGCACTTGTAGAGTTTCCGAATCTTATTATCCAATCAGAAACGAGAGCGAGCACTCATAAAGCAATCACGCGAGCAAATACACCGTATGTCGCATAGCAACGTCGGGGAATAAAACCGCGGGCTCAGTCCCGTATCGGAGGCGGATTTCGTCATCAACTGGTACTTTTTTCCCCGACTGTGTAAGCTTGGTAGAACACAGCGAGTCAGTGGCACAAGCTCCTCGAAAAACAACAAGGCAAATTCATACACACGCAAGCACAAATTAAAGGAAACTCTAGCCTTCTTCAAAGTCGTTATTTGGGTCGTCACGCAAGGAGACTTGTCACACTCACAAGACAAATTTGAACTACTTACTGATTTGCGAGGAAGGAAGTCCGGGTCAGCCTTAACACGGCCGATAATCTGCAACACACAAACCAAGTCAGTGAATAGAGAGATTTTCCAATAATGAAACCATGAACTAGGCACAGACCAAATCATAAAGACAGCAAATCCTCTCCTCGCATACAACGAGAGACAACAAACAGTGCAATACAAATCGTAATAGTTATTAATACATGACTACTAGTTTGTCCTAATTTGCTTATAGTTGACCGGCGAAAATTAAAGGGGCACTGTCACAAGGACGCATGCGCCAGTCTCGCGAGTCGAACTTGAAAAGGTTGGGCCAACTTTTTCAAGTTTGAGTTGCCAAATCCAAAATGGCGTCGACTAGTGGCGGCGGCGGACACGGTGGAAAGCGTAGCAATTCAGGGCGAAAAAGAATATTCAATACCCCGACAAGAGCCAAGAGAGAGTGGACAAAACCCATAAACGCATTTATCTTGAAGATAACAGTTTCAAAACATGGCTTGAAGCGAAATTCGTTGCAGGTTACGAAGGATACAGTGATACGATACCGGCAGCAGTTCGAACATTTTTTTTCGAACGGTTAGTAGCAGCCGTTCGGCTTGCTAACCGTTCGGGTAGTGAACGGCTTTTAGCCTTTCGAACGGAAAGCCGTGTTGTACGTTTTCGCGTGAGAGGTCACAGCTGAGGTCACATCTGTTTCGATCACTCGTCTCCTCAACAACAAATGTGTCGCGCCGTTCGAAAAAAATATTCAGCCGTTCCAACGGCTGCTGCTACCCGTTCAGAAAAAAATCTTCACCCGTTCGAAGCTAAGCCAGGTTATCCGTTGAGAAAAAATATTGAGCCGTTCAAACGGCAACGGTTATCCGTTGAAAACTTATGTACGAATGGATAAATCTAAGCTTGGCTGTCGAAAGTGCGTTGCGTTACGGCCGTTGCAAAAATATTTTGTATGCAAATCATGTTTCGGAAATACGTATGCGAACAGCGCACGCTGTTACAGTAATATTACGACTTTATCTGTTTTACAAAATCGTGATTAGAAACAAAATACATGCAAATATTTTCACTAACCGTCATTATGGAATGGCGGCCAAATAATTTATGGTCGACAGGAAGTGAGCAGTTTTCGCGCATGCGAATCCGTGACAGTGCCCCTTTAAAGAAAACATATTTGCTCTGGTTGCATGGTGCAGTATCTCAATCAAATTTCTTGAACTTAGTATGGAATTTAGTAATGGTTGTCGCACGACTAAGTCGCAAAGCCAATCACAACCCAGCAGATAGCTTAATAAACCAATCAGAACTCGACACACGTAACCGGTGGAAAGCGCGGGAAACCGTGTACGCGGCGGATGTGTGTACAAAGATGTTATACTTTTGGCCAATCAGTTCACGCGCGTTTTCCCGCGCTTAGCACTAGTCACATGTTCCTGTTCCGAGTTCTGATTGGTTTGTTTCGCATTTGACGTCATTATCATTGGCTCTAGTCTAGTTTCAGTTTAAATGTCACTTTATATCATGCTGATGTATAACTGTATAAAATAGTGATAGCTATTATACCTCACACATTACAATCCCAAACGAAAACACATCAACTTTTTCGTTGTAGGTCATACCTAAAAACAGAATCAAAAATAAATAATGACAATCATATTTATTGAATAACTCCAGCTCGTACTTTGATGGCAAAAAGAACAAAGTAAGAAATAGAAAATGTTCTCCGTGTTTCCACATGCAGTTTTATGAAATTTTGATCATATAACGTGTGCTCTGATTGGTTGTGCAGACGTCTAGCATGAGGCTATGTAGACACGCGTACGGTTATTTTATTTTATTTTTTATTTGACTTCGCCGGCCTAGCCCGTCTAGGGCAACCACAACAGCATAGCCAATAGGACCATTTCCGAGTTGCCTTTTGCCTCTGTTTCAAAAACGAGTCCTGGTGCACAACCTTTCATATGGAAATGAGTTTAATTTGCAAGACAATAAACGTGCAGGTAAAACTCATTTCCATATCAAAGGTTGTGCATCAGGACTCGTTTTGAAACGGAGGCAAAAGGCAACTCGAGAAAGGTTTGCGGCTCGCGTTTTACATAAGCGCATTATTTTTTTCGGGACAAAAGTTTGTGTCTCCTTAAAGGGGCAGTGTCACGGGGATTTGATGTCATTTCAAAAACCAAAAAACGTTTTTGTATTTACAGAAAACTAAAAATAATGGTCAAATTTTGTTATCAATTCCATCCTAGTGTACTAAAACTGTCGATAAGTGTCTCTGGCCATTGAAACTGGGTCGGAATGGATCGCAATTTGAAAACATGTTAGGCTAACAGTTTTTCAATTTCTCGCATTTTCGTTTCCAAAATGCATTAGAACAGACCATAATTTGTTCCTCTTTCAAGAATTTGGTTGATTGTTGATTGTTGATTGATCATAGTTTTGACCAAAAAAGGTCAAAATCCCCGTGACACTGCCCTTTAAAGGAGGTGTCCCCTTAATGGAGGTGTCCAAAAGTAGAGGTTCCACTGTATATTGTTTTTGTTGTGACATGGCTTTCAACCACACAGCGCGTGTGTTAACCAATGACCAATGAAAAGGTAGAAGTACTTGCAAAATTTTAATAATCCTGGAAAAAACGATTGCTGGTGAAAAAATAATCAGTGAAATGAAAAGACATGGCTTACCCATCAACATCTCAGGCGCCATCCAGTATGGAGATCCTACAACTGTATATCTGTGAAATAAACGCAGTTTGCAATCATTAGAGCGGTTTTCAATTGAGTGACGTAAAACCAACAAAATCAAAGCAATTACAAGGACCAATCACAACAAACGTAAACAACACAATGAACCATTGAGAGCTCGAAGCAAATACATGTAACCGGCACCAAGCGCGGGAAAACGTGCGTGACCAAGTTGCGATTGGCTTTGGTTTTTCATCTGATTGGTTGAGAAGGTGGCGCAATATTTTTTAAACCAATCATAGAGCGTAGTAAAGCAAAACCAAAGCAATTCCAGATTACTTTCGACACTCAATTGAAAACCGCTTTAACACCACAAACTTTCTACTTATTACTTTCGACAGTCATTCACAAACCACTCTACGGCCTAATTACATGACCATCACCTTTTTTTCGGAGGAGGGGGCCTGTTGCCGGTAACGCAAAGTAGCTTGCGCCCAGGAGAAGGCGGCAATGTTGATGATATGCGATTCATAGGCGACAACGGTCTGTCCCTAACTACACGGGCCAAGCCAAAGTCCGCTACAACCGCTGACATCTCGCCTGACTCCTGTACAACATAAAAGCAAGCGGAGATAAAATTAGTATTTTATGGCATCATTCATTGGAAAACAGTCCATCTTTCTAAGAGCAGCTGAACGGTGTCTGCTGTAGTCTCTTCTGCAGCCGCATTTTGGTTCGTCACGGAACGCTTCTCCCTACTAGTGCCGGGAGCGTTGCGTTACGAACCAAATGAGACTATGTCAACAGTGGTTAAAGATAAGATCCCGGGGGGGGGGGGGGGGGGTACTCCCTATAATGGACTATACGGGGAGGCTCCGCCCGAAAGGGGTCCTTTTTTAGGCTCGAGGTATGTGAAAGGGTAGGGATTTCACGAGTTGAAGTATATGAAAGGGTAGGGATTTCACGAGTAAATGATATTATTGTTTGGTTAACATCTCTACCGTAATGCTTGATGATTTCTGGTGATATACATTGTTCATTAAGTTCATTACAAGGATATAGAAAAGGGATGCAGTGCTTCTACTGTAGGTATGTGAAAGGGGTACCATTTTCATAATTTCTATGGAAGGTATATGAAAGGGGTACCTTTTCTGTGGAAGGTATATGAAAGGGGTACCTTTTCTGTGAAAAAATGGTATATGAAAGGGTAAGGGGTTGGACCTCTGGGCGGAGCCTCCCCGTATAAAACCTTTTTGAGTACCCCCCCCCCCCCCCCCGGGATAAGATGCTGTTAAGTTGCATCTTTTCCGCGTTTGGAACCGGTTGCAATCACTAAGAGTCCGGCTTAGTTCACAGCGCCAGGTTAGTGCGTTATGATTGGCCAGATGCAATTACTTTGGATTTGCTTTCACGACAGTCATTAGAAAATCGATCTTGAAAAAATACTATAAATTACTTTCTACATTCAATGTACCTTATCAGTTTCAACCAGGCAGTTTTTTGAATTCAAATCTCTGTGCATTACGTTCATCGAATGAAGATAAGCCTGAAAAACAATAGAAAGGAATTGTCAGCAAGCATAAATAAAACTGATGCTGAAGAAAGGAAAACTAAATCCTTCAAACTTTAATGTGTTGTGTCTTTTGCTTTTTCCCCTTTCCTTTACACGACTCCTATCAGCCCACATTTATTTCACCTTTAATTATTTCAGATGCAAAATCCCAACAAAAAGACCCCTCGAGATTTGTCCATACAATATTGCAATCCATTTCCATCCTCGCCATCGTTAGCCATCCTCACTTCCTAATGGGTTCCTGTCATTTGTCGAGTACTGTTCTACAACATCTAACTATTATTGCTGGGTTTCCCACACGTAAGCCTCGTGTTTCAAGTTTGTCCATATTGTAATCCATTTCCATCCCTGACATCGTTAGCCATCCTCATTTCGAAATCACGGCCCTTTACACATGTAAACACAACTCACCATTCCTGTTGCAATGTCTTTCGCAAACTTGACCCTCTGTGACCACGATAACTGTTTACCCTGTATAAACAGTAAAAAAGAGCAGTTTTCAATTGAGTGTCGAAAGCAATAGAGCGTGTCAGTTTAGCATCTGATTGGTTGAGTAGGTGGCGCATGTTTTTTAATCACAGAACGTAGTAAAGCAAAACCAATTTCGGATTACTTTCGATACTCAATGAAAATCGCTCTATGCATTTGCTGTGGTTTTGCTTTACTTCGCTCAATGATTGGTTCGGAAAACTCGCGCCACTTTCTTAACCAATCAGATGCCAAACTAAAACCAATCGTGACTTGGTCGCACGTGTTTTCCCGCGCTTGGCGCAGGTTACATGTATTTGCTTCGAGTTCTGATTGGTTCCTTGTGTTGCTTTGGTCTGTTGTGATTGGCCAGAGTGATTACTTTGGTTTGATCTTACTACATTCAATAGATCGTTTTCACGTGACGTCACATCATTTCCGGTCGCCATATTGGTGTACCACTTTTGATTGCGTAATAGCATAATAGCATGCAAATACAGTCACCTCTACATATTGTAGCCTTTAGAAATGGATAATTCAGCAAGTGAAGCTAAGTCTGGGGAAAATCCCGATGTCTGATTCTTTCTTTTCCTATTTCTGAATATGCCAAGAAGTTGGAACCGTGAATAAAACAGCGTTATTTGGAGAAATTATCGGCAATTGGAATCGATCCCGTGATGATAGAGGGTAAGCATTTTGAGCCGGACTGCTTGCCTCCTGTGGAATCAACAGATCTTTTGTTCTATGGTGTTGGAGACTAGCTTTTACACCCAGCAGCAGTTTAAAGCTTTCCGAAGCCTCGAAGGTTATATAATCAAATAGTATCTGGATTCATTACTAGCGTAAAAGGCCACATAACAATGTACATTATATGTATCGCAAACAAGTTTGTTGTTTTGGCGAAGCCGGTAAGACATTCACAGCATATGAACAACTCTTTGATCCCGATTTGGATTATCACGGGAAAAGAAGGAACAGTTTTGTCTGCTCATTGTCTAGGTTGCAAGGCCGGGCTAGCAGAATCTTGTTCGCATGTAGCTAGTGTTCTTTCAGTCAGTTCTACATAGAAGCGTGGACAAAGCTAAATGGTAAACTGTCATATAAACATGCAAGTTTAATGCTCGTGGATTATACCTTCCGAGATATAAACTTTACTTCGGCTAAATTTGAAATTTGCTGCATAAAATTCTTGCCTCTTCGCTTCTCTCTCTCTGCCTCGAGTTATTTCAGGCTCTCTTTCAGCAAACGCAGGCTTCTTTGTGAGTTCGCGTTCCCTCGCCCTCTCGCTTCTTTTTGCCGCTTCTTCTCGATCTGCCTTCTTGTTATGCCCTAAATACTAAGTTGGCACCCAGTCAACGTTGAATTTATCCCAAGTTTTTGGCTGCCCGTCCAGAAACGAAATGCTTTTCACATACGCGATCGTTTTTCCAAAATTGTATCCGCGAGGCATCCCTGTAAATCGCCGAAATCCACCGCGATCTTCTCTCTTCGGATGATTATCTGGCTTTTCCCCTTTATTTATAACAATCGAAGGCACTCTTGCAAAGTACAATCCTTTATATAATTATTTCGTCCGCTTTTATTGCCACAGCCCACGATCAGACACAAAATATGACTCACATTCAAAGGCCGCGGTCGCTTTGTTTACAAATTTGGTACACCAATATGGCGGCGTAGTAACCGTAGTCAAGGATTTGGTCACGTGAGTGAAAACGATCTATTGAAACCGCTCTAATAATTTTCGGGATATAATATCAGCAAATCTTTAAGGTTGGTCTGTTCCACTGAAGCTCTCAGATTGTTGGGAAACAAGCGAATAACAGCTGTTCTCACCTTATCCTTTAGAACTTGACGCACTGTACCTCCAGAGATATATTCTGCAAACGAACGCAAATTTTTAAAGGAGCTATGTCACGTTATATAAAGTCATTTTTGTCAGTGATGTACAAAATTACTTTCAAATTATAGGAAACTTCAAAATAATAGTTGGCTAAGGTAGAGAAACACCAAAGATGTAACAAGCAACCAAAAAAGAACAAGGATGGTTGAGGAGATGGAGAAGATTAAGACAGATTGCGAATGGCGAACTTGAAAAATTTGTTTATTTTGGGGGACTCTTCAAAATCTTTAATTCCCCATATCGTAGGTCTGTTGATCGTCATCAGTTATGTTGCGTAATTGTACTAATGAGTTTGTTATTGTACACTGTACACGTGATTCTCAGTAATAAGATAGCCATTATACTAGTTGATGCACCGCACAATTTCCAGTTTGATTTACTGTACAGAGTCTACAGACGCGTTAGTTTTGTTCTTTACAATTTCTTTAAAAATTATGTCTCAACGTGATCATCGCGCGATTCCCAGAGTGAATTATGCCGCGTTAGCAGCCGGCCGTTCCTCGGCGCCAACTGACGTTCATTCTCCCTCCTCGATCGCGAAGGATCAGCGTCAGTTTCTTCCTGCACCTAGTTCGCCATCCACGGTAGTTACAATTGACGCACAGTTGCCTGATCCTCAACCTTTGCCCACAGACGTCGAGTCGCTACGCTCTGCTGTTACGGCTGCCAAGGCGGAACACGAGCAACTTCTACGACAGTCAGAATTAAGAGGCCTTCAGCGCGATCTCGCTCTGTTGCAACAACAGAACGCTCAGCTGAAAGGACGCCATGAGGATCCGCCCCCTTCTTCCAAGCCATTGAAACATGCAGGACATCCGCGCCATCCCGGGTATCACTTCACGAGCAGAGGAGAAACTGAAACAGCTTGGCCTTTCCGACTCCTCTAGCGGCTCTGGCGACTCAGATGACGGAGATGACACGCATAACCATCGTCGCTCCGAACGAGCTAAGCGAGGTAAGAAGCTGCGGTCCGGGAAGACCGCAAAACTTACCAGTAAAGTTTTTGCACCCGCAAATTTGGCCGCATAGTGAGTTGAGCCTGTCGTATGTTTCAAAAGATGTTACTTATGATACAATTACTCTTGCGGAATTCGCTGCAGGCTATGCATCGATCCTTCGCCTTCCACGTCTGAGTGACACGGAGCGGAATGCACGCATCGAGCATTTCGCCACTTTGATGTATTTAGCCACTCAATTTCCCTGGCCCTCTGTTCGTTCTCTCCACGCGGCTGCCTTGTTTGAGATTGAATGCGGCCGTCTTCGCTGGGGAGATTCCTTTGCCCATCTCGAGGCGCGGTTATTGCATGGTACGGGGAATCCGTCTCGATCTTCCAATGCAGCGACACAGAGGCAGATGGTTCAGTTCTGCAGGGCATATCAAAGTGGCAAGTGTTCTTCCACCAAGGATCACTATGGTCTAATAAAAAACGAGAGAAAATGGGTGCAGCACATTTGCGCCAAGTGTTGGTTGTCCAAGCAGGAGGTTCAGCGTCATCGAGAAACTCCTCGGAGTGTCCTTCTACTACTGGTGTATCAACCTCATCCCCTCCTGTTGGTCCTTCAAACGCCTGACTCGTGCGAGAATTGGAACATTCGTGTGTGCCTGACCTCTCAAGTCCAGTCCTTCATTGTTTTAATGGTAATCTTTCATGTACGGTAGTTCCAGTTAATTCTTGTGTTTCTGTTCTTGACAGTGTTCCAGTTCAAACTGCTTCAGTTTCCGCGCCGTCCAGTTCCAGCGTTCGTGTTTGTGACAGTGTTTATGTTCCAATTTCCAGTGTTTCGTGCCCCGTTTCTAGTGGTGCGTCAGTCAGTGCAAGCATTCATGTTTGTGACAGTGACAACGTCTCAGTTTCAGGCGTCTTATGTCCCGTTTCCAGTGATGCTTCAGTTAGTTTCCAGCATTGGTGTTAGTGCTAGTTTAAACGTTCCAGTTTCAAGCGTCTCAAGTCTGTTTTCCAGTGACGCTTCAGTCAGTCCAGTCATTTCAAGCGTTTGTCAAAGTGAAGTTCCACTTTCCAGTTGCGCTTCAGTCAGTTCCAGCGTTCCAGACAGTGTCTGTGACAGTTTTAAAGTTAACGTTCCCGTTTATGATCATGTTACTTTGCATGAACGTGTACATGCTTCGGGATTTCCGAATTATGTTTCATGTCGCCTGCCTGTCCGTCTTGTTTGAACATTCCTCACTGGCGATGGTACTTGCGGGATTATCATGACTCGCAGATTTGTGATTTCTTGGAATATGGCTGGCCTGTGGGTTACGATTATTCCACACATGGTTTTCCAGTTAGTCAATTGCGTAACCACCAAGGAGCCTTATCATTCCCAGATGTTATCGATTCGTACTTGCTCAATGAGAAACGTATGAACGCTGTGATAGGCCCATTCGAGTCGAACCCATTTTCGTCTCCCGTTGCGTTGTCGCCTTTGAATTCAGTACCCAAACAAGATTCTACGGACCGTCGCATCATCGTTGATTTAAGTTGGCCAACAGCCACATCCGTAAACGATGGAATTTCATCCTCAAGTTACCTTGGGGAGGAGATTTCCTTAACTTATCCTACGGTAGATTGCATCGCTTCCCTGATCTGGTCGGAGGGTCCAGGTTGTTTACTTTACAAACGTGATCTGAAACGCGCTTACCGGCAATTCCCGGTCGATCCTTTGGACTACCCTCTATTGGGTTATTGTTGGAAACATGCCTTATATTTTGACGTCGTTTTTGCCGATGGGATTGCGGTCAGCTGCAATGGCGTGTCAGCGCATTACGAACGCAGTGTGTTACATTTGCGAGGCCCAAGGTCATCGCACTCTTAGTTATTTGGATGACTTTATCGGCGTGACTCGTCCAGAAAGTGCTTGGCAAGCCTACGAACATTCCGGTCTCCTTCTAGCAGAGCTTGGTCTCGAGGAATCTCCGCATAAAGCCTGCCCTCCCGCTACCGTCCAACTTGTTTAGGAGTACACTTTGACACTGTACAAATGACCATGTCTATCACGCCAGCACGTTTAAAGGAAATCGAGACCCTCCTTGTTTTCTGGTCTACTAAAAAATCCGCCACAAAGACGGAGCTTCAATCACTAGTTGGCAAACTTTCGTTTGTTTCGAAATGTGTTCGCCAGAGTAGACTATTTTTGTCTCGCATTTTAGCGCTGTTGCGGACACTCAAACAGAAAGGTCACCATACTCGTATTACAAGGGAGTTTCGTAACGATATTGCGTGGTGGATCCGGTTCATGCGGACTTATAATGGTGTTTCCATTATTTCCTCCCTTGTTTGGACTGTGCCCGACGTTGTCTTTTCTACCGATGCGTGTCTATCAGGCTGTGGTGGCCTGTCGCAGTTCCAGTATTTTCACGTCGAGTTTCCTATTGCGGTCCTCGCTCGGTTTTCAGCGATTCACCTTCTGGAAGCACTTGCTATTTTGGTTGCTCTCCGTTTGTGGGGTCATTTGTGGGCAGGTTTCCGCATTCAAGTCTTCTGCGATAATGCCGCGGTGGTTTCTGCACTCACGACAGGGAAAGTGAAGGATCAATCGCTAGCCGCTATTTTGCGCGAAATTTGGTATGTCGCTGCCTCATCGGACTTTGAATTGCGTGCAGTTCATCTGCCGGGTGAGGAAAATCGCGCCGCCGATTTCTTATCCCGCTGGCACCTTGACAGTGTTTTTGAGGAACGTTTTCGGCAATTACCCATGTTCTCTAGTCTGAGTACAGTCGCAGTGCCACTCGATTTCTTCACTGTATGTAATTCTTAATTAATTTTCTTTGTAGATCGCGAACTCCATGAACTGCGGCGGGAGTTAAAAGTCACGCGCAAGGCCGCCTTCGCGGCTGGGACTCACAAGAACCATCTCACGCAGTGGCGGACATATTTCATGTTTTGTTTTTATTTTTCGTTAGATTCTCTACCCGCCTCGGTGGACACCATTTGTTTGTTTTGTCAATTTTTAAGTAGATCTATTACGCCTGCTTCGGTTCGTAATTATCTCAGTGGTGTTAAGTTTTTACATGTCGCTCTGGGGCAGGAATTTCCCTCCCTCAAAACATTTGCCATTAGAATTACGCTGCGTGGTATTGACAGGATTGCGTTACATTGTCCTGTTCGCGCGCCCCCTATCACGCCTTCTCTTCTTCTTTTGTTAGTTCAGTCATCGCGTAGTCCAAATTCCTCCCCAGAGGACATCACCTTTTCATGTGCCTTTTTGTTTGCCTTTTTTCTTATCGCTCGTATTTCAAATATTGTGCCCTTTTCTAAGCGCTCCTTTGATTGTCGTAAGCATTTGTGTAGAGGGGACATAGTTTTCAGCCCCGCATGGCCTCTCTGTCACTTTCAAGTGGTCCAAACTAACCAGACGGGTAAACATCATTTGCAGTTGCCCCTCGTTGAAACTCCTGATTCGCTCTTATGTCCCGTAAAGATGTTTCACCGTATGTGTGCCCTTACTCCTGCATCTCCCACCTCACCTGCGTTTGTGGTGACATCTTCGGACGGTTCTCTGACCCCGATTACTAAGAGCCAATTCGTTCAGGTTCTTCGTCGGCGTTTATCATCATCGGGTTGTTCTCAGGCGCACACATATCGGGGGCACTCTTTTCGTAGGGGCGGGGCGAATTGGGCCTTTCAGTGCGGGGTCCCTGGAGAACTCATTCAAGTATTCGGGGACTGGTCTTCCGATGCCTACAAAAGTTATCTGGAGTTTTTCACTGCCAGCTAAGTTACGAGTAGCTACATGCGTCACTAGTGCTTTACCTCGTTCTTAGTTTCTTCCTTTGTGTGATTTTATAGGTTTTTACTCAGGACTCACCAATTTGTTTGGGGGTTTGGTGGGCAGAGAGCTTTATTTCCGTTGTATTTTTATCCATTTTGACTTTGGTCACGAAATAAATCTCTCTTTATGCCAAACAAAATGGTGTGTCCTGCTTTATTAGTTTTCTATTTGCGTAGATATTTCAGGGAATTTGTTTTATTTTGGGGGACTCTTCAAAATCTTTAATTCCCCATATCGTAGGTCTGTTGATCGTCAATCAGTTATGTTGCGTAATTGTACTAATGAGTTTGTTATTGTACACTGTACACGTGATTCTCAGTAATAAAGATAGCCATTATACTAGTTGATGCACCGCACAATTTCCAGTTTGATTTACTGTACAGAGTCTACAGACGCGTTAGTTTTTGTTCTTTACAATTTCTTTACCCATCCCTCCCACCCATATGGTGGGCAGAGAGCTTTATTTCCGTTGTATTTTTATCCATTTTGACTTTGGTCACGAAATAAATCTCTCTTTATGCCAAACAAAATGGTGTGTCCTGCTTTATTAGTTTTTCTATTTGCGTAGATAATTTCAGGGAATTTAGGCTAATTTTTCAAGATGCAAAAATCGTGATGCAGCTCCTTAAGATTGTTACTGCAGTCAAACTCTAGTTATTATTGCAACCATCTCTCAACTTCGAAAAGCCCTGTAAGGGGAGTGTCAATTAAAGTATTGTATTGTAAAGTAATGTTCCTAGGGTATTTCTTCTCAGTTCTGCTGCCTTGATTGACCCCACTTCTGGGGGAACAGAGTTGACCAAGTCATTTCTTTAACAAAGAGAGGGGTCTCAGGCCAAAAGCCCACAAGGTCACCTCACTTGACCCGGCAAATTAATGGAAAACTTCTGAGGATTTGGTGAGGCCCATATCTATTGAACCATTGCAATTCCTCATTGATACACCATCTGTAAAAATCTGGAACCCTGAATCTAATTTTAGTGAACACCCATTGCAAATAAAAAAAGTATTGTCTTGGACTGTACGTAAGAGGGCACTTTATAGGGTCATCGAATTCAATCGTCAAAGGCATTTAAGGGTGTTGTGTTATGTAACTACTTCAGTAATGTTATAAATTGTACAGTAACTTACCAGTAATCAAGTTTAGTGTCTGGTCTCTGTACAAAACACCAATAAATCGCAATACATTAGGGTGATCCAAACTCTTCAGCAAGGCAACCTAAGAAAGAAAATTCAAATGTTCTGTTTACAAACCAACATACAGTAAGTGTTGCATAATTATTACAACATGCCATTGGAACATATAATCAGTCAGGGAATAAGTGCTGAACAGTTTCCGCCGATTGTCCAATCAGAAAAAAACAACAAGAGCATTGCGAAGTTGATAGTGAGAGACTCGATGGCCTAATGGGTAGTGCATTGGACTCCGGATCACATGGTCAGGGCTCGAGCACTGGCCGGGGTCACTGTGTTGTGTTCTTGGGCAAGACAATTTACTCTCACAGTGCCTATCTCCACCCAGGAATATAAATGGATACCGGCGACAAAATCAGCAGACTCACTGCCAAGAGTATTGAGATGGACACCCACAAGGGAGGTGTAGAAGAGGCAGACCTAAGGTGACCTGGTGAAGGGCAATGGAGAGAGAGCTGTAGGAGCGTGGCCACACCCTCAAAACAGCTAGGCGATGGGCAGAGGACCGGAAGCCCCATAAGGCCATGTGCCACTTTGGCCACTTTGGTTCCTGAGTGAATGTATACAGCAGCCTCCCCTGGGTATTTTACCATTTTACAGATTACATGGCTACACCTTGTACATGTGCAGGCAGTAGCCACAAAAACCAGTGGCATAACATTATTATTTAGCATCATAGAAATGTAATGTGTGCAAAGGGGTACAACTACAAGCCCTCTGCACGCATTGCATGCCTACGATGATAGACAATATTTTGTAAAATTTTACTCCTCACAACTCACTTCTTTTAAGAAGCTTGTATTAGCCTCCTCGTCATAATTAAGGAGCTCTTTCAACACCATCACCTCGCCTGTCTGTCTCTGAGTCACCTGGAAACATTAAAACCTTCATTAGCATTCTCAAATCATGGAAACTTTGGAAGAATTGGTAACACCAATGAGACAATACTACTCTTCCCAGTAGACCGTGACACCCACAATTTTTTTTGCTGTCTACGGCCGTTTCAAATTTGAACTCAAGGCGACTGAATTCTTATCACATGATAGCCGTTTTGTTGACCACGCAAACGGTAAATTTGAACTTGCTATGATCGAATTTCAACTCGTGGCGCATAAATATCGCCCTGGATGTGCTCAGAAAGTGTTTATCTTGGATAAAAAATCATCAAGTTCACTCTGTCAGCAAGTTTCAGCCATGAAGGTGATTTTTTATACTTTAACGGTGCGAATGCGGGTTGAAATTCGATCATTGCAAGTTCAACTTTGCCGATTGGGTGGTCAAGACGGCAAAAAAATTTGTGGGTGTTGCGGTCTAATGGCAAGAGTATATGTTACAGGGATCCATATTCGCAGTCATCTGGTCGTCCGTGACGACCAAAACATCGTACGGACAACCAAAATAACTTGAGTCCGTAATTTGCATATGAGTACCTGCCTTCTATTGATTCCTCGTCCAACTGGAACTTTCAGAAAACAGAGACAAATTTGCAGCTTTCTTTCGCGATCGAATCATAATTTTGGGCGCCATGTTTGATAATGCGGTATTTTCATGAGTCGCATGATCGCAGGCTCAATTTTCATGTTGTCAACCGCTGTTATTTCTCTGATGTACTTACAGCATTCAAACGTGAAAAAGTGAAAGCGAAGCTGGCGAAAAACAAGCGAAATATGAAAAGGAGGAACGGCAGCGTGCCTTCCTTTCTTCGGGGCAGAAAAACAGGCCCTGGCTGAAATTTGTGCCGCCCTGCATTGCTATCATTGTCTGCCACATCGCAAACTGCTTCGGCTGGAGGCAATATGTTTTGCAAAATTTGCCAGTCAACGTCCCAGTTAGACAGATCACTGGCCCAGAAAAAAATGTTTTTGTAGATGCTGGCTGCACTGTGACATCGCTTCGCCTGATGCTCTTTTTCATCATGGACGAATGATTGCCAAATAATAAGATCAGTTTAAAAATAATGCTACAAGTATTTCAAAATGAATGCATTTAAGTTGTCATACTATACCTTAATACAGAGTACAGTGGAACCTCGATATAACGATACTCGATATAACGATGTTCCCGGTATAACGATCAACATTTGACAGCCCGGCAAATGTTACAGTAAATGTATGGAGAAAACTCCCGATATAACGATTCTCGATATAACGATATTCCCGATATAACGATCACAATCTGGCAGCCCAAACGTAAAATTTACCCCGATATAACGATAAAATCAATCATCGCGCGATGAAAAAGGAGGCTTAACACTTGAAAAGATATATGACAATACTCCCAGGCAATACTTTTCCTTTATAATTTAGTTCTCATTGCATAAGGACTGTAACGTGTCTGTCAACAGCTTGTTACGATAGGGATTTATACAGTACATGACAAATCAATTATTAACAATACCCCGATATAACGATATTTTTGGCTCTTTTCCCGAAAAATCGTTATATCGGGAATTCGTTATTACAATTTCCCGATATAACGATCTAATTTGGTCAGTCCCTTGGCACATCGTTATATCGAGGTTCCACTGTATTTGATTTCCTAATACCTTTCTAACTTGTCCAAAAAAGCCTTTTCCAATCACGTCTCCTAGGACCAGATCACAAGGCCTGAACACCCTGCATAAGGAGTAAATAAATAGATGTTATTGAACTAGCATGAGGTCCATATTGGGGAATTACAGTCGAAGCTCTCTGAGCGGACACTCTCGTAAGCGGACAGCTCTACTTACGTGACCAAACCCTGTTTTAACTCTAGCTCATACCATACTCATATCACCTAGCTCTCTCTCACAGTGATGGAAAGAGATATTTTGCCATTAATCAAATCAACATTCGAGTATTGGATTGAGTCTTGTTTTTAATTTTCGATTCTTCAATTGAAGAGCGGATTATTGAAACGATTAATGAAATCAAATTTGCAATAATGAATTCATTAAATGCACTCTTGGCAAGGAACTCTTGAGCTGTTTTGACTGTAATATGGACCAAGCAATAACTATTATAAGAGCTTAGGGCACATGTACCTGTTTGTAACAGTCTCCTCCTTGAATGACTGAGCTCTGTGTATTGGGGATCGCACTTTGAGCGAATCAGACAATGAATTGCTGCCCAAAACAAAACAAAAGCAAATTGTATATTAATTTAGTTAATGCCATACTGCATGCTACCTAGTCCATTTAAAAGTTACCCTCCCCCCCCCCCCCCCACCCCACCCCCCACCTCACCATTTTATCAGCTAGGTTGCCCCTGGCCAACAATTCACCAATACAGAGCCATTTAAATATTCCTGTGTGAGGAGAGGCACTGTGAAAGTAAACTGAATGTCTTGCTAATTAGACCACAACACAAGGACTGGCTGGCCAGGCTAATGAACCCAGGGGGGTACTCCGGATTTAAAGTGACGAGGAGGTGCAAAGGATATTTTTGGGTTTGAACTCATGATTTTGGGGTAAGAAGTATATTTTTGATAGTTTGATTTTTGTAGGGATTTTTATGACTGGCTAAATGTAATTTAGGCTATAAGTTAAAATCAAGCCAATGTGGCCTTATGCCTCACTAGGGGTGCACTAGGTTTTAATTTATGTCCCCATTTGCACCTCCTTATCACTTTAAATCCAGAGTACCGTCCCTGGGCTAATGAACCCTGGACATCTCAATAATGAGGGTCCAACACACTAAACAATATTGGCCACCAATCCACTAGACTTTAAGGGGGCACTTCAAAGCGGTATCTGTACATCCCATCATGTATATGGGAGATTGAACTTTTAACAGGTTCTTATTTACAGGTGCGCGCCTACCTGCGGGGAAGTGAATTGGATCGCACAGCTTTTGATGTCTTCTTTGTACTGCCATCTTTCAGAGAATCTACTTCCCCATTCTGCACAGCATGGTTTTCTGTTGATGGTAAACGGCAGCGGCGTAGATCCCTTCGAGAGAACAGAGAAATGGATCTGTTCCGGAAGCTTTTTTCATCAGATGGTGAGTCAGGCTCACTGTCAGAGTCTGTGCTGATCAGCCTGCACTGTCTGGGTTCCATTTGAAGTCCACTCGTGTTTCGTTCAATTGTGATTTGTGTGATCTCATCTGGTTTAGTTGTTAGCAGAGCAGCAACCTAATGAAATACAACATATTGTTAATATAATATTTAAAGAATGGTTATTCACATCCAGCTATGTAGCAACCTCGTTCCCAGGGTCTCTCTTCTTCCTGCCAAAAGCGATTGAAAAGAGACCCTGGTGGAGTACATTGTAAATAAAAATAAAAATAAAATATAATTGATCTTGTCCAAAATTATGGTCCAACAATCCATAAATACGCTCCACTGTAGCGCCATATTAAATATCTTCAACAGTACAGCGGGCGAGCAGTGCGCGATTTCCTTTAGCAAAGAAGATTCTTTGAGAGCTTTTGAGCAGGATACATCGCCAACCGATTTGCACAGCCTGCAACAACTCAAATTTTACTTGGAACTGGCAATTGAAAGTGTTTACCACGAAAACACGTCCTGATTTACAACACTCAGCAGAGACAAATTTCACACTTAGCTGCCCCTCCCTCGCATCGTTTATTTGTAATCTCCAAGATTCTGGGAGACACGTGACCAGCCTGAAAACCGGGGTCTCTTTTCAATCGCTTTTGGCGGGAAGAAGAGAGACCCTGGGAACGGGGTTGGCTATGTAGTACGTACTAAGGAGACTGACCAACAGTAGAAGTCCCATGTCAAATAGCCACCAGCATCCTACCGGGATCCCACCGAGAATCCTGGTTCCTGCTGGTATCCGGCCGGTATCCTGCTGACCTGGGAGTTTTTCCGCCGGAATGCTGCCAGGAAAAATTATCTTCATGGAATTTTACCAGTTTCCAGGTAATATTCTTGGCAAGATTCTTGCTTTGTGCAGGATTCCTTCACCACACCCTTTCTCACCCTCTTTCGCTCACCCCTACCCTTGACATTTGCTAATCCAAGATGGCAGCTAAACACTCGAACAAAATCAATCCATTGCTCACCCACCAAAAATGCCCACATTACAGGCTACCAAAATCTTGACAGGATTCTTGGCGGGATTGATTAATGTTCTCTGTTATGGACAGCTGTGCTTACCCTATCGACAGTAGTAGCTGATACAACAACTCTATTGACCTCTAACACCAGATCTCCAGCCCTGATTTTGGACATTTCATAAGTCCGCTGTTTTAAGCTTGCATTATACCTGATGATAGAGAAATTATACATTTATTAACAGGGCGAGTTTTATGGGAAATCTCATGTACATGCACTATACAGTCAACTCTTGCCTTGCAGACACCCTGTTATTACAGACACCCACTAAGTGGAATGGGTGACTTGGATAAAGTGAATAAATGAAGAAGCGCTCTCAAGTCGAAATACTTTCGACTTGAGAGCGCTTCTTCATTTAGACACCCACTATTACGGACAGAATACAGCCCTCTGCCCAGTGAAAGCTATAGAGGTTTGACTGAAAATGACTCCTGCTATTGCGGACTCTCGCTATTACGGACTCCAAACTACATAATCGAGGGTGTCCACTATAACGAGAGTTGACTGTAGCTAGTATGATTTATAGTGCCAGCTGGTAAAATTTCTTTGTGCCATTAATTTTGCAACAATTATGGTATTTTTAGGAAAGGAAATTATACATGTACATTGTTTTAGTTGTATTATTAAAATATTGTAAGTTTGTAATGATCCTTTTGCTGCAGCAAGATGAATGTGTAATGCTGTTCAAAGCACTTCTGAATTGGTCCAGTTTTCATGACACAATTATTGTAACATTGTTCAATTTGTCGCTAAAAAGTTACATTACAGAAAACAAATTTTTTTCATGGATTTTTTTTATCAATTCTGGAAGTATGACACACGTGTACAATATGCAGTTCCAGAAAATATTCATACCCACCTCTCCCCAGCAGAAGGATATTTGGTTTGAGCCCCCTACTCCCCTGGAAATTCCAGTTTAGCTTCATACTTTCCTTTAAAAATTTTGGCTTTTGACACCCCCCTCCCCCTTGAAATTTCCGATCACCTTGACCGCTTCCTTGGAGTGGGTATAAATATTTTCTGGATCATAAAATTAATTTTAATCTAGCAAATAGTCTGCAAAACCCAGTGATATGAACTGATATGCAGTCTATAGAGTGGTAAAGTACAAATTTTTTTAACAAGCCACAAAATTCCATCATTAGATAAAGATTGCTGCTAAAAATTTGCTCCGCCACAAAATTTCAACTTGTTAGCACAAATACAACAGAAGATATAGAGGTTCAATTAGTTTGGTACCGTCCCAATATACAAACCTCACTAATTTTGCGCCTGTTCTAAACTGAAGGAACAGATGCAAAATTAGAAGGGTTTGTATGGAGAAATTAAAACGTGTAGTGCCCATATCTCGGCCACAAATTGCAATGGAGAGCTAATTTTTTGGCAAGTGGACGTTTTTTGGCATGCTTCCTCTGAATAAAACAAGAACTCCTAAAGTAGTTTACAAGCGGCCGATTACCTTAATAATGGGGGAAACAACAATCGATCTCTCCTCCCCCGACTCCCCCTCGGTCACTGTACTCTGAGGTGCACCCCTAAAATGAGCGCGAGTCAGCATACGAACATGCGTGACGAGAAATATAAATATAAGAAATATAAAATTAACTTTCGTTACTTCATGACACGGACCCCTCCATTTCCTGCTCTGTAGTGGCTCTTCTCGAGTAGTTGAGGTTATTTTCCCTTGTCTAATTAAATATTTCGCTTGTTTCTTTACATGAAAAGAGCTCTTACACGACACGAAAACTATCCGCGGTCACTGGACTCTGAGGTGCACCCTCCAAATCCTAAGAGTCAACACACGAACCTGCGTGACGAAAAACGTGACTGCCTGATGTAATATATTGCATCATGCTCCGGAAGCCGGAGAAATTCTCTTGTGGTTAATTTTAGCTAATGTAGATTGCATCATATTCGACGTGGGCAAAGATATGTTTTCGCTCAACGTGAAAATAAATTGTGAATGACATATATGCTGTGGAATTGTGTTAAGAAAAACTGTTATGTTTTTGGGACCGGGTTTTATCGTTCGTTTACTGGTTGAGGTGCATGTATTAAACAGAACAGAAATTCTCTTGTGGCTATTTATTTGCATGTCTCCTGGCTACGTTTACAATGTAACGGGGAAACCCCTCACACGCAAAGGTCACACCGCCAAATTTAGCACATTTTGCAACCAAGCTTTTAGCCAGAAGGGCGTCCAGGTGTCCTGTGGACGCCCAGTCCTGGGAGAAAATTATGAAAAATGCACCAAACCTTTAACAAATTTTTTGGGGACATGCCTCCAGGACGCCCACTTTACAAATTCTGGCTAAAAACCTGTTTGCAACAACACCACTGTTCACTGCTATGGGACATTTGTCTTTGCTTTTTCCAATGCGATTACTGTAATAAACTAAATACATCTACGCACTTACACGACACTACAGATAGAATGTGGAAGAGAAATTCTCTACTGGCTAATTTCAGACCGAGATGCGATAAGATCATGTCAACCGTGAAGAGGACTAAGGCTAGCGACACGAAAAAAAAAGTGCATTTCTTGAAGCGGCCGCTGCGCATGGGCCGCTTAAAAAAAAATGCTTCCTCTGAATAGCTGATCAAATTTCATAATTTTGCAAATTCAATTTTGTGACATCATAACTTTTAGTACTCTCAGTGATAATAATTAAACAATACCCTTTGATCATGATTGAAGACTGTGGTTCTTTCTCGACTCCTTCAGGCTGTAAATGCCTCTTTATCTCTCCCTTCACAGTTTCTATTTCAATTTTATGCTTTGCAGCTTCAGTGGTTGTTAGATGGAAGTGATGGACTGCATGCAAGGACGCACCCCACCAAGGCTGTTTCTGTTCTCTCGTAAAGCACAAGTCACTGCAGTTAAGACCACAAATAAAATATATTGTTAACTGTGCACTGAATCAATATGGAAATAATTACTAAGATCAGACCCCCTGTGTTTGGCTTAATTACATATAGTTAATCTACATTAAAATTTATTCTATATTGTTGATAGTGATGTCAATTAATCTCTATCACGCTACAATTCTGACAGTTGGGAACCGCTAGGCCATAAAAACCCTTACTCTGTACCAGACCATGAAATGCTAATTTTATGAACCTATTCCAGACTAAATATACATGTAGTAAAATATCCCCTACAAAAGAACTTTTAGTTTCAGATATATAACCCTATACCATATTCTAGACAATTTATTATTGATCTCTGTGCCAACCTCCAAAAAACTGATACCCTGTTCCAGACTAAAAAGTGCTTTATGTTTTACCAAAAAAATTATGCTAAAAAATCATACCCAGTCCAGCAGCACATATACTTATAGAAAGCTATAATTTATAGCCTACATGATTGTATACTATATAGCCAAAATTAGGTGCAAATAAAGTAGTACCCCCGACCCCCAAGTTCTGACACCACTTCCGAAACCTTAATCTGGGATGGAGACTCAACACAAGAAGTGTATTTAATAATATTTATTAACTAACATAAACAGCCCATGATTGGTTTATGGTTGTCATTGGAAACCAGGAGGTAATTGGCTAGCTCATTACTGAAATCAGATCCCTGACTTCCTATAGTGCTGACACTGGTGCTCAGTCTGGCAATTCTGGAGTAGCAATTAGCCTACTTTGGCTTACAACCTGAAGAGAAAGAGAAAGAAAGAAAGAAAAGGAAGGAAAGAGGGAAAGAAAGAAAGGAAGAAAGAACAAATGAATGAACGAATGAATGAATGAACAAACGAACAAACGAACGAATGAACGAGGAAGGAACAGAGGAAGAAATGAACAAACAAAGGAATGAATGAATGAAGGATCAAAATGAGCAAAAGATGCATGAAACGGACAAAAGAATGAATGAAGGAAGGAAGCAATTGGTTGCACTTGCAGTTAGGAACTACAGACAAAATAAGGTGCAAATATGCTTTTAACTACCAAAGCAGTCTGTGTCGCTCTAGAAGAACATAGTCATCTTCTTCTTCCAAGAATCGTTGACAGTTTCCACAGGAAAAACATTCAGTATGAAATTTATGATCAGCAACGACCTGAGAAACATAAATCATGTACATTCAACTGTCAGTTTGCTGTCTTTCTCTTAGTTTAAAACAGTGGCAGATACAGACCTTTTATATTAACGTGGGGGCCAGAAATATTTTCTGACTCTTTGGGCCTTAAATTTAGGTGGGGACCTGAAAAGTATTATCACCCTTCCATAAGGGGAGGGGGGGCTGGCCCCCCGGGCCCCACCCCTAGATCTGTCACTGTAAAATCCTTCCAGACAGCGAGTAGTAAATCCGCTCAAGTTATGGGAAGGGTAAGGTGAGGAGAGTTGCATGCAAACTATATAATAGAACTTTGAATGTCTGCACCAAACATTTGGACACAAAATACTCATTTTGCGCTTATAGTCCATTTTACAGTTGTGTGCTTAGAATCCTGGCCTTTGAACAGAAGTGAGGCTGGAGGTGACTTTGTTATGATACAAACCTTCCTTCTTTTCAAATGTAAATTATTCTGTTATTATGTAAACTAGTTTCTGATCTCTATCATCTCATGGTCACCCCTAACCTCGCTTTCATACAGAGGCTTGGTTACATTTCATACAACTGTAAAATGGTCTATTGGCTGATATTGTATGTGACAACATATATACCGTAAAATCCTAGTTATCAGTTTGAGTTTAATATACAAATGCAAGGTGTTTTAGGGGTAGGGGAGGCATATAACCGATAGGCAAGGGGGTTATAAGCAGAAGGTCATTGCAGGAATGTGTGGAATGAGGGAATGAGCTACATAATGCGTCAGTCAATTCCAGTAGTGGAATTGACTAGTGGAATTTTCTAGCCCTTGCTGGACTAGCCATTCCGCAACAAACTCTTCTCTCTTGCCAATAATATCAGCAAACGGTGGGGCACCATGTTTGAGTTGTCCAAAACTTACAGCATGTGCACATGGTTCTGGGGGGATGGGCATCAATCAGCGGCTTCCCCCAGGGGGTTACCCCAGGGATCCTGGGGGATTTGTCCAAATACCCATTCAAACCTCATCAAATACCCCTGGGTATGAGGTAGAGGAATTCTGACAAATCCCCACCCCCTGAGGGCTAAAAATAAGGACTACTGTGATATAAATCACTAAAAGATCAGTCATATATTAAATGTTTCCAATTTTTCTGCCTTCTTGTTGTTGACCCTTTATATACCGGGGGCCTTGTTCATCACACTGGGTCACGAACTTGTGCGCGAAGTGTCTTCGAAGCACATCTGGGAATCGTTGAGAGCATAGACCACTGACCTCATATTACAAATCCCCAGGGTCTGGTCCCTGGGTTTGATCTCAATGACAAAAGTGATGTTTTCCCTCACACCTTCAGGCAAGAATCATCTGACAATCTTGACAAATGCCCCTTGACATTCCACCCACGCAAATTGCACAACTAGGTCCCTATGGGTGATCCCTGGGAGAAACCACATTGACACCTAAACTGGCCACAACTGGCCAAGTCGAGACCACAGACTTGTACCACTTGTGACGTCATCACTATTCACGCCAGAGGATATCTTTGACATTCAAATGATAGAGTAGGAAAATGTCTAACAAACCATGCCTATCCGAGCATGAAACGTTGAATTGGGCCAGAGATGAACATGAACACAAAACAACTTGGAATTTCCTCCAAAATCACCAAAAAACGTGACCTTCCCTACCACTTGACACTCTTTGTTGAAATAGTTCACTTTCACCAATGTTTAGGTGGAAACTTTTCCAACGTGAACAAGGCGGTTGAAAGGCCAACAAAACCACAAAATAAAATGAGAGAAAAAGTAGAGAAAGAACGGCAAAAAAAAAAGAAACGAAAAGGATGAAGTGTGGTGAGTTTTTCACATCCAAATTTTGATTTCTGCGCATGCCCAAGGAAAATATTTAAGTTCATTGCTTCTGAGTAGAAGGGGATGTTATGCAGGGTTCAATTCCTAACTGTTACCATCCCCGCCCCCCACCCCCCGGGCATTTGCCATTTTTTTCTTCACTTGGCATCCTATTCCCAATCCCCAGGCACAAAGATAGATGCAATTCCCACCCCCGGGGCACAAACTGCACCGTTTCACAGGAATACAGAAATATTTATTACGTTTTACAAAAATAGACATGGACTTGTATGGTTCATGCAAAGGTCAGGAAACATCTCTCTCATTGTTTTTGTTTCTCGCTCGCGTTTCTTTGGCTTATAATGCTCCTCTCTTGCGGTTTTTTCAAATACAGGTTTAATAAACTTTGAAAATTGCTTTCCTCCAACCAGTCGCTTACAAATTGAAGGGATTCCCCAGCAAAGAAGTCCGCTAACTGGGGCATGTCAGCCTGTGTGGTTCGACGACAATTTTTGCCCCATAATTCCTTACGCGACTAGATAATTCAGCTATCCCCACCCCCTACCCAAGACTAACTTGCAAAATTCCCCACCCGGGGCTACAAAGGGCTCACTTTGTCTTGGGGGTTGCCCGGGGAAGGGGGGGGGGGGGGGGGGGGGTAACAGTAGGAATTGAAACCTGCATTAGTTTCTTTGTTGCACACTAAGTTTTAGACAGTTGGGCAGTAAAAGGTCGCGATAACGGCCATAAATAGGCATCTGTGATGTTATGTAGATTGCCAGTTTTTTGGGAAAAAGCCCAGGTGTCAATGGGTTAATGCACAACACAATATCGATCATTCAAAATAGAGGTCCTGCCAAAATCTTATATTTGTTTCACAGTGATATGTAGTCACATCGAATGCGTCATACAAGAACAAGTTAATTTACTAAAATCATTATTTATCGAATAATAATTTTTATATGCCTATTGTTTTATGCGTTCTTTAAATCAGCATTCCGATACATTGACCAAAGTGCCCTGTATATGATTTCCGTAATGGCGGCCGGAAAAGATTATCAAGTGCTAAATTTTGTATATTAACTCCATAGAGCGACGTTGTCTTTTGAAAATCATGTCAGACGCAATCAAAGAAAAAATATTTTAAAACAAGTCCAGCTAGTAGTGGAAACGAAAATTGAAAAGGATATGATCGAACGCATATCATCAAGTACTGTACATCATTTAGCAATATCGAGTGAAATTAAATATAAAAGGCTGAAGGTTTACACATTTCTTTGCCAGTATTAAATCCAATTTACACCTAAATGGCCAACTATATAATTAGGCAGTAGAAGCTTTATAATTCATACCATTACAGGTCAGTGATGTTCTGTTCGCAGACATGACAAGTCGATCGAAATTTTGCAGAGTAGTCTTTCTTGCAATACAGCGTCTTTCCACGAGCATAATACGTGGAAGACAATTGCCGTCGACACTCTGAACACCTAAAAACAGAAAGATTTCGTCACGGGAAGGGCATCCAGACATTGAGGAATGCGAATTTCCTGCTTAGCTAGCTTACCTGAAGCAATCAAGGTGCCATTTGCCGCACAAGGCTTCTCGAATGGACTGCTCGCCTTGTAGCGGATTGCCACAAAAAATACAGTTCACGCCTTCCATGCAAAACAACAAGAAAAAAATATTAGGTAGCCGCAAGTGGTGAGTTAATGTGTCAAATAAAATAATATTGACCAACCTGCCACTTCTTTCGCCATCGTATTTTTTATTCCCCACGGTGATCCGCCATTACATGTTGCGCGCTGGCAAAGGAACCTGGCCTAGCATCTGCAGGCCTGGTTGCAAGTCTAAATAAAGCCCGAGCAGGAGCGAGTCGAGCGAGTGAAAAAGCCAGAACACAGGAATTAGAGGGAAGGGTCGGGGAGAGGTGGAATGTCTCGCATGGCTAAAACATTAGTTGCGTTTTGTTCCACTTTAGTCAAGTACCTTCCTTTTTCCAAAATCTCCAAAAAAATGGCACGCGTAGCAGTACTGAACATCGCTATGTCTCAATTTTCTCCATACATACTGTTATACATTCCTTTTATTTAATGTCAGTTCTGATAATTTGGTGGTACATAAATACACTATATCCTTTAGTTAATCGCACTCTTAGCCTCATTTCCAATCTTAGCTTTGCACTGTGTTGATATCAGAGTAAGGAGAAATTCCGGCAATGCTGACCTTAGGGTTAACACAATGAACTAACTGTTCCAGGCGTTCGGCGCTTACAATTCAGTTGTGCCGTTCCCCACTAACCGAAACGTAACGCCTGGATCGGCAGGGCTAATATACCCCAATATAAAATATAGTACATGATGCGCTAGTTTAGAATGTCTGAGCAGATTTCGAAGTACAAAATACAAAGAATCCCGGCCGGAAACACTTCAGTTTAAAAATACTTCTAAATAGGTACTGATTCTAAACACTGTTCAGAAAGATTTGCCAGCTGCTTCCTGTCCAGGGAACAAACTATAGCTAGCTAGTGCAAAATACAAAAAGAATAAAGAGTTTTCATTCATTCAGTTTTAACAATGTTCACTCGACAATTAGTTGAAGCAGTGTCACTGTCAAGTGCAGGGGGAAAACTGGAGCTGTTTGTTCAGCATTGTTCTGTGCCATATTTATGACTTGCATGATCTTTCTGCGTATTGCAGAATTTCTCCAGCTATAGATACAAAAGTTGAGGCCAGAGTTCAGGTGCATTAAAGTTCTAATGGGCCACAGAGCTAATGCAAAAGCATGTTCGTCTAACACTTTTAGTCTATACAGAAAACCCGAAGATGAAAACTGGAGTTTGACACAAGATCAGAGCGCCAAGAATGAAGACAGTTGTCTTGAACGATTTTCTATCTTTGAGCTGCAGTTGTTGTTCTTCGCCGGGAACTGCCGCCTGGAGTTGAGCTGCAATCTGATTCTCGTGTCGTCTTGCTATTCGGTGCATGAAACAACGCGATGATAACGATGACGACGAAAGATATCACCTGAAATATCATTCCTACTCGCATGCGGGTCTTTGGCTCCAAAGCATGAAAATACGGCGACAGAACAAGGAGCAGCGAAGGTAACCATATGCCAACAACGAGTGCTAGCAATTTTCTCGGCGAGAAAAGTGTGTCGTACCAAAAGGGGAGATACACCGCCAAGATTCGCTCGAAACTCAACAGCATCAAGGAAAGAAGCGAGGTCATGTTACATAGAAGGTTAAAAGCTGCCTGAACGTCCTTTAAGTCACAATTCACGTCCTGTTGAACTTCTTGAAAAATGGTTATGACACTGAGAGGTTGCGTGACAAGCCCAGTAACGACATCAGTCACTGCTACTGCCATGAGTAGATAGTTGTGATAGTCGTGCAGGCTCTGGTATCTCAATATCACGTAAATGGCCAAGCCGTTTCCTAGCACAGTGAATACGGCCATTGGAATATTGAGCGCGCACGTTACAACTCCAAGCACATAAATGGCTGGCGTGACGAATCTAGTTGACAACGAACTGGGACACAGCGGGCCAGCTTCTGCCATTACTAACTACAGGCCGGCTGTGAATCTGAGGCGAAACATAAACCACTGGTCAATGCATGAATAAAGAAGGCATTTTATTTTTCAAGAAAAATAATCTTTATTCACTTTCATGATGTTGATTAAACATGTGAAACTACAACTATTACCACAGTTCACATGTAGGTCAGTACATATATGGATGCGTAAAACGTGCGCAGATTGTAGCTGATTGATATCAACGTACATGACACCTGAAAGGTACCAGTACAGGAGACAAGAGAGACGACTGGGGACGAGTCAGCCAGTATATATCTCGTTTGTGGGCGTGGCTCAATTTTCGGCTTTACATTAATAACAAAAAACTAAATGGAAAAACAAACTGCTCTTGCCGGGCCGAAAATGAGATACGAATTCGAAAACAAGATCGAACAAAGTAAAATAGAAATATCTATTGGCATTAACTGTATATTGCTTTTCAAAACTATTAAAGGGTAAAAAATTAAAACGTAATTATTTTAAACATTCCTAAATGTATGGCAGTTACTACAAATTAGATTTTTTTGAAATTTAACACGCAGTTTTTACCCCTTAAAAGGCAAAAAGGGAAAGCGAGTCTCGTCAAGTGTCATGTTTCTAGTCTATTCTATATTGTGCTCAAAATCTTGTGATTACATACTCTTAGTTCAGACTAATGGCAGATGGGCGTTAGTCACAATGTGTTTGGTTGGTTTGGATTTTTCTGGCGAAATCTTGAGTTTTCAAGGCCGGAGTACATTGCGGTTGGGTTTAAAGGTAAAAAAATTAAAAATATCAAGAACCTACTCACGTTTCTCTCGGGCCAGAGTTAGAAAATTAAAATCCGACCGTTTGCAACTCACTCAAACGCTCCTGCATGAACGGCGACTACTTATCGTTCATCTCACTGCCAGGAAAATGAATGAAAATCAGTCTTAACCGTAGTTGAAAGAAAGAACTACGTACGTACATACATTAGTTTTCTTGGCGTCTTAAATGATCTACATTCTTCAACGGTACAATGCTCCTAATTTTACATTCGTCAGCGCTATAGAACAGCTTGTTATGCCTATTGTTTTATACCAAGAGACTAGATCATAGTCTCTTGTTTATACGCAGCCAAAAACGTTTTCGGCGCCGGAACACACTAAAATGGACTCTTTTCATGATTTGACTAATTTCATGATAAACATTACGATTTAAAAGAAACTGAAAAATAGCATAAAAGTGCGGTATTTTTTATTTTATTTTTTAGGCACTCTAATGTTTTCTGCTTCCGGGTGAATAATATATTTTTCTCAATTCTATCATGCAAGCTTAAACCATACAATCATTTATTTCCACACATTAAGGTTTATGTTCAGTGTTTGTGAACTAAATTTGTGTATACATGATTGCGCTGGAGAATTCATGAATGAACCGAATTTATCAATGTACAAGGGAACCTAACTCCGGGCCAGATCTTTCCGGGCAATTTTCTTTTTTAAACCCACTTCAGTTAAGATGGCGGCGTTAAGACTTTCTGTATAAACAGAGCACACACAATCGCGCCGCTAGCTGGCCGAACCAAATAATACCGTACTCCAATAACAATATGTAAACGATATGTAAATACTAACTCGGTTTACAAAGAATTCTGTTCCAACCACACTTTTTACCCCAAACAGTAAACCGTTGTTTAAACATGTTTAAACGCCTCAACAGTTTTCTCTATTAGTGAAATTTCATCTCAAACTTTCGTAATATGAGGACTAAATACCTGTTCGGAGAGATAAAAATGTCGTTTTGGATACGAAAAAATATAAGGCCAGCTAGGATTTTCGGAAAGGCAACAAGTAGCTCGTAAATTCCGGCAATAAGACTTCGTTCCAGTAAAACTTTCATCACTTTAATCTTCAGCTAAAGAATCTAATGAGGGTAGCACGAAAATAGTTTAAAAAAAACTAACAAACCAGTGGCCCTCCTACATTATATACAAGGTAAAATACAATAAAATATGAATATTGAAACTATGAGATATGCACAAGATAACATACAAGAAAATAAATAAATAAAAAAAGAAATATGAATAATATATAGCTAAATTAAGGAAGAAAATGATTTAAAAGCTGCTGTTCTTTAAAAATGCTCTTCCAAAGGGAGTTCTTAAATGGGAAAACATAAAAACTAGGCGACACTCCAAGTCGGCCTTATTTAATTAAGCTTATAAATTTCCTCAAATGTAGTTATTCAATGTGGAATAACAAGCGTACAAACCCGGATCTTTTCTCGATCTTTTCACGGCCTAAAAAAACCAGGAAGTATTCCACTTTCATTTTAAGGGCAGGTGTTCGCAAAGTGTTTTTTCTTATTTGAGTTATATGAACCATAGCTAGCCGGATCGCGCGTCATTCCGGCCTCTATAGCTTTGTCCATTCGACGGATGTGTATTTTGACAGAAAGTGCGGGAACATTACGGTGGCCCACCCGGCACTGTCACGGAAATGCCAAATTCAAGACGGCAAAACCAAAATTGCTTTCTGCAACTGAACTAAACATCCACGGCAAAAACAAAACATCCATTTACACCTAGTACCTATTACCTACCGAGTACCTATTAGAGTACCTATACTGACGTAGTTCGCGCATGCACGATAGGAAATCGAGCGGTTGCATGCGCGGTTCCACCTCGTCGCGCGCGCAAAGAGAAGCAAATCTCTGTCTCGCAGGGTAGCTTGTGCGTGGTGCGCGTCTGGAGCTGGTACAGAAGAGAAAGTTTTCGCCTCCTTCCCATCAAGCTCCACGCTCCCTGTTTTCCCGCCCTTTACCAAAACGGAATGCAACGGCGCCCAGAGTAAATTTTTATGAAGCGAAAAGAACTATCAGTCAGTTTTAGCCAACAATATTGTTTTAATAGGATTCTTCTGTAGACAAGAACAGTTTTGAAACGGTAATAATAATGTTTTAAAAAACGTTTCGTCTTCTGCATTATTAACCTTGGAGTGAAGAATCAGAAACTCAAGAAATCTCAAATGTTGACATTTTACATCTCCGAAAAGGTCTGCCAGGGGGTATCAAGGACCTTCGACGAGTCCTCTCTCAGTCCTCTCTCAGTTGTTTCGTTCTCGATTCCTCTCACCCCCCAGGAAAGGTTTAACGTTTGCCAACAGTCATGGAATAATCCGGGGGAGGTGGTACTCCTGTAGCGTTATGGGTAGGCTGCATCGCCATTCCAGACTGCTCCACAACGATCACATTTGTGTGCTGTAAACGAGAAATAATGAAATATGCGTCTAGTGCTTTTGAAAATGAAAGTACCGGAATCTATGATTGTACTTTATAGAGTCTAAATCGAGAGCTGTATTTGAAATGACACGGAACAAACTTTCTGGGGGTTTGTTTGAAAAGAAGGAAGAATTGATGGTATTTTCTGCTCACTAAAATGCTGTCGGGCAAACTTGGGTCTGCTAGCCTGTTCCAGGCGTTCGGATAGTGGGGGAGCGATGCGAAAAGACGCGACGCGCTGGTGAGTGAAACAGGCTAGGGTCTGCTATAAACGCACAACATTGTGAAGAATGCGTGACGGTTTACATGTAAGGGATTTCGTGACTTACTGTCTGGCTTGCACAACAGGTTCCCATGCACCCAATGATGGAACCAGCCAGGACAAGAACTGCGCCAACACCGTTCAACAGGACGATGGCCAGCAAACACCTCTCGATTATCCTTACGTCGTCACAGTTGTTAACTTTAAATTGAAAAGCATGGTAAAAAAATATATGTTAGTCTGCAGTAAACTACTACACAGGCGAGTTTTGATTCGAATTTAACCGCGATTTGAGTGGCGATTTTTAGAGAGTGTCCTGAAACCAAAACCAAAGTAATTACAATGGCCAATCACAACAACGTAAACAACGCAATGAACCAATGAGAACTTGAAGCAAATACACGTAACCAGCACCAAGCGCGGGAAAACGCGTGCGACCAAGGCGCGATTGGATGCATCTGATTGGTAGAGAAGCCAGTGGCGCGAGATTTTAAACCAATCATAGAGCGTAGTAAAGTTGAAAACAGCACTAGCGCCAGTGTAAACCACTGCGATTTCAGGGCGATTTTTATGGCGATTTGTGGTCCCAAGGGTGGTTTGACTGTACCTGGATGATTATTTGTAAATTTGCGGCTCATAATAAAAGAAGATAACTCCCAGGGGGGGAGGGGGTGGATTTTGGATGGGGTTCAGTGTGCCACTGGGACTCTGAAACCCTTACCAGACCATGTTCAACTGAATTTTGCAACCCTATTCTAGACTAGGCACTAAAAATCCCTACCCTATCCCAGACTCGCTATTTTCCAGAAACTCTATAACTATCGCAGTCCAATATACGCTAAAACGATATGTTACAACGTCTCATTTTAAATAATGGTCGCAATTTCGAGTGTCAATTCCTATTCTAATGACTAAATTCTTCATACCACTGGTCAGTTTCACGATAAATGATGCCCTATTCTATACCAAAACTCTCTGATTTCTAGACCCTATCCCAGACTAAACTGCTTGAAAACCATATCCTTTACAGCGCCACATACCCATGTAGCTTATATATCATGGGAATACCCCCCGGCCCCGCCCCGGGAGATAACTAAAGGTAGACAAACAGAGTAAACTATTAGTTTGATCTATCCTCTTTGCAGTTTATACACTTGACTATACAGTCAATTAAACCTCCCTAACGGACACCTCCCGTAGGCGGACACCTCTTGTAAGCGGACACTAAGTCATGTACCCAGTTACATACAAACACAACATTTTTAACCTCCCATAAGTGGACACCTCTCTTAAGCGGACACTTTTCTGGTCCAAAGGGTGTCCGCTTACGACAGGTTCGACTGTACTTTTAATTGGGACGTCTGCTTTTCCACTGCAGTGGCAAGTTCCTGCATCGGTCAAATGGCAGTTAGCTTCTATCACCTTCCGTATGACGTGATATACGAACCAGATGAGCAGTGTGACTATCACTCCTGCTACACAAACGACAACCCAGAGGATATCTAGCACCAGAAAGAACACCATCTGTAGAGAAACATACGTAACACCATGAGCCTGACAAAACAGATTTCGGTCCTGGGGGAGGGGTATACTCCCCGAAAATTTGGGTGGGGGTGTGCGGCGCGCTACTTGAAAACCTTACCCTAATTTCAGACCAAAATGTGTGATTTTCCCTACCCTATTTCAGACCTGACCCTTAAAATTTCCCCCTTTTAAAGCCAAAATGGCAAAAATCTATACCCAACTTCAGACATACCCAATTTGAGACCAAAATGTTCAAAATCTATACCAATTTTCAGACCAAAACGGCTCAAAAACCATACCCTTTGGCCGCACATACCTAGATGGCTTATATAAGGGAGTACCCTCTCCCGAGCTTCGCTCACGTCACGGGGGTCATTCAATCCTGGTCCCATGAGAAAGGATTGCCCTTTCCGGGACTGTCTCTAATTTGTCTGATTTTTGAAAGCCTTCTACATGGTTGCAATCAACCGCGCGTCCCCAGTCTCCATACTGATTAGGTAACGTTAAAAAGGCCGGAGTAAGGGACTGTGCAATAATTACCAGGAGGGGGGGGGGGGGGGGTGGAAAACCAGAGGGGGGGGGAGGCATAAAGTAAAATCAAAGCAAGGAGAGGGGGGGGCTCTAGGTAAAATAAGTCACTCAAGAGGGGGGGCTTAACATTTTATTTAAAGTACATATTACATTGGCGAATCCATACCTATTTATAAGGTGGGGGCCGAAAAATTTTCCGGCCCTTCGGGCCGAGGAAGCCTTCACCGGACCTGAAAATAACACACATGCCCTTTTCCTTCTGCTATGGTTCTGTTGAACATTGCTACGGAGGTGATGTTTGTTCCAGACGCGGATGTCCAACAATTAAACATGCAGTAGGAGCTCTTCTTTCTGTTATAAGATTTTAATCCACACTAGTGCATGTAGAGAAAATGTAGCAGCGTACTTGTATAAAGGTGTGTGTATACTGTGAGGGGGGGGGGGGGGGGGGGGGGGGTCGTACATAATTTCTGACTGATTAGAGGGGGGGCAATAACTAAATTTACTCCTTTAGGAAGGGGGGGTATTACCTAATATTTGGCTACATGAAGCCCATTTCCAAACCCCCCCCCCCTCCTGATAATTATTGCACAGTCCCTAAAGGAGAAGGGGAGTCAAGCTTCTCTAGTGACCGGCAACTCTCATGCGCTCTTTCGAAAAATTAAGGTGGCTCTGACTCCTTCCTTCATTTCTTATACCATGCTAATGATTATTTTACAATAAAACATAGGGTTCATCGAGCTCGTTTGTTTTTGAGTGATAGACACTTTAAGCTAATTTTAAGGGTGTTTATTACAGGTTGTACTGTTGCTATGGCAAACATATATAAAGACGGACGGCCACAACTTGTTCATCAATGATTAGGAAACTGTTATAAGCCCTTTTAATTATATAAAGAAGTGAAATTAAAACATAAAAATCTGTAAAAACTTACGGCTGTCTTGCTTCTTTTTTGCCAAGTAATTATGCCGCATACAGCACAAAGCACCAGCTAAAAAAGGAGAGAGGGAGAGAAAATATTAAATAGAGGACCCCTATTGCCTTGAAAGCGGAAAACTTTTTAGAGAAAACTTGGTAAAAAAAATCGGCTGACGCTAATCCTAGATTTAATAGTCAATCGAGGTTTCATTTTTCTTGTTTAAAAGTTTTTATCACTGCTAATCTTTTGTATCCAGTTTGATATTACTCAAAGTCAAAACTGTTAACAGGAAACTGCACTGAAACGCTTCAAAACTGAAATCAAAATTCACGCTATTCCGGGCCTGATGGAACCCATGCAAAAAAATATAGTCTCTGAAATACCGACCATTTTTACACAAGACCGTTCTTATAAGAGGTCAGACGAAGGATCGATAAATCGTCTTTGAGACGAGTTATCTGCCACTAGTATGAAAACGGCCATTCACGTTTGTACTAAAATCTGATTACTTTTCAAGAGTACGTGAAACTTTCAGCAATTTGTTGAACAAAACCGTCAAAACGCCATAGTTGTTGCATGCATGGATCACGACATTTACGATCCATGGTTGTTGGTAAAGCAGTGCCTTTTATAAAGTAACACTTTAAAAAAAATTATAGCTTAAATGTTCGAGGATGAATAATTTAAATAAGCTTAAATATGAAACGGGAAGTGTATAAGCTTAACCTTAATTTATAAGCTTACAACTTGTCGAAATTTGAATTTACCGCGGTATATTATAAACCCAAGCCTCCGCTTTTCAACTGGTTTCATCAATGAAACTACAAAAAATATGCATTAAACTCCCAAATTTTGACCTTTTAGAACATGAAAAAATAATTTTCAAACCAGGGTATAATGGTTGAAGCACAATGAAATCCATATTTAGGTAAGCCTACTTGATGCTTCATTTTGTGCGTGCGATTTGCTGCTGTCTTTCATACAAGCTTGCTTGAAACGTAAACGAGGTTAAATATAAATTAAGTTAACATACCCCGAGTCCTGTCCAAATTCCAGATCCATCAGGTCCCCCTTTCATGGCATAGATAAAGCCACATATTAGGTCACCGAATGCCGTAATTCCGATTAGAATTGACACGATGCCAGCCGCCTTCGCCTTTCCAACTTCGACAAGATCAGTCATTTGCGCTCGGAAGGTCGAAAGCAAAATGCGGCAATTTAAAGAACAGGAGGCTAATACTGCTATGAATAAAATTCAATTTAACTATGTGACTCAATCCGTTAGAAAGATGCAAGAAAAGCTGTTACGATCAGATGATCAGATTGACCGAGTGAATCAACGGTACCTTCCGCAGCTCAGCTCCACCTTTTTGGCGCGCATTTCTAGGCTTGACAAATTCCCTTGTGGGGGAGAGGTGAGGGAAAGCCAAATACCGGTATCACTCCGGTAACTACTCAGGCATGTTTCTTGCTTTGATTATACCTATATCTCAGTGTTTTGAAAATGATTTTTTTCATTTCCGTAATTTTAAGATGTTTAACTTTTCCATAGAGAACTGAGAAAAAATTCACGACCTCATTACAGTGGAACCTCGATATAACGATGTGCCAAGGGACTAACCTGCGATCAGGCGTTCTTTTCCTTTTCTTTCTTTTCGCGGAGAACGAGACGAGCGCGGAGAGAGAGAGAGAGAGAGGAAAAGGAACGCCTGATACAATTATTTTGCCGATTTCGCTTTCCACCCACTTGTCAATGATCTGTCAAGCTGTCAATTTTCAAAATCTACGTTACAGTTCGTGACATTTGTACACTTGCCTTTCTCTTGAATTCGGTCTTCTGATCTTCTTTGCTTCAAGTGCATTTCTAACGGGCAAGATATGTTGTATTATGAGGAGGATTTTGAAGTAGAATAGAGCCTTCGACTGTGTTTTTGCCATCAATTTCATTCCGAAAACAGCACTGACTACGATTGCGTTTACACGACACAAATTTGCATAATAACGTCCTAGACATGTCTAGTCAGTCGTTATGGTCGAATGATTCCATGATTCCGTTTAGAAATTTGAATCAAATAACCATTTTTTTAAGCGGAAAGCTTCAGCCGTTTAAATGTAAGATCTTTATATTGGCTTGGTAATGATTCAGAAGAGTCCTTCCCTTCGCAAAAGGCGGTAGCGGAGGTGGGAAAGTAGAAGGCCTTTCTTGTACTTTAATCGTGCGTGCACGCCGGATTGACAAAAGCCATATTAGGTACGCATGATTGACGGAAGTATGTTTTTCGACCAATCAGGAAAACATTCAGAATCTGAATGTTGTACATGAGATCCGGCAAGTAACAACCTCGATTCCAGGCTCTCTCTCCTTTTCCTCCCTTGTCGTTGAGTAGAGAGGACCCTGGTTGCGGCTGGTCACGTGACCATGCGGTTACAACAATACCGCAGGGAGGGTGGGTCTTTGAGGCCGTTTTGTCAAGGTGAACAATAGTTACTAACAAGGGGATCGAAGGGGCAAATCGAGCTTGGTTCAAAATGGAACAGCCTTGCTTTCTGCTGCGAGATTATGTTAAAAGTGAAACAGGCTATTTGTATGGAACGTTTGTTTTATTCTGTACTTCGAATTCATGACATGAACATGTATACGTGACGGATATTTTCGAGCCACAAAAGCAGCGGCGCGAATATTATATTACAAGAATGGAAAATTCGCTTTGCGAACACAAATTCGAAGTAGAAAATCAGAATATAAGTAGACAGGTTCATGATCGTAAAGCTAAACGAGGTTGTAAACCAGACACCTTGGTCTCAAACCAAGTTTGAAAACAACAATAAGCTTGGCGAGCTCGTTCACTGACCCTGTGAACTCGGTAAATAAAAACACAACGGCATTTATTTACAAATTCATTTGGAGCGAAATCAGGAGCGAAATAGTCCAAATTTTAGGATAAAAGAGTAGCTTACTATTTTCTCTAACTGATTCTGTCGTTAGTTTGACCGTAATATATAGTTTTCTTGTGTCAAAAAATCTACAACAAACAACCGCTCGAAAGGCCGCCCGCCGGCGGTTCCTTGAAAATCAACAACCTTGTACGGCACGAATGTCAAACGGACTGTACGAAGGAATTTTTTCCATCGGCAGTTTTTGCAGTGAATACAATTTAACGATCACTTAAACTCATTACCTTAAAGCTGTTCACATACCGAAATGATCGGCTTTCTTCCATGGACAAAATTCCGTTGTAAAACGTCCGACGTAGTTGTGTAGTTCTGAGAATTACGCAAGCGGTTTCCAAGAAAAAGATTATCGCAGTGATCTTCGCAAACGGCCTGGCAAAGCCTGCTGAAGCTTGAATAACCGCAAGTAAAGCTTATGTACAAACTTTTTTGGTGCTTGCTTTGCGAGTTGTTTGAAGACCTGCATCTGCGAGTTTGGACTCAGAGTCAACGCTCTCACCCTCGCATGGTAGATTTGTCACAGCAACAACTCTAACACTCTACCACCCCTCCCTCCAAATATATTTTTTTACCACCCAGAATTTGGGTGGTCACGTGACCAGCCGCAACAGGGTCTCTCTACTCAACGACAAGGGAGGAAAAGGAGAGAGAGCCTGGAATCGAGGTTGGGCAAGTAATTGTATCAGGCCCTCCTCTTCGAGGAGGGCCTGATCGCAGGTTACCAAGGGACCGACCAAATTAGATCGTTATAATCGGGAGATCGTAATAACGAATTCCCGATATAACGATTTTCGGGAAAAGAGCCAAAAATATCGTTATAATCGGGGTATTGTTAATAATTGATTTTTCATGTAGTGTATAAATCCCTATCGTAATTATAAATTATAAAGGAAAAGTATTGCCCGGGAGTATTGTCATATGTTTTCAAGTGTTAAGCTCCTCCTTTTTCATCGCGTGATGATTGATTTTATCGTTATATCGGGGTAAATTTTACGTTTGGGCTGCCAGATTGTGATCGTTGTATCGCGAATATCGTTATATCGAGTATCGTTATATCGGGAGTTTTCTCCATACATTTACTGTAACATTTGCCGGGCTGTCAAATGTTGATCGTTATACCGGGAACATCGTTATATCGAGTATCGTTATATCGAGGTTCCACTGTATTCATTTATGCATCCAAATCAACAATATGCACCTCCCATTAGCCCCGGGGAGCTGGGATGAGCCCTCGCTTCCCACCGATTTCGGCCGGGAGTCATGCATATGCTCCGAGGGTTTTTTCCCTAGTTTTCTCAGGTTTTCCTCCGTCCACAAATACCAAATTCGATCTGGAATCCGAGGGCTACAGACAAAATGAACGTTATATATATATATATATATATACCTAACATTGTACACCACCTACGGTCACGGATGGCTCGATCGTACTTATGATATACAGCCACAGCCGTCAGCGGATATATAAAATTGTTTTTTTATTAGCCTATGTAGTAACTGTTACAGGAGAAAAATCACGCAAGCTATTCACAAGGATTTGTTTGTCTGGTTTATTCAATTGAACTCACAACTTTGTACGTACAGCGTTTGGAATAAAATTTAAAAAACATAGAAAAGGACGCGCATGTTTACCATGTTTACATATCATAGTCTCCATAGCCTGATGCAAACACGAGAGACAGTTTGGTAAAATTCTAAAATACAAGAAGCGGTCTTTTCTATTTCTTTTAAATTATAAAATAAAGCCAACAAAATGCAATGATATGACGTCATAACCGTGTTTACATAGCCTGATGCAAAACGACTAAACAACCAATCAGAGCGCGTTTTGTATGACCAAAATTTTATAATAATTGTTTTGAACACGCCAGACAGTTCACTCAGGGATACACTGTTATACGTGCATGCTTTAAAAAAACTAAACACTACAGTCCATATTGATAAAGCTCTAAAAAACAAGCACGGATAAAAAATGTAAAATCTACAGTATTCGCATATTTCAACTGGAGAACAAGTGGCAGTTTCGGCAAATCCTCGTATAAAAGAAGAAATAACCGAATAATTATTATCCAATCAGGACACAGAGCCGAACACTGGCGACCATTCCGAGAGCTGTCACGTCATGTTACTTAGCAACTGCTCTCCTTCAACGAAGACCGCGGGCCAAAAATGTCACTTGTTCCAGACTTGTGCATAATTTCATGTTACAAGCATGCGGTGAAATGTATAATAAAACGTATATGATGTGCAGTTTTGTGTGTCACTCTTGACAAATTGTTTTTCGATCGTGTTGATCTTTCATCGATCGGTCACAGATCGTAGACGCGACCTCTAGTACTTGACAGTAGCGGGGTACTCAGGAGGGGCTTCATTGGTTGTCGTGGTTGTCATAACCATTCCGGTTGTTGTTACCACCACCACGTTGGTTGTCTGTGTAAATAAATTAAATTCATAAATTATGCGTTTAGTTTAGGAGGCGCGGTTAATAGTTATTGTGTTGGATTCCAATCTCGTTCCCAGAGTCCTCGTTATCCTTGTCCAGCGGTGGAGCGGCCAACAAGGACCTCTGGGATTGGCGGATCGCTTCCCCCCAGAGGTCCTTGTTGGCCGCTCCACCGCTGGACAAGGTAACGAGGACTCTGGGAACGAGATTGGTTGAAGGGCCGGGTTCGTGCCAAGGCTGGGTCATTGTATCGGTGCCTTTTTGGGGCCGGGCAAGACACTTCACCTTCATATTAGCGCCTTTCTCTACCCAGAAGTATAAATGGGTACCGGCGAATTGTTGGGGGAACCCAGGGGATTGCCTATGTGCCTCGTGGGAGTAACTGGAAGGTATTGCTACCTGAATGAGATCCAAATGCATCTACATGTATGAGGACAATTTGAAAGTCTGGAGATCCAGTACTAACGTTTTCTGTTGTTAGAACCATCGAATAATGTTTTCTGCACTCATGTCCCAACAAAATCTTTCTACGGGTAATTTGATTTGATTGTGTTCGGTGATTTTTCATTGGTTGGGGCACGTGAACAGTAAGTGCTACGCACGTGATTCTTGACTAGTGTGTTGTTACTCCATTTCCGAGTTGTCTTTTGCCTCTGGTTCAAAACGAGTCCTAGTGCACAACCTTTTCATTTTTATTTGCAAGACAACGAACATTCAAGTAAAACTTATTTCCATATAACAGGTTTTGCACCGGAAAACATGTAAATATTTTATCGCGTGACACTACCATACATATGAGAAAGATATTAAAATTCTGTCAGTGACAGACATAGTTGGCCGTGACACTACCAATATATAGTTAACTTGCGTGACTTACATTTGTTTTGGCGCAGCAGGTTCCCATACAGCCAATGATTGAACCAGCAAAGATCAGAATGGTCCCAATGACGTTGGCGATCACCATGGCAATAAAAACACTCTCGATCGTTGCGATGCTGTCACAGTCATCCACTGTAATGAGATAACAGTTCGATGCGTTAAAATTTACGTAGATTTTTATGAAATTGAATGAAAATTGAGGATGATTAAATTGGTTAAAAAAAACAAATAGTCCTGCCCCCAACACCAGGGCACTTTCGCATTGGGCCAGTCAGAAGTTCAGACCCGCATGTCTCCCCTCTCCCCCCCCCCCCCCCCCCCCCCCCCCCCCCCCCACCACACACATACACGCTAAAAATTGCTAAGAACATTTTTCTTTACCTGGAGTTGGAAGCACTTTACTTCCGTGGCAAATACACTTCTCACCGACCTGTGCGCAATATTTTTTCGCCTCTGTTTTAAACCACCACCAGATTAGCCAGGCGATAAGGGCGATAATTACTTGAACAATGGTTACGATCAACCAGAGAATACACATCACCAAGTAACCAACAAACTGCAAACAAACCAAAATACACAATAACTTATTTAACTCAAAGTGACGGGGTTAATCGTCGGAAATTTTAAAAGGAACCCCCTAAAAGCTTAAGGTACCAGAATCTCGTTTTGCAGGTGTAGCTCAAATTCATTTTCACCCCTAAGAGGTACCAATTCTAAAACAAAACTAGTTCCTGACATATTTTTCGGCTTCAGTACCCTGAAAAGCACCATGGTAGCTCTAACGGTGTTAACACGCTAAGCGGTACCAAACCACAAAACATCCTCTCTTGACAAAACTTCACCCCTAAAACATGCTAAAAGGTACGACCTTTTAGGGGTGCAGTCACCCCCTCACTTTTATATTGGAATCCCCCTCCGGGGGTTATGGCATGGATAGCTAAAAATCTACCGTAAAGTTTTAAAGTATTGAGACAGAAAAAGACGAAAGAAATTAGAAGAAACTTTCTCTCTACTCACCGCTCCTTTGCTCAGTTTTAGCCATGTGACGACTCCCAAAATAGCGATGATTAATTGCTGCAGAAACAAAATTGAACAAAGTCGTCAAACAAAGATGACGAGAATGCGAGCTAAGCATTTACACAACAACAACAACAACAACAACAACAAGCTTTATTTGCATGACCATAAATCATTACAGTATTGCAAAAGCGTAAAATAATACAGATAGAAAACGAACTGAAATTAAATAGAAATATAAATAATAAAAAAATACAATACAATGGAAAAGAGAATTACAGTGACGTAAATCCAATACAGGAGGAAATGAACTTTACCGACTGTATGTTAATAAAATAATCAGAGGAGTTCAATAACTCTATAATTTATAATTCTGTGAGTGGTAACTGATTGAAATTTGAGAATTTGTTATCTAGTTTATTATAAAGGGCGTCGATAAAGTCCGGAACACGGAACATCCCGGAACATTCCGGAACATTCCGGAACATTCCGGAACATCCCGGAACATAAAAAGAAATGAAAAAATAAAAATAAATAAATAACTTAATTAAATAATTAAAATTAAATTAAGACTAAACAAGAAAGAAAAGAAAAATAAGAAGAAAAAAATGGTCCAATCTCCGAATTTAAAAATATAATTAGTGGGAAGTTGTGCGAGGTAGGGGGTGTTGGATATCGATATCCAATCCGTTGGATATGTAGTGAACAAAATACAATTTATACAACTGACCGTAATGATTGAAGGCTCACCTTTATAAAATCCTAAACCTTTATTTTTTTCAAGAAGACGTTGGAAGGGGGAGGGGGGTGGGGGTGGGGGGAGGGGGGTGGGGGTGGGGGTGGGGGGGGGGCTGTTCTAACTATCACCCGGCCACCCCTGCCAGCTGTTTTCCAGGACGTCAATCAGGTGACGGTCATGATTGTGAGAAGCTGTGTGTTTTGGTCGACGAGATTAGGCTGTGAACAGGCTCCTAAGTGGGGTATAGGGCGAAGAGGAAATCGGGGAAAAAATTGACTGGGGACTGGGGAGGAGAACGAAGGCGCCGCCTTCCCACTCTCCCCTGGGCCCTGGCTCGCCCTTTTCTTTTCACGCCTTCTTTACCGCGGACCTACCGCGGACGGAGCCATAGGCTACGACGAAATTCACGTTTACGGTACGTTTCTCACAATCACAGAGCCAGAGATTTCGTGACCGTCACATGATTGACCCCATGGCGAACAACTGGCAGGGGTGGCCCGGTGGGGGTAGTTAGAACAGCCCTGTGAGTTTGTTTACCTTGAATATTCATGATTTTAAAAAGGTGAGCCTGCAGTCATTGCGGTCAGTTGTCACTATATCCAACACCCCCTCCCCACCCAACTTCCCACTAAATATATTTTCATATCGGAGACGAGACCATTTTTTCCTTTCTTGTTTTTATATTTATTTATTTATTTATTTATTTATTTATTTATTGTTTAATTTTAATTTTTTTTTCTTTCTTGTTTAGTTTTAATTAATTAAATAATTTATTTATTTTTATTTTTTCATTTTTTTTTATGTTCCGGGATGTTCCGGAATGTTCCGGAATGTTCCGGGATGTTCCGGGATGTTCCGTGTTCCGGACTTTATCGACGCCCGCCTCGATAAAATTCAATAAAAACTTCTAGCATAATACATCAGTATAAAAACTCAGGCTTTTTCCTTTTTTGTTTGTTTTCAAAGATCACCCGATGTTAGCTTTACTCAGAATAATGGCCGGGCCTGAAACTTGCAGTACAATAGACCACAGGAAGCCTTTCTAAAGGTTTTAATTTCAGTCCCCAGCAAATTAACAATCATCGACATTCAATCTCACTTCATCAGTGGCAGCCGCAAACACGTGCAACAAAAAATAGCACTTAAAGTCCCTTGAGGGATTAACGAACGCTTTTTATTGAAATGATGATTTGTGTTTATTTATTCGTTTCCATGCTTACATGCACCAATGCTCTAAAACATATCCCTGAAATTTCCTTCGACCAATCTCATAAATAACCTGATAACAACTTTTGGCCAGTAAACTGAGCTGATCTTTGATCAATCTGGCGAACATACAAACTCCATTGTCAATGAAACACTGAGCTTTTCTTGTCCTTGCTCTCATGCAGATATAACTTTCTTTGTTGTTTTAAATGGCCCGAAGGTAGAAAAGCAAAAATATCACAACAGTTTCACGTTGAAATTTAGCTATAATTTACTTTCTGTTGGCTGGTCGTGGTTGAATCCGGCGGAAAGCTCTTTTTTAAAAAGCACTGTAAAACGATATCGAGTAAGAACATGAGTGAGCTGTAGGTTGAGGGCAAACTTTGACCAACTTTAAGTTCGGTAACTGCGCTCGAATTAAGCTTATATACTTTTTGTTCTGTTTCTTCACTATATTTACAGTATTTACAGTATATTTTACTCGATCGATATAAGGTTTATTAATCCCGTAACGTCTTTTATGGTCTAATTTTCAGTGAATTTTCGATCAGATAAATGATGCTAATTTCAGTATAATTTGAAAATACGTCAATTTTGACTGGGAGCAGTCGACCGAAATTTCATACTCCCCACTGTCATACAAGATGGCGTCGGGAACTGTACTTACGTAACAACTTAAAATTTAAGAAAGTAACCCGAAAAGTAATTACTTTGTAGACGAATTTTGTACAGAGCTTACTTTCAGAGAAACAAAATAGCGTTTAAAATTAGTGCAAAAGTGGTAAACCTTCTCGCGCGGAGCGCAATGAGCTTATAAGGTTATGTTTCTTGATATGTAGTGAAGACGAAATATCTTACGATCCAGGATAACTGAATTGAACTGTGTTTTTGTTTTCGGCTTAATTGAGAGCTTCAGAAGGACAGAATCAATGCGCACAGATTTTAACGAAGACAAATAACCGCGAGGCGAACGTTGCGGGACGTTGCTAGGCAATATAAACTTAATTTGGAACACCGCCGCAAGAGAATTATCGAATTGTGAACAAGTCACTTAAAACCCCGAAATTCGATTGTTCATGTTTTATGAAACGACGTATATGACTAATATGACTAATGTTTACTCTGTTTCCAGGTAAAGACCATGTATGAATACTGAACCACTAAGCAAATAAGAAAAGAATTAAGGCGCATAAAATAAACACCCAAGCTCATTCGATTTTCGCAAGCATTGAATTTGAAGCGGATCGGAAAAGCTGAATACATTCTTAATCTACAGTAGGTTTTGGCTTTATTTTGAAAGGTACGCATTCGGTTTACTGGTCTGCGTAAAAAGCTGCTTGCACTGATGCACTTCGAGTGCAGCCGAGCGATTCTGCAGTTAAGGCCCATTTTTTTTAAAGGTGCGAATATCGACGAGACAATCTCGATCGGATTCCTCTCGGTTTTTTATAATCAATAGTTGCTGTAGTGTGTGTAAAAAGCGTGGATATACATGTACTTACCCCAAATCCAGAATACAGGCCTGCACCATCGACTGCTCCGTGGACTAGGCCAATGTAGATAAATCCACATATCAGATTGATCAGAGCAATGCATCCAATAAGTATACCAACAATTCCGGCTGCCTTAGCCTTGCCTGGTTCGGCTTCTCCGGCCATTATTTTTCAGAACTTAGCAGCGACGAATCTGTGAATCTGGGCTTCTCGGGCTTAACGACCGTTTCAAGGGTTTCTGCTAAGCGCACACTGAAGCTTTGATATTAAAGGCTATCCCAAGAGATTCACTTTTTCTTTCATGTTCAGTGTCATGGAGACACGGTAAACACCGAAAGCCAAAACACTGCAAACTGACCAATGGTATAACATCCCATACTGGTGCTAATATGCATCTGAATACATTCACCGAATGTTCAGTTCCGCTGAAAATATCATTCTATTGTTTATCAATGTAATTAGCGCTTGTTGGACACCTACTGTTTTTATCGGCACTTTTTGGGTTGCATGGTAACCTAAAGAAAGCAATTGTAAAAACTTGAAATTTGATTTGGTCTTTCGGCTTAATTGCGTCGTGTCTGCCCCTAGATTCATTTATACGCAACAACAACAAAGTTTTTTTTTTTTACCGCAAATGCATGGTATAATTGTCAAGAAAAAAATTACGTTGAACGATATTAAATATGCATAATTAGTGCAAGAGTAGCTTGGTAATAAATGAAGCAAAATCAAGTTCCTTCTCCAGCTGCGCTATAGTACCTAATTTTTCGAGCCCGCGGCGAACGCTAGTATAAAGTGATCATGAGTCTAAAGAGGTACGGTCTGTTGCCGCGCGCGCGGCCAAACGAAAGGAAACTTCCAAAAAGCGATGCGGTATGATGTGAAAATAAAAAGAGAAAAAGCGGCGATGATTTAGGCGAAGATCAGTACAGTTTCTTGCAGCGTAAAGCGTAACTTGTCCTTTAAAATGCACGGGAACATTTTGTTTGAGCCTAAACAATGTTTTGATTCAAAAACAAAGTACACTACACTCCGATGAATTTTAAAGTACGAGTCAGCCGCCGCTTATCTTGAGGCGCTGAGCGGTTTGTAAGTACGTTTTTCGCGGTTCATAAATCAGACGATAAACTTTCCATCGAAAAAAGGGAAAACATTCATGTAAACTGAAAGAGATTGATAATAAAAGCGCCCGGTCAATGATAATAAACTGCACTGCTATTTGACAAAATTAGCACGGTTATTAACCACCGTTTGGGCAAAAGCAATATGCACTGTTTTGATAAGAAACACAATTAGTTTACTCGCGGAAAACTGTGAGCTTTGACGAACACTGTCCAAATAAATTATTATGTTTATAATTTTTGTGCATAGTTCAAATAGTTTTTTTTGTAATAGCGGACTTTGTTTTGAATTTGAGAGACAAAGCAATAAGACAAAAATTAATCTATTTATTACAACGGACCGGAACCTGCTGAGCGAAAAAAAAAAGAAAGAAAGAAACTGCAAAACGGCTTATGTAATCATGCGGGTAAAATGGAAACTTTTCTGGTCTTAAATTTGGAGTAATCCTCGCCGAAATTTACAAAAGTTACACGATATATTATATTTTATGAGTTACGGCAATTGATTTCTGCAGTTTTCAAGATGACACGTCCGGCTTTCCATTATTGGCCCATTTTATACGTAGACGGACGCATACTCTGCCGGTGTGCAGACGAATTATCGTGCGTTGTTATCTCCGGGCTTTAGTGTGTATTGAACGACGAACTAAGAGATGAACTTAGTTGAGACCGGCGGATAATGTGTCTATGTGTATGGACGAACTATGCGTTTTCATGGTGATGCCTCGTGTATGAAGAGTAGACGGGCACACTGTCTGCTTTAGTGCGTCTTCAGAACGACGAACTAAGAGCCGGACGAACTTAATTAGCTGAGACGGATAATCCGTCTGTGTGTATAAAAACGGACGAATTATGCGTCTAAAGACCGCGGGCACAAGCTGACCGATATATATACATAAAGACGAACTATCTTGAACGACGAACTACATGTAAGGGCTTTGTACGTCTTCAATAGTTCGTCCAGTCCGTCTTTACATAACTGACTCAATATACAGTTCGTTAATCATATCCGTCTCGCCCCGTCTTAACCCAATTCGTCCAGACGGAATATAAAAACGGCCATTTTCTGAAGTTATACCGCCAAAAATGATTTTCGGTCCGTTACGTTTTGAGTTTCCCGGCATACGATTGTCGGCTTTTTAATACTCACAGACGAAAACGCGCGGTTTTGTGTGAAGAACAAGTGTCAATACTAATAGGACAAAAGTATAAGCGGCATTGGAACCGCAACAGCAAAAGCTCTACAGTATTTGCCGCTTATAATTTTGTAAAACCCCGGCCCGCTCATCTCAAATCTTAAATCAGCTGGCACACGTAAAATAGATGTGGGACACATTCTGTTTAATAACACGATTATACACAGAACTAGTGATGGGCTCCTGACAAAACTGGGTAAATGCGGTGGGCGGATAAGTACAAAAACAAAAACATGATGCTGCAGTTACTGGCTCAAAATAATTGTTTTACGATTCATAAATTATCTTGGCTACCCTGAGTGCCAGAGGCTTTTCTTGCGCGGTTTCCGGTTTTTCCGCTTATGAAAAGCCTTTTCGGTCTTTTTGCGAAAAGAGGCATACGTACTCCATTCAGACGATGACTCCAATCTCATGCCCAGAGCCCACGATTATTTTGGTCAACACCAAGAAGATGACGAGATCTTGTCGCTAACCAAAATAATCTTGGGGCCTGGGGACGAGATTGACGATGACTGTATTAGACCTATACCTGCAATCGCATATATTTTATTGTTATTCAGTATTAGTTTCTACAGTACACTCAATCACTCTCTATTATCACTAAATAGCAAATTGAGGCATTACACTGAACATCCACAGCCGATCTATGTTAGGACGACCAGTCCCCAGACCCCACTCGCCTCTAATGAGGCGTAAGGGCGACTGAGAACGAGTTAGTCGCTTGTTGTCAACTGTTTACATGTGCCACACAGTGCTTCCATCTGTGCTACGTGATCAACTTTTTCACATCGCGTTAAGACTTTGATCACGTGTTACAGAGAACCTTACCACGTGACGCATTTCCAATGTATGATATTCGTCCTCACAGGGTGGTAAAGGAGGGTCGTGATCCTGTTTCGCGCACTGATTTTTCGCTCATTCACGCGCCACGTACACTCTTACTCGTTTGACGTATCACGCGAGTATTTTTACCCAAATCACTGGTCACGCATAACCGTGCTACTTCCTTTTATGTATCAAGTAGTCCATATAACGCGTCACGCGTCACGCATAAGCCCTTTACCACCCTGTTCTTTTAGCTCGTCACACAATCTAGTGACAAACCAAAAAATAGTTGGAGGCTATGGGATGTCTTTTTTAATGATGTAGACTTACGTTATTGGGATCGTTACTCAGAAAATTATAAAACTCAAACTCTCTAGTATTGCGTTCTACTGGGAAGAATACAGTCTCCTTCACTGTCGTTCTTTAGGTCGTCACGCGGAGTAGTGTTACGATTGTTAGTCACAACTCCGGTGACGTGACAACCCAAAGAACTGCCTCGAGGGTGATTACGAATGCATTGACTGCGGAAAATTATACTTTTAAGTTTGACAACGCCAGCGAGTGTCATATCAGGCTAGTATGAAAAGTTCAAAAAAGATAACCGAAAAAAAATTGAGTCTACAACTATGTCAGTACATATTACAAAATTGCAGAATACAGTCAACTCTCTCTAAGACGGACACCATCGGGACAGGCACCGACTGTACGTCTTAGAGAGGTGTCAGGCTTACAGTGAGTTTACATGCAGTAAAATGACTGAAAAACGGCGCGCAGGGACCAACACCAGGTGTCCGTTTTATAGAGGTGTCCTTTAAGAGAGAGTTGACTGTAGTTGTTGTTAGCGCTAGTGTGTATATCATATATACTGTAGGTTACTTATTTAGCCCTGCTAAAACTAAAGTGGCTGTATGATTAAACAAAAAGAGGTCGAAAGACGGCGAGTTAAACACTCAATGCCATCTACTGCTTCTCCGGTATTCCCTGGCCATAATCTGGCGGAGGCCCAGCCATTACAACGGGTTGCTGACCCGGATACGGGGCCTGTCCCGGATACTGCTGCTGTTGCTGTATCACCATGGGGTATCCTGCTGGCTGCTGTACCACCACCACGTTAGCTTGCTGCGGAAATGACGTCATGATAATTTTAGTCTGACGGCTTCCCGCTTCCCGTATCTTTTACTTCCGGTTCCCGCCCCTTTGTGCGTTTTATATTGAAAAATATTACACAATGTTGCGAATTTTTTCTCCGCTTCCCGCCCTCAGCTCTCCCGTGTCCCGTATTCTCGGCCGCCGCTCGCCGCCCGCCGCCCCCACCAACACACACACGCAGGTGTCGTCTATTGATCAATCAAAGGCTCTCATGAGCCAGCTCAGGATGTAATTGATATTAATGACATTCATTGAATGCAGTTGTTGGCTCTTCCCTGTGAAAACCCTTGAATTGGAGGCTTGAGAAATGGGGATTCCATTGTATATATATTGGGCAACAGCCCAAATTTCTATTTTCAATTTCTAGTTTGACTTTGGTATTTATGTATGAACCTATCAATGAAGGGGAGGGGGGAGGCTGGGCATATACGGGGCATTTGACCTCCATTGCTGTCCCCACCCTCTGGAATTTGACTTGCCAATCAATGATTCATAAATACACAACCAAGTATACTTTAATATAGGGATATAATTTGCCCAAGGGGGGAGGGGGATTTCGATCCGATTTGAAATGCAAGTGCAAGTAGAACAATCAAAATGTTTTCATCCTTGTGCTTCCAGTTTACATGTAATATGGACACTTGCACTTGTGCGCCAAGTGAAAACCAGGCTTTAGATGTGAAGGTGCATGTAGGCTTCTTAGTACAAATATTACCTACAGTTCGTAAGTCATGTGTAACAGAGGTCATGAATGTTTTGTGTTTATAGACTGATTTAGATAAAAAGGGACTTTATTCATACAATATAACTTAATAAAACTATAGTAGAAAAATCCAGTTAACTAACAAGTTTTTCCCAACCATAACGAAAGCTCATCCTGAGCTAAAAAATGGGCCGCGCGTCTTTTACGCATCATTAAAACCGCCCATAAATCATTTTTTTAGTAACTAGCCGGGGACGTTACTTTTGGAACTCTACGATAGCTAGTAAGGTGCCCGAGTCAATGATACAACCCATGAGTTCGCGATCTAACTGAGTAGCGTGAGTGCGTGACACTATAACAGTAGACTTGCGTGACACTATAATAATAATAATAATAATAGACTTGCGTTACTTACAGCTGGTCTAGCGCAGCAGGTTCCCATGCAGTCAATGATGGAACCAGCCAGTGTCAGAATGGCTGCAAACGCGCTGATGATCATTATGGTCAGGAAACAACTCTCGATTACCTTGATGTCATCGCAGTTGTGCACTGTGACGCGAAAAAAAAAATAAAAATAAAATAAAAATAGAGAAGGATAAGGAATGAGCTTCTCGAGTTGTCGATGAAGTCCCGGGGGAACACAGTATTAAGACGATTTCCGCTGGACGTTCGAGCAAAAAGTGCAAAAAATAAAGTTACCAAAAAATACTCATAGCACGGTAACATTTTGAATACAGTTAAGAAAAAATTATCGATAAATTAGCTCCCAAGCTGACCCCGCGAGAGAAGACATTACATATTTTAATTAAAAAGACGCTTCTTGTCAGTTCAAAACAAAATGGCGTGCGTTTTTATCATTTTTTACGAGGTTTGACATTAATTTTCTCGAGAATGCTTGATAATTTAATTGCGGGGTCACTTGGAGAAGTGAATTAAAGTGATATGTTTCAAATACTATTCGAAATGTTACCGTGCTATGAGTAGTTTTTTAGTAATTAATTTTTGCACTTATTGCTCGAACGTTGAGCGGAATCCGTCTTAAAATGACGGGGTAATCGTCGGAAATTTAGAAAAACGAACGAATGGTGTGACTCGAATTCATTTTCAGCTCTAAGAAGCACTAATTCTAACTCAAAATTAGTTTATATGCCATTTTTATCCGGCCTGATACCCTAAAAGGTACTGGATTAATTCTAACAGTGATCATTTCTTCCCAAGCGGTACCAAACCCGGGAGGGGGGGGGGGGGGGGGGTACTTGGCCCATGCTTGGGTATAGGGGTGCCGCTGAGGGTTTGAAACCCTGACCCTGTTTAGGGCAAAAAAAACCTAAAATACCCACCCTGTGTAGGGCAACACCCTCCATTTTAGGACCCTGTTTAGGGCAAACGACAAAATACACACTCTCTTGTTCTAAAACAAGTGTAGGATACCGACAACAATAGCATTTATCTTGTCTTGAAAATGATGTGATGTTGAGTGATGAGCTGCTAAAGACCGGCAAACGTCTCCGTGCAACAATAGCCCGGAACAATACCCTGTTTAGTACAGACTCGCATGAAATTATATACCCTGTTCAGGGCTGGGAGGCCAAAAACCATACCCTGTCCAGCGGCACGTCCCCGTATAGGCCACGTAAGGGAGTACCCCCCCCCCCCCCCCCCCCCGGGTACCAAACCGCAAAGATAAGCCCTGTTACTTTTATATGGAACTCCCCTCTTCCCGCGGTAGCAGTACTGGCTCTTTTTTATCAGAATATTTTCTATATAAATAGAAAACGTTTTCCGTGTTTCCATAGAGTTATGGTAACACGAGTGAAGTTTGGGAGAATGATAAACGCAAAACCAAAACCAATCGCGACTTGGTCACACGTGAATTTGCTTCGTGTTTTTATTGGCTCATTGCGTTGTTTACGTTTATTGTGATTGGTCATTGTAATTGCTTTGGTTTGGGTTTCAGTTGAAAATCGCTCTAGAATGCCTATATGCACTGTATATCAATTGTTAACTTGGCTCTTTCTCTCCAGTGCACTAACACCGTACACGAGAGAGCGGCGTGTATTGAAGCCTATTTCCCAGTTGGGTACAGCCTCGATCACAGGCTCCCTCCCTGGGGAAAAGGAGAGAGGGCCTGGGTTCGAGATTGATTCGGGTACTCTTCTATGTTAACCCTAACTGCTCCAAGGCTTACTTCCTAAGTGTCTAATTACCTGTTATCGGAGAAGCCTTTTCTGCATTACAATGGCATTTGTCTCCGATTTGATAGCAATTTGTCTCCACCACTTTCCTGATCAGGTGCCAGATCACCCACGCGACAAAGGCAATGATTACTTGGACAATGCACACGATGAACCATATAATGCACATCACCATGTGAAACACCATCTACAAAGCAAGAACATTGTGACAAGGATTAGGTTCATGCTCTGTTACTGAGCAGTGCGCGCATTCTCGACCCCCAGAGCTCTTCTCGACGGAGAGAAGAGCTCTGGGGAAGCCTGGAATTTAGAGTGCTCTGATTGGTGCTTGGGCGAGGCATCGAAGGCCGCGTTTAATTAGTCTATTCTATAGCAACTCTTCTTAGCGCGAAATATCTGCTCGCGGTGAGAGTAGTTTGCGACAAGAAAAGTTTCTAGCTATGAGTGAAACACCCCCAAAACCATCTTGTGTAAATCTTTGCTATGGGAGTCCGTCCAACGTACCACTTCAACTACTACGATTGTGTAGAGTTGTTCAGAGGCAACGCAGTTAATAAACAATATGGCTTCGATTCTATAATGGATTTCTGCTCGAATATTTGCTTGTTTTCCTGGTATTCTTAAGGCGAACTCCAATACCCCTTCGAACAGACCATTTTGTTTTTGGCTACGCTGCAAGCGCTGGAATTGATCATTAGTTGACAAATCATATTTATTTGTTGGAGTTACCATGAAATCAAGAGCATGCATTGACACAGGAGCCCCTGCGTTGATTCAGTGACAAGGGGGAACTACCGGTTCATCAATTAGTTTTGTACAGGAGCATATCACCCTGGAGCCTCCATCTCCCTTATTGGGTCTATGCCTCGGCGAAGTTACACCTTGAGCTATTTTTAGAATTATTTTTGCCGCGAAAACATGATGTCATGAGTCACGCACCCACGTTTAATAATAATTAAAATTTATCTAGCGCAAATTTCATATTTAACCAATGAGATTGTTCCTGCTACAATACAAAACAACACAAAACAATACAAAACAATACAAAACAATACAAAACAATACAAAACAATACAAAACAATACAAAACAATACAATACAACAAATACAATACAAAACAATACAATACAAGGACTTTTGCTGTTCTGCTTTGTTTCTAAAAATAGCCGAAGGTGTAACTACGCTGTTGTCCCTAATCATCATAGATAGAGGCTCCGGGGTGATATGCTCCTGTTTTGTAGCAATCGGTCACGGCTCTTTTTTAATCAGCGAATACATGTATATACCAATGTAACTAGACAGTCTTCCATGCAGTACAGGAACTTGCTAGTAGTAGTATATGATTGTTCCTATACTTACCGCTGTTTTACTTCTCTTCAACCATGTGACGATTCCCAAAGCACATATGATCGCTAGCTGCAGGAATAAAGATGTACAGACTCATAAGTAGGCTAACTTATTATCCAACTTCAGTCAGTAAAGTACACTGATATCCCGCGATATTGTACAGTTAGTTATTTTGTATAGTTAGTGACAACTCGTAAAAACATTACTAAAAGTTTTTAAACTGTATACAGTCAACTCTCTCTAAGACGGATACCATCGGGACCGGCACCAACTGTCCGTCTTAGAGAGGTGTCCGGCTTATCGAGAGTTTAGATGCAGTAAAATGACTGAAAAACGTCGCGCAGGGACCAACACCAGGTGTCCGTCTTAGAGAGGTGTCCGTTAAGAGAGAATTGACTGTAATAAGATATATCAGTAAACTAAAACACTAACGAACAAACTTTTGTAAAAACTGCTGATCCTGATCTACACAAAGATCCGACACTACTAACGACCTAGTAACGAACTATAACGACCTAGTAACGAACTAGTAACGAACTAGTAACGAACTAGCAACGAACTAGTAACAAACTAGTAACGAACTAGCAACGAACTAATAACGAACTATAACGAATTAATAACGAACTATAACGAACTAGTAACGAACTAGTAACGAACTAGTAACGAACTAGCAACGAACTAGTAACAAACTAGTAACGAACTAGCAACGAACTAATAACGAACTATAACGAATTAATAACGAACTAGTAACGAACTAGTAACGAACTAGTAACGAACTATAACGAACTAGTAACGAACTAGTAACGAACTATAACGAACTAGTAACGAACTAGTAACGAACTATAACGACCTAGTAACGAACTAGTAACGAACTAGCAACGAACTAGTAACAAACTAGTAACGAACTAGCAACGAACTAATAACGAACTATAACGAATTAATAACGAACTAGTAACGAACTAGTAACGAAACTATAACGAACTAGTAACGAACTAGTAACGAACTATAACGAACTAGTAACGAACTAGTAACGAACTATAACGACCTAGTAACGAACTAGTAACGAACTAGCAACGAACTAGTAACGAACTAGTAACGAACTAATAACGAACTAGTAACGAACTAGCAACGAACTAATAACGAACTATAACGAATTAATAACGAACTAGTAACGAACTAGTAACGAACTATAACGAACTAGTAACGAACTATAACGAACTAGTAACGAACTAGTAACGAACTATAACGACCTAGTAACGAACTAGTAACGAACTAGCAACGAACTAGTAACGAACTAGTAACGAACTAATAACGAACTAGTAACGAACTATAACGAATTATAACGAACTAGTAACGAACTAGTAACGAACTAGCAACGAACTAGTAACAAACTAGTAACGAACTAGCAACGAACTAATAACGAACTATAACGAATTAATAACGAACTAGTAACGAACTAGTAACGAACTATAACGAACTAGTAACGAACTAGTAACGAACTATAACGAACTAGTAACGAACTAGTAACGAACTATAACGACCTAGTAACGAACTAGTAACGAACTAGCAACGAACTAGTAACGAACTAGTAACGAACTAATAACGAACTAGTAACGAACTATAACGAATTATAACGAACTATAACGAACTATAACGAACTATAACGAACTACTATAACGAACTACGTGCGAACTAGTAACGAACACATGCGCAAGCACAAGCGCAAGCACAAGAGGATATTTTTACGAGTCAGTTTTTAATTTTTCGAGCCTTTAGGCGAAAAAAAATAAACATTGACGAGTAAAAATGCCTGGCCGTATTACACGAACTTCCGCTGAATAAATTGTTTATTATATGACATATTTTTTCCCTACAATGTAGGCTTTCAACAGTGTTTTCCATTGCGCGCGGTCAGGGGACTAAGACGAGTGTAATACGGTCTCATATTTGCACTCGTCTTGGTGCGTATTCGCACTCTAAAATGCTATGTCGATTAATAACGTCGCGTATTATATGTTAAGCCATCGAATAAGGTGTATTTATCGTTCTTGGGAAAAACTGATCTGTTCCCATAGATATTTCCTGATGTGTCAATCAACCCGGAAATCAACAAGGCAATGAACCAATCAGTAGATAAGAAATCGTGAAATCGTGCGTAGAGGCATTCATTTCAGCTAGCATCGACTGCGCGCACTGATTTCGCAAAAACGGGAAAAAACCTTGCTGCAATTTATCTCCGCGCGTGATTAACAGCTGCTAACATAACCTCAGTGGAATATGCGATACTAACTCAACACTTGTATAACCCTTAACGTATCGCTGTATTTCATTTTTTTCGTAGGGCGAGTCAAAATACAAACCAGTAAAACTACACACTTAAGTTTGTACGAGTTTGTGCTGTATTTTAACGATCGAGCCCGTAGGACAAGTCAAAATACGGACAACCAGTAAAACTACACACTTAAGTTTGTACGAGTTGTGCTGTATTTTAACGATCGAGCCGTAGGACAAGTCAAAATACGGACAACCAGTAAAACTACACACTTGAATGTCATAAAGAGATTTATTATCCAATTGATTTTAGACCGTCAGAAAACGAAAACGTGCGGTTTCCATAGCAACTAAATAACTTACTCGACAAAATAACTGGCAAAATATCGAGATATTTTGCACTCCTTTCGTGCGTCATGACTGACTGAAGTTGGATAATAATATACTAGAAATACGTGACTTGCAGGTCCTCGCGAAGAGGATTATAACAAGGATATAATTAACTTATTAAGAAAGGAACATCTCTTGAGAGCAGATATATATGCTCTCAAACAGTATGGTGCCAAATCTCAGTGCCGTAGCTGACTCGTCCCCAGTCCTAAGTCCTGATGCGTTATATGTTGGTGCTACATCGAGATTATCCCAGATTATTATGTTTTTTTTAAACAGTTTCTTCGCGTGGACGACTAACAAACCATAAAAATTGACAACAATTGTCAACAGTGCCTCTTTAAAACGTATATCCTTTTGTGATATTTGTCATATTTCGTTTACGTTTGTCATTTTAATAAAAATACAATAATAGTTTCTAACCAGACATCTATTGGCTGTTGAAACAAATGAGTTTTGATGAACGGCTTGCAAATTTGAATAACAAAACTAATCGGACGTCAATATTTGTAAACAGTAATTGGTTTCTATTCATTCGTGTGTAACTGAGTACGCTCAAGGCAGAACTAGAAACAGCTTGCGAAGTATTCAGAAACCGATACTTAAACTGAAGTAATATAGTCGAGAAGAGAGCAACTGAGAAATAACAATCATCTCTTGTTGACCTGAATCAAATTTGGAGTGAGAAATTTTAAGGGCCTGAGCAACCTGTTCCACGCGTTCGGCGAGTGGAGGAGCGACGCGAAAAGACGCGCGAAGAGCGATGGGATCTGAACGCCGGAACAAGGCTTGGGCGCGAGGGACAGAGAAGGTTTAAAATAACGATATGAAGAGGTTTATATCAACATTAGAAACGTTATAAAATTATTGAAAGTCGGCTTTTGAACGCCATAAAATATGAAGTCTAAGAAGGAACAAATTCAGCTTTTGCAAAATGGTACAAAATGCACTTGCATTTGAAGTTTGGTCATATCAAAAATCAAAATGCGACGTGGTTCGCAACGTGAAAACATCTCAGTTTATTCATTGCAGTCTGAGAATCGAAGTTTGTCAAAAAAGTAAACCAATTTTAAATCGAAACCAGCGAACGAAATCAGCTGAAGACTAAAATCTTAAAGCTGATATTCAGAATAAAAGCGGAGTTTAAGAGTAATACTTCACAAGAACGGCCAATGTTATTTAAACGTTAACTGAGCGGAAAAAGACGTGCTCGTTTATAGAATGAAAATGGTGCAAAATGTGTCAATGCATGAATCATTAAAAGCAACTTTTCAATCAGAAGTAAAAGTACACAATTACGGGAAGAAAACGAAAAGTTATGCATTTCGCAGAAAGACATGCGCAGTTGACATTCGAAAACAGGAAAAACCTTAAAATATCTGCGTCTTTTGTTATACTGAATTTGCAACCAAACAGCGATTCTTGTGAAAAAAAATATTATTGATATCAAATTAAGTGCTGAAAACAGTCCTTGCTTAAAAAAACAGTTTACAAGCATCCACATCGAAGAAAGTATATTTTTTAAAGACCAAATGGTCGGCGATTAATCTTTAATTTAGGGTGCCATGTTTTAAAATCGGTCTCAACCAGAACACACTTTGTTCTTGCGACACAAAGGGATTTTCATTTCATCATTGGCTCACATCGCTGCCAAGTTGTCAGCTTTATTAACAACGGGTTTAAATTGACTCTAGTTGAGCTGTTGCGGTGTCAGGAAAAATTACGAGAACCGCAGTATTACCTGTGAAAATATTCCGTATTTAGAAGCACACTTGACGTGAATTATTCAGTATGCGGGGGAATTTAATATGCCTGCTTCAAGGTGTTTTCACCCCGAGGTTGAACTCAAAACCTCACTTATAACATGATCAGATATGATACATTAAGGCCGTATTTCCCAAAAGCCAAATTGACAGGAAAATATAAATACACAGTTTCTCATTATAAGTTGCCGCGATCGACGGAACTAACAAATCCATGTTTTAAGAACGAGCAGCTGCCTTGCTACAATATAGTCATGACACATTTTCTTTGATTAATAATACAATTTCCCGTCAGCGCATAATGATATTTAGCCTTTCCACTGTATTTTCTATTGAACTGCTAGCTTTTAGCAACGGCAACTGAGTAAACAACCGAATCAATGATATTACGAATATTTCTTGAAACGACCGCCATGCGGAGAGCCTTGCGGGATTTTTCAAATCATTCAAGTCTTGCACATTAGTTATTCACCGCTGTTCCTACCCGGGTGGTGCACCTCTTCATGGTTAACGTGTACCCTTTCCGTACTATATTTCAAGTTTAAACACTTAGATTTTCGTTGTCCAAAACTATTTTAACTGAAAATCATTTCGTGAGAAAGCGATGGAAGTTGCTGAATCAATGCTATAGTTATTGTCCGAAGAGTTTTTTCCGCGTTCACTGCATGAGTCAGATAACACAGGTATCCTCGTTTTATGAGGTGAAAACGAACGAAATAAATCTCTGAAAACTAGTTAATAACACAGTATTATGACCTTGTGGCCTCCTGAACGAAAATAATACATGTATATCAACAGTTATTTACCCCAACTCCAGACCACAGGCCAGAACCTTCGGGGCCACCTTTGCTCAGGTAAATAAAGCCACATATCAGCTCGATAAATGCTGTAACTCCAATCAATATAGAAATGATTCCGGCTGCCTTGGCTTTGCCTTCTTCGACTAGATCGCCACTCATTGCGGTATACTATCTCAAACGGGACACTTTCAGCACAAACAAACCGGGAAGGCGCTTTCGCAGTACACAGGGGCGTTGTGTGTGGTGTGGTGTGTCGCTGTCGCTGTCGCATACGCAATTGATCACAGATCGACAGGAATTAATTTGTATTCTTTTATGTCAGTTCTATTATTATGCATGGTGCCAAGGCAACAAAGGCAAACTTTGCATATTTTTGTGTCACATTGCACGCAAAACGAGCTACACATCGTGAAAATCTCGGCCGATGTCCTGTGTCATCAATTGGCATTTCAAATACGTTTCGAACACCGGATCGAAAATAATTCGTGGCTCAAAAAGTATGAAATGTTTGTGTTTGTAAACAGTACGTACTTAATTCATTCAGAATGTAAATATAGACGTTGCTTCCGAAGCGCATGCGCTGAGACTGCCTAATCAACCAAGATTTAACAACCAAGATGGCGGACGCTGCGGGGAGCGGAAAGATCAGCTTCTGATTGTTGGTTTTCATCAAAATTACAAAAACTGTTTGCTTGCATGAAAAACATCAGAAAATTAACAGGTAAAAGAACTGGTAGAAAGAAACGTTTTGTCCAAATTATAGCTTTGTAACGTTTTTCATAACCGAGTTATTGCCAAACTAATTTTCAGAAAATTACAGTGTTTAGTATGCCGCCGCCATCTTGGTGCCCTTCTCTGGGGCCGCCAACATGGCCGCCATAAAATTGCACAAGAAGTAGAGTAAATTCTACCGTCAATATCATTAGCTTCCATTTCAAATCTGTTTAGACGCCACTTCTAAATTATTATCACGTCTGAAAATTTAAAAATGATATGAAATATCCGGTTTTTTGTCACAGTTCATTAACACGTTCATCAGGGATATCACAAATTTCAAATAGCTTTATTTCCAAAGGGAATCACTGGATCGATACCAAACTTTGCATAGAGATTAATGATTTCCATGTCTATATGATATAAAAGGAATAGCTTTGTAGGATTAACAGTTTAGATTTTAGAATTTTGATGACGTCAGATGAAAACAAAGAATAGGCTCCTTACAATATCAAAGTCTTGCCAAAAAGACAAGTGAAGAGAAGTATAGTAAACTTCATCAAGTACTGAAGAATAATAAATCTTAGTATATACCAAACCAGTGAATAGTGCTTTTCGCGCGTTCTGATTGGCTAGCTCGGAGGTGAATAGTCTTTGCTATTCACCTCCGAGCAAAACAAAATGGCCGTGCGTTTGCTTCTTTGATCAAAGCAGAAATTACTTCCATAAATGAGGCCGCTACACGTCACTGTGTTATCAAAAATACCTGAAGATATTTAGAGGTGATCATTTGTAGCAAGTTTAGTCGTGTCACTAAATAAAATCGCCAAAAATGTCGTACAAAATGTTCTGTTTACTATCGAGCAAATAGCTAGAGTAAGAACGTGACAACGCTCAGTTGTAAATAATTTCGAACAGTTTTTAAAAGTCTTTGAAGTGGTTCCAAACGCTGTCCAGCCCAACTAACTTTAAAATGCAATTCCTACCTGAAATCCAAGCGGCTCGGTAAATATCCACCACTATCCACCTCCACTTCGGCGAATAATTGTTAAATATCTGTATGAACAAATTCTCGATAGTGTTGGTTTTTAGCCCCAAGTCCAAAAATGCGCATGTGTCCGAGAATAATAACATTCGCGTGATTCAGGTTCCTCCATGTTACTGACAATGACATTTTCCCTAAAAGTTTTGCTATAAAAATTAATTGTTATTACCAGGCTTCGCTTTGTTCAAATTTCTTACTCGAATTTTTGTTTCAGCTTAAAGGAGCTACGTCACGGATGGCGCATCTTGAAAAAATTGGCCAATTTTTTCAAGTTCGTCGTTTATAATCCGTTTTAATCTTCTCCATCCTCAACAATCCTTGTTCCTGTCTGGTTTATTATTACCTCTTTTGTGTTTTTCTACCTTAGTAAACTATTATTTTGAGGCTTTCTTCATTTTGAAGGTGATTTTGCACTTTGCAAAAAAGGACTTAAATATTGTGACATAGCTCCTTTAACAGAACTTGGTGACTGTCTGTAATCATAACCCGTGATTTTAACACTCCCGACTTTTGTTAAACGCTCGCATGATCGACTGGACTTCCAGTAAGTCCTATAGATTCCCATTATTAATCATTCAGGCAAGGCGAGTGGGATTTACAATACCTTATTCTCACTTATTTTCGCGAGTATTAATTTTCGCGGTTTTCGCGATGTAGCAAAAAACGCGAAAATAAAGATGATATTTTCGTAAAATTTTAAAGCCTTTGAGCCCTTTTTTCTCTGAAATAGCCTCGCGAAATACGGATCTGCGGATTTCGCGAAATTAAGAACGCGCGAAAATTAGTGAGAATAAGGTACATTGTAAAGACTTTACCAACTGCAATACCTCGCAATAGACCTTTCTCCAAAATGGCCGCCGCAAATTCATATTAAGTTGAGCTGAAAATCAATACCAGCACCTGAAAGACCACCTCTTTTTTGGTAATCGTACGAAGTTTCGTTAGGTTAGGTTCTACCAGAGTACAGTACTAGTCGAGAAAACGGAAGTTGAAAACTGGAAAATTTAGAGACGTTTTGTATGGCATATACACCCAGAAAGTTTCCAGTTTTCAACTTCCGTTTTCTCGACTAGTACTCTGGTAGAACCTAACCTAACGAAACTTCGTACGAGTACCAAACAAGAGGTGGTCTTTCAGGTGCTGGTATTGATTTTCAGCTTAACTTAATATGAATTTGCGGCGGCCATTTTGGAGAAAGGTCTATACTTTATCGAAAATCGATGGAATATCGAAAACCGCATTTTTTCAGTTTCTACAAGAGAAAATAATTCTAAAATGACCTCAGGTATTGTATGGCGAAACGGATGTAGTACAGAGTGTCGTCGACGTACCAAAACGCTAAAAAAAACGATGAAACCAAAATACCGCATGACAAATCGAAAAATGGCCCGAAACCGCAAACCCCAGAAAATATAACTGATATGGTATGTGCTCAAAAGGGCTGGTTGGGGGTGGCATAGGGGAGAGAGTCACAGCCCCCCTCCCCCTACACTAGAGTTGCCACTTGGGAGCGTTCGAATATTTGAATCATTGGCAAAGTTTGACCGCAACGCAAGAGTTTACTCAGTTTTCTTACGTACTCTCAGTGACGAACTCAAATTAAATACAGTGGAACCCGGTTAATACGGACACCAAAGGGACATGAAAAAGTGTCCGTATTATCCGGGTGTCCGTATTAAGCGGGCTGATATAAGATAAAATATGTGTCGTCGGGACAAACAAAACTGTCCGTAATAAGAGGGTGTCCGTATTAACGAGTGTCCGTAAAGCGGGGTTCCACTGTACCTCGTTTAATTAAGTTAATATAATAGAACCAATGGTTTGTTTATTAGTGTTTTGATCTTGCGGCTGTTTTAGATATACCAAATAGAAAACGTTTTCCGTATTTCCATAGAGTTATGGTAATACGAGTGAAGTTTGGGAGAACGAGAAATGCTGTGGAAACACGAATTTTGAGTTCTCCCAAACTTTCACGAGTGTTACCATAACTCTATGGAAACACAGGGAAAACGTTTTCTATTGTTTTTAGTGAAATAAAAGCACGAAGCAATTTCTATGTTTCCATAGTTATGATAATAGTTTAATTCCAATCAGAGCGCTCGTATTATCTTGTTTATTTCATTTTTGCATAGAGGTGTTAGAACATTTTTCATTAAAAATGACTATTTGGACAAATAATCTTTTGTATTCACAAAGAAACACTTTATTCGGCTACGTTTTTATGAAAACAACTGCCTGGCCTTGAGTCAGCTTTAGGTGGTTCAAAACTGAATAACTTAATAACTTAATAATAATAAGTTTCCAGCAATTCTTGCAGTTTTCCCTGTAAACGCTTGGTTTTGCCTATATTTTCAATTTTTTCCTTTTAGATTACTGATATAAAATCAAATAACCCATACCGTGCATCAGTAGAAGAAATGTAATTAACATGTGGCTGTTTAATCCCTCTGCACCTGCCAGAGAACACAAGGATTATATTGTTCAAGAAAATAGAACGCATAAATAGATAAGAGAGATATTTGGAAAGCCTTTAATTAGAAGATCAGTAAGATAACTTTGCTCAAAGAATGGCGGATCAAAAGATTATCTATATCTGATGCCCAAGTCAGTTGATGACCGTCTGTTACTGAATGCATGACAGAGGTTGAGGAGTTCCAAGTTCCCTTTGCCTCTGTTTCAAAACGAGGACTGGTTCAAAACCTGTCTCATGATGATTCGATTGTGAAAATGAGAAATGAATTTGTGAATAAAACTCATTTTTCATATGAAAGGTTTGCACCAAGCTTCATATTTTGAAACGGAGGCAAAAGGCTGGCCGAGGGGATCTGGAGCGAGATAAATTAGGCGGCGCGCGGGGCGTACGTTACTCGGAAACAACGTGGAAGTAATTCGAAGTAACTTACGCGCGACCCACCTAAAGAGAATAAAAAGGCGATATGTTGTACCATTTCCCATACATTTCCTTGAAGATGATTTCCAGTCCGTACTGCGCAGTCTCAGGGTTTGTTTTCATTTTTGTTTGGAATCAATCTCGTTCCCAGAGTCCTCGTTACCCTTGTCCAGCGGTGGAGCGGTTATCCCAGAGGTCCTTGTTGGCCGCACCACCGCTGGACAAGGGTAACGAGGACTCTGGGAACGAGATTGGTTTTGAATTCGTTGATATGTTACACTTCGGTAATAGCGTACATGAAGTTCGCCATTACAGGTCGTTACGTTTAGGCAGAAGCTTATCACCTAGGTGATAAGCTTCTGGTTTAGGAATGCTCGATAAGCTGAAACGTCGGTTTGGCATTAGCCTGAGATCAGGCTCCTTAGTGGGGAATAGCGCGGCAAGAAAATCGGCGAGCGAAGCGAGCTGAGCGCGGCCTAGGGCGGCGGCAGGGCGCTCAGCTCGCTTCGCTTGCCGATTTTCTTGCCGCGCTATTCGCCACTAAGGAGCCTGATCTCAGGCTAGTTTGGGATAATGTCGAGGTTCTTCCACTCGTTATTATTGTTTGGCAAGGATATCTGGCGTTAATAATGAAGAAAAAGGTAAGTTGATCCCAGAATTTTTATTTGGGCTAGTATTTACATTCCATCGTTTTGAGTCTCAAAAACATTGCAAGACGGAGAGTGCGCAGTACGGACTGTAAATCATCTTTAAAGTGCAGACATCTCTATAGAGCGTTTTCCTATGACGTCACGGCGGTCATATATATATTTTTTGCGGTCATATTGCTGTTCTCAAAGAAAGAAATTTATTTCCTTTGGGAAATGAGTTATTTTATAATGCAAACATTTCCCGGATGATCGTTTGGAAACACCAGCATGCGTTCTATAACGGACACTACAACCTAGCCTGGTGCTTCAGATACCCAGTTATCTACGTGTCCCGGTGCTCTATATCTATGATACATCAGGAAATACTATACTTATGGGAACAGCTTTTTCCCGAGGATGATAAAAGACTGGAACGTTTTTCCCTTGGATATAAGATGCAAAGACTCCCCAGCAGGGTTCTAGCCCAGACTGCGCACTTTGTTATAACTCTATTATTGTTTGTAGTTCATTTTATGTCATTGCACCACGCACTGTTCCTTAGTGGGGGGGGGGGGGGGGGGGGGGGGGGGGGGAGTGTGGAGCAGGGTCGGGAAGTCTATGGGACGGCGGGAGAAGAAAGGGCGCGGTGGGAAGCGGGATTTCCAAGGCGGCGGGAACCGGGAGAAATAGGAAACAAGTTCGCAACATTGTGTGATATTTTGCAATAGAAAGAGCCACCGAACGGAAGGGAAGGGAACAGGGTGTACAAGGTACGGGAAGCGGGAAGTTCAAAGCCCCTGTCAACCAAGTGTCAATGTAGATGCATGTATAACTCAGCCGCAGATATAAATTCATATGTAAACTCTTCCTCTTTCTTACGGACAAAACTCCAAAACTCTGAGGCTGAATACTTATCCCCATGGGGGGAAATGGGCCAGATAATCTTCTGCGCTATGCCACCAGGTCACGTGCAACTACTGCCACCTCGCTCCACGACTTAAAACCCAATGCTTCCCTTTCCTTCTCTACGGTTCTGCACAAGGTCTCTCTTGGACTACCACGTCTTCTCTTTCCCTCCGGAGTCCAGGTTAACTGATGCTGTCTTAGGTTGGCGTCCATTCTGAGGATATGGCCAATGAACTTCCAGCGCCGCCGGTAGATTTGCTCACTAATGGGGCTGATGTTAGCCCGGTTGTGGATCTCTTCGTTGGATACTTTCATAGGCCAGTAGATCTTCTTAAGTCTTATCAAACTCTTATATATGTAGGAACACATCAAGCTTGATCTCGTCGCCCTTGGTCATACGCCATGTTTCACCCATATAGCAGAACAGCTATAACGTTTGACTTGAGGATCTTCAGTTTGGTGTTGAGTTTCAGCTGGCTGCTCTTCCGTATGTTTCTGAGCTGGTCGAAAGCTGCTCTGGCCTTTCCAAGCCGACTTCTGATGTCTTCTTCCTGTTCCCCCAAGATAAACAAATTTCAGCACCTCTTCTAGTTCTCTTCCATCAACTCGAACCTTTCCACTTGTGGGGCTGTTCCACCTCATCATCGTGGTCTTCGCTGCGGTGTTGATTTTGAGGCCTGTCATTTTTCCATATCGTCCAGTCTGAATGTGCTCTCTCTCTCTTGCTTGAGATCAGGGCGAGGTCATACCGCAAAGTCAAGATCTTCCAGGAAGCCGCTGAACTTCCATACATCTGATGCCTGTGTTCCATCTCTGGTGGTCTCCCTCATAACCAGTCCACTACAACTGAGTAAGAAAAGAAAACCAGACATGCAGCAATCTTCTCAGGCATGCAGCTCATGAATATAAAAGTGACGGGTAGATCGCCGGAATTTTGAAAATAACGACCCTTAAAGCCTGCCTGTTCTTGACGCAAAATCTTCGTTCCATCTTGTATGCGTGTGAATTCATTTCCCAGAACTAAATTTGCGGCTACTGCGATCAGCGTTATACCCTCCAATTGCCGCACTTTATCACCTTTCTTGGATCTCGGCATTCAGGCTATCACTCCCCAGCCTTGAGCGCTGCGTAGATTTCAGTTTTTGTTGAGTATCAATGGCGATTTCAGGGTCGGATCCCATCCACCTGGGCATCATAACTGCTTGTGGTGGCCCTGTTCTTCCTCAGCGATCTCGCTTAGTCTGCCCATCATTCTTGCCTTTCTTGAGTGTATAGGGGTGCCCCCCCCCCCCCCCCCCCCCCAGAACCTCTTCAGCTGTGTTCTTGGTATGTTTCAATAAACCTAGATATTTCTTCAATCCATCAAAGTAAACCTTTTCCAGCTGAATTCAATAGATAAGAGTATTTTGGGGGTTTATAATACTACTGTACATGACTCAGACATGACTTACGTCAGTTCCCACGTATATTTTAAATTTTTGGCGGGTTCCTCGCGCGTGCTCCACGCGTGGGTATCACGAAGTGTTTCGCTGGTGATCATGGGATTTCTCGTTGTCAAAATCGAATCGGAAATCCACTCATGAAGTCATCGCATTGAAGTCGGCCTCACCCCAACCAACACGGAAGATATTTCTACTCTCCAGCAAATAGAAGGTAAAAATGTCCTTATGTACTTGGATTGGAATCACCAGCTCTATTCCTAGTGGAATATATTGCGCGATTGCGAATGAATTCACACATGAGCTCGCGCGCGGGAAATCTGAACTCGAATACTTTCAATCGAAAATAAAATGGCAAATTATGCTGTTATGCTTTAATCTAAGCTTAACAGTTTGAATTACTAAACTGACCTTTCACAAGCAAAGAGCCAATTTGTATGGAAATTACGATCTGTATAATTTAAACGAATCCATTCTGATTTGAGTGTTTTCACGTCGCTTCGAGCGCGAGGGAAGCTTTATTTTTTCGGCACTTAATTTGCGGATTACATAGTGTTGATCGCTTTGTAATGGATATAGCTTGCAATACATATGCCGTACTAGTTCTCGATTGATGTGGGTATTTGATCGTGACATTTGATACGATTTACTTGACGTGTAATACAAGCAATTTAGGTCGAGTTGCCCTATTTGCTAAACATTATCAAATCAAACTTTATATTGACCCCCTGCAAGCTTCGTCTGTTTGGATTTAGAAAATTTATAAAAGAATCTCGCACGGGAAAATGTACTTTTAAGTTTGAAAAGCCGTTGATTGAGGCAATGATTGCTTTTCAAATTTAAATTATTTTTATGATGGTTAAATTTTTACTTATAAAACAGTTCATATTTACATCTTGTCAGGTATATCTTAATTATTAATATTGTTACTATGATAATTAATTAAAATTATTTAACCAGAAAATAAATTAATTTTACTCTGATTTTCTAAACAAAACGTATCTTCACAATAATTTAATACATTTATAGGATTTATTCCTAAAATCAAACTCAATGTGCTATAATATCACACGGAGATGCAATATTTATCATTAATGTTGGCTGTATATTGATTTCATAAATACATGTAAGCAATAAATTATATTTTGTTCAAGTTTAATACAAGTTTGTAGAAAACATATAAATAAATTATTTACACTGTGCATGCCATGCTTCAGTTGGTAAATGCCTGAATTACTATTAATTTTAGCAGTCCAAGGACAGGAAGTGATATATTTTAGGTCCGTTTTTGAGCCATAAGGTATTTAAAATATGATAAACAAATTATTGCGAGATCTATATTTTTTGTCATGTACGTGTGTTAATCATTATAAAGTGAATTTAAACCAAGATTTTGTTTGTCTTATGCCTTCAGCAGAAAATCTCAGAAGACAAATAATATTGTTCTGCATACAAATTTCCTTCAAAAATTATGCCATTTCCATCCATAATTCTTAAATATTTAAAAATACTGACATGGCAGTCATGTGATTTTAATAATGCAAGTTGAGAGGTGTTGAGCCATTTCATTTTCTTCGTAAAATAATTTTGGGCCTGTGACACTATATTATTTTATATTTTAGGGCTACCAATAACACTCTCTTGTAAATAAATTTGTAAGACCTGGGAGAACCAAATTAAGTACAGTTCTTAATAATATAGCTATTGATGTACCAATATGTTGTATTTAGTATTGGACAAGAACTTAGACAATAATGTAGAGCTCCCGCCAAACATTCTTGAATGAAACCACTGTTCGTCATGGTTTGTAGAGTGGGCTGGTGGTTAGTAAAATTCACCACCCAACTTAAACCCATATGGCTTGAGAGTTTGCCTCCTAACATAACTACTGGTAACAATCCATTGGGATAATTATTGCTAGCCACCTAATTCACATTTTGGCCATGCATCCACTCTTGGTTCAGTGTTTGTTACATATATATTTTAATATTGTATATTATTTACAGAAAAATATATATACATGTACATCTTATTTGATGGTTTAAACACATAATATGCGTGGATATTTTGCGAGTTGCGTAGTATTTTTCCAAGGGGCGAGGAAAAATGCGAGCAATCAGAGCAAAACGTCAGCTCGTATTATATGTTAAACCGTCGAATAAGGGATTTATTATTTTACTGCAAAATTTCCAGACTATTATGCTATTTTCCATATTCGCTCTGTTCAACTGGTCAATACTGTCGCATATTTTGCGTGTTCTCTTGACCTTATATGGTGAAATGATGTAATAGTGGAATAATATTAAAACATTGTATACTGTGTTGTTCCAGAAAATATCCATACCCCTGTCACAGAACTGTGTATTGGTTTTGGTTTGACCCCCATCATTTCAGTTTAGTTTCTTACTTTCCTTTAAACATTTGGTTTTTGAGACCCCCCTCCCCCTCAGAATTTCCAATGACCTTCCTTGGGGGGGTATGGATACATGTATATATTTTTCTGGAACCACTAATTGTAATTAAGTTTTTTTAATAAATATTTTTATTTTATTATTTTATTGTAAATATGATATAATAATTATTATATTGTTGTTTTTTTTAATTTATTGTAACACCGTAATATAATTATACTTGTACAGCCCATACCAAGAGACTAATAGTGTCTACAGTCGAACCTCCTATTAGCAGACAACCTCGGGACCAGAGAAAAAGTATCCGTTAAGAGAGGTGTCCGCTTATGGGAGGTTAAAATTGCAGTGTTTGTATGTAGCTGGGAACATGACCAAGTGTCCGCTTACGAGAGGTGTCCATTAGCGGAGGTTCGACTGTACTGGATTATATTGGGGAGAATTGGCATAAATATAATATACAGTGTACATGCGCACCTGCTATGTGCTGGTAGTACTTATGATTTTTTTAGGGGAGGGGGGTCAGAAGTTCCTGCTTCACTCTTCTCTCCCACTTCCCCATACCCTTTCCCCTATTACCAGGCTTAATCAAATAACTAATCTGATTGAAATAATAAAAATTGTGCCGTTTTCTCCTGTTTCCTGTTCTCAAACATCCTGCTCCCACCTTTCCTTTCCCATGCCACCTTCTATAGCCTTTATGTGGCTCTCCCCTTTCCCCCCCCCCCCCCATGCAGTTGCTACCCCTCCCATGGATTTTTTATCAGAGTATAAATCATAGAAAGCGTGTTTTATTTCCGTAAATCTATATTCAAAAAAAATTATACATGTTTGGCTTCTTTATTTGTTAAGAAAATACAACGCTTTTGAGTTTTGACCATACATGTTTTGACAGAAACTTCTGTCATCGTCAGTTGTACAATGTTCGTTAAATTGAATATGTTGAACTTATATGCAGTGTGAATAATTTATAGGTGTGACTTAGAATAACTTAACTAACTAGAAAATGACAGTGACAAAACAAGAACAATAAAAGGTGTATTATTATTATTATTATTATATTATTATAAATACAATTTTGTGTATAATTTTGTTCACCTGTACCAATGAGCTAAATCCAGGATTTCAGTGAGCATGATCTATCATTAGTCAAATTGTTTTCTGACTAAAAATTCTTTGTATTCTTATGATTCCTAAAAACCCACGATTTACCACGGATAAATTTGTGAAATTATTTTCAAAATTCCAAATGTTCCAAAAATTCCACTTAGTTGTCATGTTTTTACTATAATTATTTCACTGTGTATTCATCAGCATGAGCTGGTTAACTTTATTTTTTTGTGTCATCTCAGTGGTAATAAACTGTCTAATATTCGTATTTCCTTTCTCCATTTTTGTGGTAAAATATACATATATTAAGCCTCCAAAATTTTCATTAGTACTGCAAAAATTGTTTCTATAAATGTTAAAAGTTCACTTTCTATTTTCTCTTCCTCGAGTGAATGATGTGGATTGCATTTAGTTAATTGCTTTTCCTGTGTCATTAAAAATATGTTGATGTTCAATTTAAAGGGTTTAACCTTGTGAAAGATTACACTGCAAGGTCATTATGTTGACTGTGTGGGGCCATTTCAAACTAAACAATGTTGGACACATATACATGGTATCATGTGTCATGTTGTTTATGCTGATCTCTTGAAGAAACAGCAGGCTTTGCATCAGTGTAGAGTGAGTCATGGTATGTCGCACAGTAATAATTCAGCTTAAATTTGCTTTTGAATTATTTTTAACTTTTAACTGTATTTTCGTCACAAGTATATTATTCTATGCTCAGCTAAAATGGGTCTCTTATGAATAGATCATTCTCCAATTTACTTAAGGATCAATTCATTGATTTCCTGTTGAAATTATCTGCTTTTGGAATTTGAGAAACAATATTTCATTGATCAGCTGTACTTCATTTACCATTTAGCACTGTATTGAATTGATATATTGATCAATTTCACTTCTAAAGGACCTTAAAGCTATGGCCAGCTATGTGGGGTTTGCTAATTTGCCAAATCAAGTCCACCGAAAATCTGTCAAGAAGGGATTCGAGTTTACCTTAATGGTTGTGGGTAAGTTTTCCATTTTATCTCTTTCAACTGTCGATCTCCAAATATTTGAATTTGATACATGCATGCACACTTTAAATTGTATTTAGCTTTTTGCATTTACAAGTGTGGTGGATTCTGTCATTGTCTTGTACATGATGAAATAATTTGATTAGAAGAAAGCTGTTTAAATATAGAGTTCTGCATTTGTTGTTTTGACACAGGAAGCTTCAGTCATGTACTAGAATTTCATGTGCAAGAAACACAATTTCCATCTCATTAAGGGTGTAAAACTTTGTATTTCTCCTTAAGTGCAGTTCGCATAAATGTGCATATTTGTCATGAGGGGTACAACTTCTCTAACAAGAATTTTCAAAATATATATATATATAACCGGGCAATTTAAATATCGGCTTTCTTGCTTGAAATCCTGCTTGAAATCGTGTTGAAATCTATTAGAGAATAGTCACACCAGTCACGCTAAAGTCTGATGTTGGCGTGTAAACTCACATACACGTCTTTGAAATGGAAACTCTACTTCCTTGGTTAGGGCTCTTACCTTTGGAAATGTTACAAAGATATGTTTTTAAAGTATTTCTTGTCTGGTTGATTGTAGCGTAATGCTCTCGCTCGTGAACTAGTCATTAGGCAAGGTTGAGTAATTCACATACGTGGGTTTAAAATGGAAACTATATACTATCTTCAAGTAATATTCAATTACGCTTATAAACGTCAGGCAGGAGTTCATTTTCCCGCTTCAGGAAATGTCCTTCCCTGAGTCTTCTCGTAGGGGTTGGCCGAGTGGGGGTCCAGTGCGAGTCACCAACAAAAAAAAAACTTAGAGGGATTCGTGACCCAGGCTCAGCCTCAGGCCTTGCCCGGTTAACAAGTTTGGTTTTTGGGATATGTGGGAATTTTCACATCATAATGATAATAATTATTGGAAATTATTACTTATAAGTCTTGAATTCTGTATATATACATTACAATGTACATGTATACAGTCAACTCGTTATAGCGGACACTCTCGGGAAGTAGTTTGGAGTCCGTAATAGCAAGAGTCTGCAATAGTGGGAGTCATTTTTAGTCAAACGGTGAGGGGACTATAGCTTTCGCTGGTGGAGGGCTGGATTTTGTCTGTAATAGTGAGTCAGGTGCTACTGTGAGTGTCCATAATAATGGGAGCTAATGGGGTGTTCGTAAGACAAGAGTTGACTGTATACATTTATAGCTATGATTAACATTATTAAATATTGTGTTATTGCAGGTGAATCAGGGCTTGGTAAGTCCACCCTAGTTAACAGCTTGTTCCTGACAGATCTGTACACAGACAGGAAATTCCCCAAAGCTGCTGGTGAGGTCCTGTAGATAGTCGATCAAAATCAAATTTCTCCTTGCTGTTTACCATAACATTTCTTATATAATTCTACTTGAGAGAATTTGACAGTGAACATGTTTTTTGGTTACTGATTGTGTAGTTTTATTTACAGATAGTATAAGAAGGACAGTAAAGATTGAGACTTCAACAGTTGAAATAGAAGAAAGAGGGGTGAAGTTACGCCTGACTGTCGTAGACACTCCAGGATATGGGGATGGCATGGACAACAAAGACAGGTTAATAGTTTTGAAAATTTAACAACATACTGAGAGGGACATTGGGTATGCAGTATTGTGGTTCTGAGCCATTTTTCTTATGGTTTTATGGTATTTTTGATCAAAAACGGTGGTGTATTGCGGTTTCGTCCAGTACTACGGTACGCAGTTTTTCTAGCATTTTGAGCTACATGTAGGTGTTTGGTAAAAATTCTAATTTTGTACTGTATTTCGGCTCCTGATTTCGGTGACGGAAGTTTCCTGTAACATTAGTAAGAGACGGAATTTTTCTTGAGTTTCTGTGCGGTTTTCAGTATTTGAGGCTGCAAATCTTGTGGTTTTACGGTTTTGGAGACCCCCTAATGTCCCAGCCCCTCCATACTACGCCATACAATAATAATGGTAAATGCATTTTATATAGCATATTACGGTATGCACTTCACAATTCAACTCAATCAGGGGTGAGATCGGACATCAGCATGTAAAGGCGGCCGGTGCCTAATAATATTGGCAGCCGCTATCAGTCCATAATGAATCTCACCCCACCCACCCACCCACCCAATCAATACATGTAAACAGGTTGGACCACTATCTAGAGGTAATAAAGGGTTAAATATTTAATTCTTTCTTTCAGTTTCAAGCCAATTTTGGATTATGTGAATGACCAGTTTGAAAGTTATCTTCAGGATGAGTCCGGGCTTAATCGACGGCATATCGTGGACTCAAGAGTACACTGCTGTTTCTACTTTGTAGCTCCAACAGGACATGGGTACGTTTAATATCGGTCATGGTAATGCATATTTATATAGTGCATTTTCTAAAACATGTAGGTATATATAAATCCGGGGGGGGGGGGGACTCCCATATAAAAGGGTCGGGGGTGCTCGTCGGAAATTTTGAAAAGAACCCCTAAAAGGTACCAATTTTTTTTTGTGGGCGTGGCCCCAATTCATTTTCACCCTAAGAGGTACCAATATTCTAAAACAAACACATTAACTGACAATATAACATTCTTTAATAATGATAAAGACGATTCCTTCGAATACGATCTACTCGTAAACCATTTTATTTTATCGATAAGTCATGTCATGAATGAGACAAAAATAAAAATCAGTTGATTGACAAAATAGTTCCTGTCATATTTTTCCGGCTCAGCAACCCTAAAAGGTACCGCGTTAACTCTATGGGTGGTCAGTTTAGATTTTACACCCTAAGCGGTACCAAATCATGAATTTTAACCCCTAAAAGGTACGACGAGCACCCCGCCACTTTTATATCGAAGTCCCCCCCCCCCCCCCGGATATAAATGTGCTTTACAATATTCAACGCAGGGGTGAGATCGGACGTCAGCATGTAAAGGCGCATATGGCAGCTGCTATCAGTCCATTCATGATCTCACCTCAACCCACCCAATGCATGAATACATGTAATGTGATCGGGGGTCGGACCACAAGACTGGGGACGACATGTTGTATGTCCCTACTCTTTTTGAACAGTGATGTGGCTTATTTATGTCCCCTACTAATTTGGTACAAGAAGGTGTAGGAGGACAAGGCCAATGGCTTAAAGGAGCTATGTCACGATATTTTAAAGTCATTTTTGCGAAGTACAAAATAACCTTCAAATCCGGGCTTTCAATTGAAGAAGCATCAAAATAGTAGTTAACTAAGGTAGAAAAACACCAAAGACGTGATAATAAACCAAACAGGAACAAGGACGGTTAAGGATGGAGAACCTTAAGATGGATTGTGAATGGTGAACTTGAAAAAATTGGCCAATTTTTTCAAGATGCACAAACCGTGACATAGCTCCTTTAACATCACCTGACCCAATATTACATACATACAATCCTCACACATGTTTACAGTCAAAATGAAATTTGGTAACCTTATTGTGCTAGGTACACAATCATGTCGTTACAATGTGTGGTATACAGTTCAACTTCATACATATGTGTTGGCAAAAATTAAATTGACTACTTCTAGTTAAGACATTTTCTGGAATGTTTTTGAAAAACTCAACTTCTGTTTGAATTTGCCTTTCAGCCTCAAACCTCTTGATATCGAGTTTATGAAGCAACTTCATGACAAAGTGAACATTGTTCCTGTGATTCGGGAAGGCCGACACCCTTACAACCAGTGAACTGCAAAGCATGAAAAGACGGGTAGGTCATTTGCATGTATTTGATGTCACTGAGGTTTTTTGCATTTGCAGACTGCACTGCAGGAGTCCAGATCGAGAGGTCCAGGCTTGAGTCCTCAGGCTCGGGTCATTTTGTTTTGTTTGGGGAAAGACAACAATCTTACAGTGCCTTTCTCCACCCAGGAGTATTTAAATGGGTACTACATGACAAATTAAACGGTTAGGGCAACCTGGCCCAAAAAACCCATAAGCCGATAGTTATACACGACTGTATATCTTCTGTTTTAAAATATACATGAAATCCTCATTCAGGCCTAGTTTTTCAATTGCATCACATCTGGTACAGTCTCCAAGAGTAGCAGCGCGAGTTCACACTGTAATTAAATAATTGAGCAAACGTTTGTATTTATTTTCCATCAGATTTTAGATGAAATTGTATGAACAAGGAATCAAGACTTACGAACTGCCGGACTGTGAAAGTGATGAGGATGAAGATTACGTGGAACAAACAAAGCAACTTAAGGTATGAAATAAGAACATATAAACACAACAAAATGAACAACACTCACAACACAAAAACAGTGCAGTTATAGCAGAGGAATTTGCTGATAAATTTGAACAACAAACTCTAATACCCATGTTCTAAAAACAGATTCAAACAGTACCTTGATTTTTTAAGGGTCCATAGCCGGTACAAATTGAAATCTTTGATTGGCAGGTTATTCTGGGTCTTGCGCCAAATTACAACTGCATGGTTTGTATATGATTTGGACTGATGCAAGTTGTCTCCAGCCATTATAATTAGGCAAACCACAACGACAACACAACACAAGAATGTCGCTATTAAGGTGACGCAGGACCCTTGCTCTCATTATGTATGTATTTATTTAAAGAGTATGCACGAACCATAACGACTGATGCCGACAATACGCGAAATATTTATGAGGATATTTTTTTTACGTTCTTAAATAATGTATTCAATAAATGCTGTTTTCGGCGTATTAGTAATTACACGTGCGATTGAAATATTCAGGTACGAGCTTGTTGTGCATTTCACTCTCGAAAAATACTATTTCGAGAGCTCGTTGTTTCAACTGATAAACGGTATTTTTTACAGGTAATTCAAAATTATCAAACCGTAATCCATCGCCACTAGTTGAAACGTAAAAAGGTGTACACGTGTATTTACGGTGGTTCAGTTTGTTTCGATTAAAGCATTTCAGTGCACAGAAATTGCAATGTAAATCAACAGCGTTCGGCACGCGTGGCGCGAAATTGCATGCTGAAAATTGCGAAAAATAATTTATCCACTTGTTTTTTTTATATAACTGGCGATGGTATGTATCAGGCCTTGCCTTTCTCTTGTGCACTACAAAACTCTCGAAATCTTCACTCACCTTGAAAAGTACGCGGTTAATTACCACGTTATTGTACTTATTTTTACGGCACGTGCACTGGAAATACGGCAAATTATGATAATTAGATTCACAGCTCTAAAGGCGTCGTTGTTGAATATATTATTGACTCGTGTGATCTTCGGAGACGGGAAAACCTACAACTTTGTGTCCAAGCTTTCGTCGCGGATATAGAATTTCCGGAATTGATACTCGAGGAAGGTAAACTTAGTACACTGTATTGTGATGTGACAGAAGCGGAATTTCAAAAAAGCCTTTCAAAAAAGAAGATCGAACGTTTCAAAGTCTAATTTTCACATTTTTACTCCCTTAGATGCTAACAACTTTCAAACCAGTCTTGAAATTGCAAAATCTGCTTCTGTCACATCACAAAAGAGGTTATTATCTACCTATAGGTAATACAAACATTTAATTTCGAAACGCTTCTCAAGTTGAAAGCTTGGACACAAAAATTGCATGTCCGCAATTCTAACTTTAGAAGCTAAAGTATCACCGTACAGCGCGATCTGCCAGAAAAAACCACAATCATGATATAGTTCCATCATCCGCCAATATCCCTATTAAGTTTCAGCGGAATCGACTTTCAAAATTCGGAGATTTGAAGGTTTAGAAGACTACACCCACCCCAGAAATTAAGCTTATGAATTTATTCATGGGCAAGGGTCCTGCGCCACCTTAATGAGCAGTGACAATAGCTCTGCACGTGCGTTATACGGTTTGGTACATTTCTTTGCCGTCTTCTGCAAAACAAACAACGTGAAATCACCAAATTCAAAGTATTATGCAGAACGTGAACACATGACGGTGAATTTCCCTTTCTCTCTCTGGACTTGAACTCCGTCCTACGAATTCAGCTCCTGGACAGTTTGGCTAAATTCAACGAATTGGATAAATTGAACGTGTTGACATAATCACGAAATAGTTTATATTCTTCCTCAACCTCTGGCACGTGCATACTGTTTGCACGTGGGGTATTCTTTTCATGTTTGATACCTTGGGAATTCGTTCATGATAAAATTTACAAGTTTGGACTTTGAAAGTGAGGCTTGGTGGTGAAATTATCTAGTCTGACGTAAACATGTATACGGCCTAATGCCTCGTTCGTTTTTTTTTATGAGTGAAAAAAATAAAAGAACTTGACCACGATATATTGCCGTATTGACCTGACGCTTTGGACCAAATCTCCATCAATTGCTGGTTATTAACTGTTCTATTTCTGCTTGTTATTTCCAGGCTGGCATGCCGTTTGCTGTGGTAGGAAGTAATACTTTGATAGAAGTATGCGGCAAGAAAGTCAGAGGACGATTGTATCCCTGGGGGTGGTAGAAGGTACGATGTGTTACTGAAAAGCTAGACTGTAACTTGACCGAGAGAAAGCAAACTTACATGTATTCTTACAGTGTGCATTTATGTTTCTTTTCAGTTGAAAAACCCAAAGCACTGTGACTTTGTGAAGTTACGCACTATGCTCATGTAAGTTTGGTTAACTAAATTTTCAAGATTTTATATCTCCGTTTATAGTCAACTCTCGTTATAGCGGCCACCGTCGGGACGTAGTTTGGAGTCCGTAATAGCGAGATTCCGCAATAGCGGGAGTCATTTTCAGTCAAACCTCCATAGCTTTTTCCGGGGAAGGGCTGGATTTTGTCCGTAATAAGCGGGTGCCCGTAATAATGGGGTGTCCGCAAGGCGAGAGATGACTGTACACTTAGTTTTTGTTTCGACTGAGAAGATATATCAAACACTCGAAAGTATGTTTCATCCGATTTCCAAACACCGAATTCCAAACACTCTCTTCTGTGAAGACACAGCTTCGTTCTGATTGGTAGAGTGATAACTTCTGGCCAATCACAACAAACGCAAAGAACGCAATGAACCAATCAAAACTATGCAACCCGTGCCAAGCGCGGGAAAACGCGCGTTAGGAGCATGTTGCACAAGTTTTTCTACTAACACGCTTTACTAACGCCAACATATCACTGAATTACTCTCTATACTCGTTTATCCACAGCACGCATATGCAGGACCTCAAGGAGGTCACCCAAGAGACACATTACGAGAACTTCCGAGCAACTCAGCTGTCAGGCGAAAGTCCAATAAATCCAATCTCCAACGAGGATTTGATCGACGCCCCGAAGAATGGAAAAAGGTACGGTCGTGACTAGAATGGATACCCCAAAATAAGATCAGACGTTACCCCAACCCACAAAAGAAAGCAGGGCCGTAGCTAGAATTTTTTGAATGGGGGGGCAATGAAGCGAGTGCCGAAGGCGCGAGCCGCTAGGGGGGTCTTGGGGCATGCCCCCTCAGAAAATTTTGAAATCTAGAGGCTCGGAAATGCTATTTTGAGCATTTTCCATGAGATATTTTGTCAAAAAATCAATCTCGATTCAGTGTAAAATGACAGGTATTTTTAGTGCTTACAGCAATATTTCCGAGGTTTTGTTACCTTGATACATACCGTATATCGGCCTTAGTACACTAAACATTTTATTAGTCTATTTCGTGTGTAAACGATGTCTCCAGTTGGATTTCCGCTCCAAAATATATTTCTCAATCAATCGTAAATGTTCAAAATTAGTATGGTACCGGGCAGTCAAAATATAACTACTTACTTAGTTACCTAAGAAGTAAGAAGTTCTCGCCTCTTCGTTCCCCATCATCTTGATTAATATGCCGAGCAAAATCTGGGGAGATGGAGTACCAAGCCTTTGAAATGTTCAATCTTGTTTTTTGAAAGACCCTCGGCATATATTTTTATCCAGAAGGCGGCTGTTTGAACGCGAAAAAAAACATACGCAGTTTTCGTTTTTCAGAAAGCATTACCCATTCTTGGGGGGGCAACTGCCCCCCTTGCCCCCCGCTAGCTACGGCCCTGGAAAGCTAATCATTCTCAGAGTTATAGTAGGCTAACCGGGGTGCTATAGTAGGCTAACCGGGGTGCTATTCTCGGGGCTAATCAGTGTTTTTCTCGGGGCTAATCAGTGCTATAGTATGCTAATCTTATTTTGGGGTATCCATTTAAGGCATAGCCAAAAAGGTACAAGCTGTAGTCGCATTGGCAGCCGTTATTTGGCTCGTCACACAACGCTTCTTCAAACTGTGAGAAGAAGCGTTGACTTGTGTGACGTTCCAAGGAAACTACAGTGAAATCCCGATTTCTCAAACTTCCAAGGGAAACGAAAATTGGTTCGAGACATCGGGAGTTCGAAATATCGGGGTAAAATTACAGTGAAACAAATCCAAGGAAAACGACTTTTGGTTCGAGTTATTGGGGTTTGCACAAGAAATCGAGGGTTCGCGAAATTGGGGTTCAACTGTAGTCGAAACGTCGTGCGAGGTTTATGATTCTGTTGGCCCAATAGCTTAGGCGGGGTTAAAGATCAGTGATTTCCAGTCCGTACTGCGCAATCTCCGCTGCAATGTCACATGAGTCTCATACGAACGAATGTAAATACTAGCCAAAATAAAAATTCCGGAACAAACTTACCTTTTCTTCATTATTAACGCCAGATATCCTTGCCAAACAATAATAACGAGTAGAAGAACCTCGGCGTTATCCCAAACCGACGTTTCAGCTCATCGAGCATTCAGTAACTCAACGACACGTAATGGCGAGCTCAAAAACTTCATAACAACTTCATGTAAGCTATCACCAAAGCGTAACGTATCAACAAATTCAAAACAAGAATGTAAATAAACCCTGAGCTTGCGCAGTACGGACTGGAAATCATCTTTAAGTTATAGTTATCGGGAGTCTACTGTATACGACATAAATCATATATGCGAGCTGCAGGTGGAGAGTTATAGCGAAAGTGATCTTAATAAGCAACTAACATCTTTCTTTACTAATCGTGTTTTATTTTCTTCGCGACAGGGCTCATCACGTTACGAATGCAATCCTGGAGAAAGACCGCGCCTTGATGCAGAAAGAGGAGGAGGTTGGTAACTAGGATAGAATTTCTACGTCACGGATGGCACATCTTATTTAACAAATAAATAAGCCTCAACTGTGCTCTGTTCTGTTATAAAGCACGCAGGAAGCGGCGCGAGCACGAAAGAAGTGTAGGGGGAAACACGAGCCGATAGGCGAGTGTTTCTCCCTACTTCTTGAGTGCTCCGGACGCCGCTTCCTGAGTGCTTTATAACAGAACAGAGCACAGTTGAGGCTTATTTATTTGTTTTATGATAAAAAAAATCCACGATTTCCTTACAATTGTACCTTTATTTTCCGAAACAAACATTCCATTTTACATCGAGAACAAACTGAACGTCGTCAGCACCCGTGCTTTGGACTCTGATAAAGCACGCTAATTCGAGCCAATCACAGCGCTTGTAAGAATGCTTCAAATGATTTGATTGGTCAACGAGACAAAAGCTGTCAAAAACATCAAAAACTGAAATGAGCAAGAACTCAATTCAAATGCAAAACGAGTGCTTCAATGTTCACTTTTCAGTCCTTAAAAAAGCTAAAAATCTGAACTTTTTCAATGAAATACGGCCGAATTGTGGCCCATGAAAACCTGCAAGTTTCCAACATGACAATTGGAAAACAAACTGCTTAAATCTTGCGGTTGAACCTTCACAAACTGCTGCGCCATGTTTTGTGAATGAAGATCGTCCCTTGTATTTACGGCAGCAAGAGGAGGATTGCCCGAACTGGTGGCAATGTTAGAAAGACTGGACTGTTTTGGCCTTCCACTCAGAGCATCGGAGAGGATATTCAAGCAAGCTTTCAATTGATCGCTAAAATGACGAGCGTTGTAACTCTTCAGGCTTGCTTCGCTGCGATGACCATCGTGCCGAGATCAATGCTGCGAGATGGAGATTGCACGAACACTATGGAGAAGACATTTGGAGATTTCCTTCATCATTCCTCCGAGGTTGTTAACACAGGGAGGTTTATTTTCGTACCAAACTCGATCTTCAACTCTGCGGATTGCGTAAGCATTCATGAGCTCCGTGCTTTGTACTCTCATAAAGCACGCTGTTTAAACCAATCAGAGCGCGTGTTATATTGACACTTTATTATAAAAAATGTTAGGCTAGATTTCCCAAGTTGGTAGTTCGTAATCCGTCTTAATCTTCCTCAATCTTAACCATCCTTGTTCCTTTTTGGTTTATTATCACTTCTTTGGTGTTTTTCTACCCGTTATATGGATATCATAGAGACCACAAATAGTGTTTGTATTAACGAGGTTTCTGTATTAAGAAGGGAAAACAAAATAGAGAAAATGTATAGAATTTCAGCATGGACCAGAACACTGTCCGTAGTAATGAGCGTCTCTTTGATTGTACTTTTTTTTAGCGCATTTATAACGGTTTTCAATTGAGTGTCGAAAGTGATATGCGTTTGCTTTGGTTTTGCTTCACTACGCTCTCTGATTGGTTCGAAAAACTCGCGCCACTTTCTCAACCAATCAGATGCAAAACTAAAACCAATCGTGACTTGGTCGCACGCGTTTTCCCGCGCTTGGCGCGGTTACATGTATTTGCTTCGAGTTCTGATTGGTTCCTTGTGTTGTTTTCGTCTGTTGTGATTGGCCAGAGTGATTACTTTGGTTTTGGTTTTACTACACTCAATTGAAAAACGCTTTAATCGACATTTGTTCTTACGTTTGACAACTTCCATGCTTCTTTCTCCAATATATGATATTGGATCGTATTTTTATTTTTTCAGCTTCGCCGAATGCAAGAAATGATTGCCAAGATGCAGGAACAGATGAAAAGTCAGAGCTAATGGGTCGGGACTGATACAGTGGAATGATTCGCCACAAGGCTGCAATCACCTAGAGTAACAGAAAGCCATAAAGCGGTATCATGTATCGTAAATTCCCGATTACAACCACTTGATTAAACAAGCCCCTCGTTTGTAAGCCCCAAAATTATAAGGCCCTTGATTATGAGCCCAGCCACTTTCAAGATTATCAAATGCAGATCCACTGTGTAATTCTTGTGTTAATTTATAATCCCTCAAATGTTTCGTGTAACCTACAGAATAAGCAGGGAATTGGCTTTACAGTACGACACTTAATAGACATTACCCATTTTCGAGGTTCTAAGAATGTTTTAGAGAAAATCCAGAACGATTATTCCGTCGCTGTAAGATCCCTCGGTTACAAGCTCATTTCACCCCCACCCTTCCTCCCAGGGGTTGTAACCAGAAGTTTACGGTAGCAAGATAGTGAAAAAGAGAAATTTAGGTCGCATTATTAAGCAATTATTTAATGGAGTTATAATGACGTTTTATTAAAGTGAACAATAATATGTAGGCGCAGTTTTTACCGCCTTCCAGAGTGTAATGTTAGAACGTTTAACAATTGAAAAACCACGGGTCAACAAAGACAACGGGTTTATATGCACAATTTGTCGCTCTTTTTATGTTTTATTTTTTCACAAACATTTATATGGTTATATCGGATAAGTACTACATTTTTACAGTTTAATACAAGTAATTTAATATTTTTGTGACGTCGTTTTCAAGAACTAAAGTTTTATGAACGTGTGAATATAAATTTTGTCATTGAAGAATGTAAAGCTAGTTGTGGTATATTTAGTTTCCTACACACCTGTACACAGGCGTTATTTTGTTCGTCACGCAACGCTTTTTTGTCAGTGCGGCGAAGCGTTGCGTGACGACCCCATAACGACTGCGAAGGAGATTATGTTGTATTTGACACGTAGTCTATTGTAGCCTCAAATGTTGTCGAAAGAGAAGATGAACAGTTTGCGGCTGCCTGCCTTAAAGCTAAAACCAAAGAAACAGCGATAGAGCCAAAGGCCAGGGTTTGTACAGAGTTTAGGAAGACAGAGTCTAGAAAGCTTGAAAAAGTATGGAAATTTCACTAGTTTTTCAGACCTGTAAAAATTTGGAAAACGAAGTTAATATCTGGACGTTTCAGTGGAATTTTGTCCAATACTTCATGCCTGGAAAAAGAAAATAAATTGGTTCAGAAAATGTATGAAAAAAGTCTTGAATTCTGTATAAAAAATATGTGCAAACCCTGTAGAAAGATTTTTTTTCTATGACTTTGGAAAGTAGTTTTGAACTTGCTTAAGGTCTGCCGTCGGTTGCACGTTTTTACATCGGCTTGTGATGACAGTTCTTTGGTTTTCGTTTCATGACGGACGGTCAAAAATCTCAATCTCCTTGATAATACGTTTATCACCATCCATTACTTCCAGACAACACGAGAAAACAACTCGTTAATAAATAACTCACAGCAAGCTAGAAATATCATTGTGATCGAGAAATATTTGCTTTAGGAAATTACCTTTAACTGTTTGCTAACGATTTCACAGTATAGGTTATTGTCGGTGGAACAAGTGCCGGTTTTGGCAAATTTTCGTTGCTGTATCCGAAGAGTTTTCCGACTCTTATTATCCAATGGGAGAACAGTACGAGCACGCGAACTTGTCGCCATCAGGATGGATACGTCATGTTTTCGTCTTCCGAAAACCGCGGGCTCAACCAATTCAAAATGGAGTTTGGGTATTTGTTGGCAAACAGTTGATATTGAATAATTATAGTTTAACTATCACATTGTAATAACGATACAGTGTAGTTTAGGTTTTGGTGTATGCAAGATTTTTAATATATTTATTAGGAGCTTTTTAATTGGATGTAGTTTCGCAGTTGTTCAGGAATATTTTATCAATCACGCTTAAGTGCCATGCATCTGTGTATTCTGTAGCTCAGGACCTAGTGGGTCTAATAGTTTTTGCCTAGTTCACGTTATTAGAATTTATTACAATAGAGAATTGAATAAAAACAAAAATTGATGTACATATTGTTGTTGAGAGTTCAAACTCTCGCTCTCGTTTGGCCTGAAACTGTCATGCGCTAGGCCTTAAAGATGATTTCCAGTCCGTGCGCAATCTCCACCTGCAATGTTTACAAGTCTCATACGAAGGAATGTAAATACTAGCGAGAAAAAAAATTGTTGTACAAACTTACATTTTTCTTCATTATTAACGCCAGATATCCTTGCCAAACAATAATAACGAGTAGAAGAACCTCGGCGTTATCCCAAACCGACGTTTCAGCTCATCGAGCATTTCAACGACACGTAATGGCGGACTCAAAAACTTCATAATAACTTCATGTACGCTATCACCAAAGTGTAACGTATCAACAAATTCAAAACAAAAATGTAAACAAACCCTGAGCATGCGCAGTACAGACTGGAAATCATCTTTAACCCTTTCACTCCCAAGAGTGCTAAGTTCAAAACGATGAAATAAATTTTGAACTTCATTTTGCAAAATTGTCAAAAACAAACATTACCACATGAAAGTACTGCTCAATAGCTTTTATTTGAATGGTACGTTCACACACTAGGGTTTCATCCACATACTCAAAAGGTACAACCACATTTATTGACTCCATGTTTGACTCTGGGAGTGAAAGAGTTAAGATTAATGTTTTCCTTTATAAAATAGAGTTAAGGATATAGATGTTATTGAACTAGCGTGAGGTCCGTATTGGGAAAATATTGGTCGAGTTCTTTTTTGCCGAGGTCCATAAACTTGCAAAAAAAGAACGAGACCAATATTTCCCAATACGGACCGAACAAGCTAGTTCAATAAAGTTTTTATTATAATGGCTTTTTAAAAAATATGCCGATAAATTAATGCAACCATTCTCGGCTAACGCGCGCGCGCCAAAGCTAAGCATATTCTTGCATTTTTCAGGCCGCTTTGCGAAAAGTTTAACCTAAATTGTCCGCCAGACATGAGGAAAAATGTTTTTACTTAATAGAAAACAGTTTTCTTTTTTCAATGTTTCATAAAGGAATTCGGCGAAATGAGTTCGTGAGCGGTCCATCTTAGCGGTCCGTATTGCAAAATTCGGACCGCTCAGGGAACCAATCAGAATGTTCCTTTTCATCGTGGACCAGTTTGCCATATAATAAACACCCATATTAAATTACTTTTATGGCCGGCAGCAGCAAGGAGTATTTATCCTGTCAAAAATAAGAACCTATTTAAGAACCTAAACAGCCTGAGTCACTAGACATCCCATATAGGGTCCATATACAAGAACCATTTCAGCCTGCCTTGGAAAAATAGGGGTTCTTATACGCGGGGTTTTACTCTACTTGAAAAACGATTGTTTGAGGCGTTATTAGGACGATTCTCATGTGCTAAACGTCATGATTTTTCACTGAGACGTTTGATAAAACTACGAAGCAGACCAAATAAACATTGATCAGCACTCCGCTTAGCAATCGTTCTTCCCTGGTCGAGTCATTTTGTTCGCCTCTGGACTTTTCATCGTCATTTGTAGCTTCATTGTGGCGTTTCAAACTTTTCATGGCATTCCAGTAAACTGCAGCTGTCTGTGACGTTAACTTTCTCTTGGCCATGCTCTTGGTTTGGTTAAGGTCTACAACTGAAAAGACAAACAAAAGTGGAGTCAACTTATAGTCGGGGTCGGTTTAAACGAAGTGAAGGTTAACGTAGAATTAATATTTTGAGCTACCTTATTACATGAAATTTTCGCGACACTAAAGTTCGCGAATTTGGGGAAATTTTACATGATTTTCGCGATTTCATCCCAAATCCTAGTGTTCGTATTGAATACTGTTGCTGGTATACCGGTATATGTCACAATAAAACGATAAAATCAACACGACCGACCATTTGAACTACTTCAATGCCAGTTTCAAAATGGGGAAGGAAATAAATCGCGAAGTTAACGTGTCGCGAAAATTTCTTGTAATAAGTGAGGCCAGAGGTATAGACCTCTAGTGAGGCACTGCGAGGGTTACTGACCTGTTAACGAGAGCTTTGCATGATTCAGGCGCTGCAGTTGTTCACGTTCTGCTGCTGCAGTAGCCGGAGCTGCCATCTGTGGTACATAGCTCCTTTTCACCACGTGCACCTTGGGCTGCATTAAGATTTTTCGGCTCACTCTCAGAAGGGGCTCGTGCGATTTCCTCCAATATTGCATACTTTGAGAGCGTGATTCAAGATCGTCGCTAAACTTACCGTTGTCAAATAAATTTATCCTTGTTGTTCCTGAACTTTATAGCGAGCTTTGCTAATTACTTAACTGAGATTCTTACGGATTTCCGGCAACTGAGGTGAAACCACAAGGGCACTCGTTTAGGCCGGCCTAATCGCCTCAGATATTTCGACTAAACTGTGATTTAAAACTGGAGTTTTCTTTAAATGAGACTTTCGTCATTGGGAAATTAATGTCTGTTGTTTTCGGAGAGATAAAATGTCAGTTTGGGAACAAAGAAAGGCCGGTTAGGATTTTCGGAAAGGCAACAGGAGCGGGTCTATTCGGGTGATAAGATTTCGTTTCCTAAACATTCCAGTCACTTTAATATTCAGCTAAAGAATCCGAACAGATAAACTGTTTTAGTTTACACAAATATCCCTTTATTAAAAAGGCCCTAAACGATATGAGAAAACAGAAAAATGACACTGATAGTTCCAAGTCTTTTGTTTAACTCGATCATCAATGAATTGATGAACCATGAGTTGACGTCATAGAGTAAACATGCGTTCACGTTAATAAACGGACGTTGGAAAAGCTTAATTATATGATTCCTAAGCCCGGGGCTTACAGTACGTGATCACGTTCTTTTATTAAAACTTGTTTAGCACTTTCCAAAACTATTTACCTACACGCACTTACAAACAGGTCTGGGGCTGACTCGTCCCCAGTCGTCTCTCTTGTCTCCTGTTAATATTTAGCACAAAGGAGACAAGAGAGACGACTGGGGACGAGTCAGGGTCTGGGGTCGAGAATGCCTCTTGTAAGGAAATTTTTCGCGCCTGCGTGGAACATATATAATAATTAAGATATACGAGGAAACAAAAATATTTTTGGTAGTTTTAAGGCCGGCCTATGACATGTTTCATTTGGTTTTCTTTCCTTTTTGTAAACTTTTTTATAAGATTTTGCAGATTATATTCGAGGACTGTAGAAGCATAAGAAATCAAGCAATCGCTTTACATTTTTCCATTCCTTTATTTCTAATTTAAATTCTCTTGCGGATTTAAGCACTCTTCACTCTATATACAAACTGTAATGCCCTATATACAAATTAAAGTACTGTACATGTAATATCCGGCTCTCCGCCCGCCTCATATGCAAACTCTATATACAAACTGTTATACCACTCTCCGCCTTTAATATGTACAAAAACACTTTGGAATACCATGATTAAGTCAGAATACCTCAGTCCTTAACAAATCACGTCGTTCAATTTGTCGAAGTTTTTCAGCTGTGTTTTATAATAACCAAGTACTCCCGTTGATTTATTTAGTGAAATTTGGGATAACCCGAGTTATAAGGAATCTTCGTAAAAATACTTGTCGCTGAGCAGGCGGCCGATTTCGCTATACATTGAAAAAAATATGTATATGACACTAATCCAAAAAAAAGGTGGGACACATCTGCCCCCATTTTAGACCAAACATGCAAAATCCATGATCCTATTTCAGACTACAACGGCTGAGATACCGTACCCTTGGAGCAGTACATACCTCATAAATATAGCTTATATGGGGAGGTACTCCCTATACCAGCCCATCTGATTAAAGACAGCATATAAATTTCGATTGCTACAAAACATAGCTACGCTTCGAGAACATTTGAACCGAAGATGAACAAACAGAGTACATAACAGTTGAATAAAATCCCGCACAGCGATTCTTTCGTTTTAGTGGAATCCTTTCGACCTGTTTTCTCCGCGGTGCCAATGACTACTTGATTCAAACATGGCAACTCTTCAACTGTCTGGCATTCCAAACCACTTTTGACCCAGGCGGAAAACTCGTCTTTGACTCTGCTTGTCCCAGTTGTTAGCTTATTTCCTGTTGAATGGAAGAACTCTGATCAATAAACGTTATCAGAAGATAGAGCGTTTTCAATTGACTGTCGACGAAGGGAATTGCTGAATTGCTTTGGTTTTGCTTTAGTACGCTCTATGAATGGTTTAAAAAAACTCTCGCCACCTCAACCAATCAGATGCAAAACCAAACATGAACCAATCTCGCCTTGGTCGCACGCGTTTTCCCGCGCATGGCGCCGGTTACGTGTTCTCCTAGTTCTCATCGGTTCATCGTGTTGTCAGTTTACGTTTGTTGTGATTGACCATTGTAATTGCTTTGGTTTTGGTTTTATGACACTCAATCAAAATCTCTCTAATTATAAGATAGCATGATGTTTTCTCTCCACTATATATCAGTGCTGTCAGGATTGTTTTGCCAAGATCAAAATATTTCCTGCTAAGAAACGTTTTTTACAGTCTGTAAATGTTGCAACGTTTGAATAGTGCATCGTTTGAAGCAGTTTCAACCCGTTTAATTAAACTTGGTACGAGGACGAAACGTCAAATTTACATTTCGCGCGAGTCACCCGCGAAGTGCATGGCTGATGTCACGCGAGTTCGTACCCAGTTTGGTGATTTCGAGCCAAACATCTCACCGAATGTCTGATAAATGACAGGGCCGTGGATATTTATTATCCAACTCACTGCTATGACAAGAAAAGAACTGAGAAAAAGAACTGAGAACCAAGATAATAAATAATTTAGGCAGTAAATTTACACCGGGTCTCGGGCACCGGGTCTTCAGCTCGATTCAAGTAACCAGCGTTATTTGGCAGTTGAAAAATAGGGAAGTGTTTCTTTTCAAAAATTAAACTGATTGGCTGTTAAGGCGATATTAAAAGTCAACATGGAAATATATTATCTAGATCTGCAGGAAACGTCAACCACACAATTCAATTCATTCCTCCTACTATATTGATATACCCGTGGCGTACGACGCGACTCTCAGAATAATTAATTTTTAATATGCATATAATACTTTTCCAGATCATTTACCTGTGATGGAGTAATACGGACAAATTTCTTTCTTTTCAAATCCTTCCGTAGTAAGCTTTTTGCCGTTTTTTGGGTCAAGTGTTCTCGTATGATAACCAGTCAGCTTGTCAGTCTTCCGTATCACAGACAAGTACCTTTGCTGCAGTTTCACTCTGAAAATCGGCTGCAAAATTTTCCAAGTGTTGATACTAGCCATTTATGCTCGGACTGAACAGTCTTCAGTGCCACTTCAGGATTTCAAAGATCGCTTTAAAGAGAACAAGCCAGGCTGTTCAGTCTTAAGAAGTGTAGTCGCCAACAACTGGATAACGAAAACTGCTAAGCTCTCTAAGTACTTTAGTTAGAATAACTATGTCACTGTGTTGTATGAACATGTCTAATGACGTCAATGGGCTCAGTGTGAATTAATATTTCCGTTCAACCGGGTTGAATGTCACGTTTTCATCCGCCGATTCCCTGATCACGTTTTAGCTCGTTAAATATTTCTTAACCTGCTATTTCCTATCGTGCTGGTATAGAAATTTGCGGAGAAAGTTTATTGTCAACTGCATGTACAGGCAAACTCTCACCGGACGCTTTCAAGAAAACGAAAAAGCGTGGGACGTTTTCGTCCCGAACACGAGGAATCGATCGGGCCAAGAGAATCACCGGACTCTGAAAAACGGTCCTAGTACAGTAGTTTGCCACGTTCGCCAGTCGACTAGGCATAAATTATTTAAGAAATATCGCCCAAGTTTAGTGTACTGTGCAGAGTCCTTTAAAATATTTATTTAAAAAAAATAACAGTTTTGAGATTAGTGTACAGTCTATGAAGTAAATTTAAATTTTTATAAGTCATTTTGAACAACACGTATAACCATTTTTACGTCACGTACTACGGCTTTTTTACGTCTTTTGGGACCATAACTGATCACGTTTGATCACCATCGGTCAGTTTCGCCTTAGTCAGGATTTTCTGACGTCGACGTTTATATTGACTATATACTCATCTATATTTTTAAGTTGTTTTTATCATTGATGACATTGTTTAACTCTAAAATTAAAAGATGAATGGGCTCACATAATTCCTTTTTTTGTCCACTAATCTCCCATATTCTTGTATCACTATAGAAACTACAAACAGTAGACGTGCCGTTCAGCACAAACGGAATATCTAATGAGTTCCACGTCCATGATTTCCTTGTGACGGAAACTGTCCTGTGTTTAAATGAAGAGTGCATTTACCGGCTTATCACACGTGTTATGTTTTAAACATTGCTGAAACTAGGCGAAATCTCTACACATAAAACCGATAAACTTCCAATGAAACACGAAGACATGGCTGTAATTAAAAAAAAAAACATTTCATACGAATGGGAAAGCCTATAACAACATTAGGGGCAGCTGGGGTTGCTGAACTCGCACACTGGTCAGGTTCCAATAGGTTCCACTATTCGTCAGTCTTATTCGCATCGGCTACTGTGAGAGCGAAAATCGAGCTACTTTCCTTAAACTTGCCCTGATGTATGAAACATATAATATATCGATACTCCTTTACAAACAATATTATAACTCTGGCTTGATCCCCGCGCGTGGGGCATGATCACACAAATCATGTCACGTCTCACGGCGCTGGATATACCGCCCAGCCCCGCAATAGTCTAAAACGTTTGAGACATTTTTTCGTATACAGCTGCATGCTCAAACACCAACAGAAATAAAGAGAACCTGATCATTTGTGCGGACTATTGAATATTTGGGTGGGCGTCTACATTTTGGTTAAAACAGGCAGGCACCAGTGTAAATCGGCTACCTTCGGTGGCCCTCCACCTTTCGGGAAAGGTCACGACCGTGCTTAAAAGCGTTAATTCGAGCTAAATCCGTTGCGTTAGGTACTGTGTATACCATCCATATTGCATATAGCCCATGTGGGGAAAGCCATAACATGTACAGTAACTCTGCACCATTTTTCCGCCACTTAACATAGGTTTAATGGAGTTATCTCGTTCACGTTTCAAGCAATCAAAAACTCTCCGCTCATCCCATGAATCTATGTTATGGGGTGTTTTGTAAAGACTGTAAATTTTTGGGTGATTTTTGGGTATGTTTGGGAGGAAATAGTTTTTCTCAAAGGATTGGTAAAATTTAGGGAAATAAGAAATATTGAAGATTTAATTAATGTAGTTTTAAAATTAGAATTTGAAGTTAAAAATTAGTAGATTGACACCAACAGACAGTTGATACCCGCAAGAGCACCCGCTTGGGTATCAACGTCTGTTGGTGTTCCAAAAATCATTTTCTTTCTTCTATCCCTTCTTTAAACCTCTTAAAATTTCATTAAATTACAGGTAGAATCCCCCCTTAATTTATCGGCATTGCACACATAGCGATTCCATACATTGACTGATTTTAACGAGAATCAGTTTTCAATACGTGCGACGGAATGCGTAGCAAACTGCCTTGTCATAGTTACTGGATGCCAAAGAAAATATTCAATGAAGGAAATAGCCACTTTAATTATTATTCCGTTCATTAGTTCCTGCTCGTTGCGCTGATACAACTTTCTCCGCGGAAACTGCATGCATGAATTACACACGTACTATACAATATACAGAACATACCCTAAACCAAAATAAACGTGGCTTTATTAGTTCTAAAACACTGACATTAATTCGGTTTTTAAAAAATTAACTTACAAGGGTCAAGGAACAGTTTAAAATTTAATTTAAGAAAAGAGCAGAGCCAATTTCCATGAGTGGGTTGAAAAGTGTACGAAATATATTCATAAAATTGACGCGCGTTCATTCTGACTGACGTGACGTCAAAGTGATGACGCACGTTACTTCCAAATAAGCGATATTATTCACGTGCGATAACTTGGCCAGAGAGTATAAAACACGGCGTCTATTTTCCAACTGGTCATCATTTATTACCGAGTGTAGTTCATAGAAGACAGGTCCAATCCTTAAGAAGACAGATTCGTCCACGATACATCATGAGGGTTCTCAGCAAGGTTAACGTAGTGTTAAGAATTTGCAGCCGAAATTATGGATTTACAGCGATTCGGCGGGACTATGGTCCTGAGGCCGTAGAGAAACTCCGTGGATCTTTAAAGATAGAGCAGACTTTAGCGAGACGAGGAGCAGAGCGGCTTTGGGAGCTGATTAATCGTGGAGAAGACTCGTATGTGAACGCTCTTGGCGCCATGACAGGTACGCGAAAAAAAATTTTTAAACGAAAGTATTAAAAGTTCTTTAGAAACGTAAAAGTATACAGTTAAAATTCCTTTATGTTTTGCAATTTCTTTCTTTTTATCGACAAACTGCTTGATTGTCGAGAGTATTTTTAATATGTATTTCCAAGTAACAAACTGACAAACTGTGAAATGCGAGTTGATAGATAGATATTTAAGTTTCACAGTTGCTCTGGCTACGTTTCAGTGCCATTGCGGAAAAAACTGGAATTTTCTTTAATGCAATGTCACCACGCCTGGAAATTAATGCCTGTTGTTTTCGGAGAGAGAACTGGGTACGAAAAAAGAGGGGAGTTCGGAAAGGCAACAGTCGCTCGTAAAGTCGGGTAATAAGATTTCGTTCTCTAAAAATTTCGAACACTTTAATTTAATTAATATTCATAAACAGCTAAAGAATCTGAACAGATCTAACTGTGTTAGTTTACACAAAAATCCCTTTGAAACTGGGCCAAATGATATGTGAAAACCGAAATAAACGACATTCAAAAGTCTTCTGCTTAAAATGCCCCAGTTAGAGTACATGGATGTGAACTGAAAATTGCCGACTGAATGAATGACTGAATGGTATTTTCCTGTGCATGCAGGCGGTCAAGCGGTACAAATGGCCAAGGCAGGCTTACAATCCATTTACCTGAGTGGCTGGCAAGTGGCGGCAGACAGTAATATGGCAGGACAAACATACCCGGATCAGAGTTTGTATCCTGCCAACTCAGCTGCCAAGCTTGTTGAACGAATCAACAACGCCTTCATTAGAGCCGATCAGATTGCACACATGGAAGGATCTGACAAACACATTGATTTCTTTCTGCCCATTGTTGCTGATTGCGAGGCTGGATTTGGTGGACCACTGAACGCGTTTGAACTCACGAAATCCATGGTAAGAAAATATGTTTTATATCGTTCACTAAGAAATTCTCCTTTTCCGCATAGACGAGCCTTATACCAAACTGTGCATCGCGCGTGTCGATAGCGCGTGTTGATCGCGCGTGGATGTCACACTTCTCTGCTCTCGCGTTTTCAGAAAAGTGTGAACATTTTGATTTGACTTTGACATGTCAATTATATATGTATCTACCAATCAGATCACGGCGAGATCAAACCGCATCTCTCTGAACATAGTTAATAGAGGGAAATGGTTATGAAGCCCGGCAAACTTCAAAGGAGCAAACAAAGAGGCCAAGATTTATGTTGGAAGGTCCATGACCGTGCACATCTTTTGTTTTGCGCTCATACACTATGCATGAATTACGTAATCGCAACGTTTCTATTGGTTAGCTGCTTGAACGTACGTAATCACCTATTGTATTTTGTCAGGTTTTGTGCACGGTCAACCCCCAAAATAGAGAACAAAAACATATAACAAAGAACTTTGCTGGGCTTCATAACCATTTCCCTCTATTAACTATATGCTCTGAATGAATAAATTGGTATATTTTGTAGCGAAATACATTCTTGATCACTCACAAAATGTCCTTTGCCTTGAATCAATTAGATTTCTGCTGGAGCTGCAGGCGTTCATTTTGAAGACCAACTGGCATCAGAGAAGAAGTGCGGTCACATGGGAGGAAAGGTTCTTCTTACAACACAACAGTTCATCAAGGTACTCAACGCTGCTCGTCTGGCTACTGACGTCATGGATGTTCCCACTGTTATCATTGGACGAACAGATGCCGAGGCAGCAGCCCTGGTGACGTCAGATATTGACCCACGTGACCAGCCATTCCTGACCGGGGAAAGAACTCCCGAGGGATTTTATCGTTCAATTGCAGGCTTGCAGCAAGCTATAGCACGTGGACTAAGCTACGCGCCATACTGTGACGTCGTTTGGTGTGAGACAGGCAAACCTAATTTGGAAGAAGCAGAGATGTTTGCTGATGGAATCCATTCTGTGTTTCCAGGGAAACCGCTGGCCTATAACTGCTCGCCTTCGTTCAACTGGAAAGCCAACCTCAGCGATAAAGAGATCGCCGTGTTTCAGAAAGAACTCGGTAAAATGGGCTATAGATATCAGTTCATTACCCTGGCTGGATTCCACTCACTCAACCACGCCATGTTCAAGCTCGCACGTGACTACAGAGATCACGGTATGTCGGCTTACACAAAGGTGCAAGAAGATGAGTTTGCGCAGGCGCAGTACGGCTTCACCGCCCACAAACACCAAAGGGAGGTGGGGACGGGATATTTTGACCAAGTGAGTATGGCGGTGAGTGGTGGAACAAGTTCAACTACAGCGTTAGAAGGATCAACTGAACAAGAACAATTCACTAGCAACAACTTGGACTCAGAAAAGATTCATGCTAATCAGTAAAAAAAATGACTCTTATTGAACAACACAAACATAATTAATATTAAATTAAGGTTTTTAGAGTAGAGTAGAGTAGAGTAGAGTAGAGTAGAGCGAATGTATATAAAAAAAACAAACAAGAAAGACGCGAATATTTTTGCATGCGCTATTTATTTGGTTATGAAAATGGAGTCGAATTTTATTGTGTGTCAGTCAAAAATAGATGTAATATATTCGAAAATGTTTGATAGTGCACTTTGCAGAAAGTGAGGTTGATCATGTTGATCACAACGTAATGTAATTAAAAAATACATTTTATGAGATATATATAGAACTCTGGCGAAAATGTTAGTTTATTACGCTATTTATTTAAAGAAGAATTTAAATTCTATATTTGATTGATTTAATAAAATAAAAAGTCATTTGAATGATGTCAAATATGTCTGAAGGTATTTATAAGATAAATTCTATTTTCACAGTTCGTGAACTCAATTCCCAACAGTTGCATGTCAAGATCTATTCTAATTTCCATTTACAACTTTTATCAAATATCAATACTATATGAAGGGCAGATACGGTCATCAACTATTCTTTGTTTTCATCTGACGTCATCAAAATTCTAAAATCTACAAAGCTATTCTTTTGATATCTTCTTCTAGACATGGAAATCATTAATCTCTATGCAAAGTTTGGTTTAATTATAAATTAAACGTAAATGGCCGCCATCTTGAAGTGGGCGTTCTGTTCCGGTTCACTCGCGCGTAAAACCGACGACGCAAGCCTTGACGCAAGCACTAAACACAAGCATAATAACATGTAATAAGAAATAGGAAATAGTTCACATGTTCGTATGCTTGTGGTTATTGTGGCTTACTGCAGCCTGCGCTTATCCGCTAGCGCATCTCCGGTTCACAAAGGTGTCTTGCGCTTTTGCCAGTTTTACTAGCGTCATGTACTTCAAGTTCCGCAAGGCATCAAATCATTTCTACGGCCGCACTGTGTTTTTCACATAAGTTTTATATTTTGATCAGCCTATTAACTAAGCTTTCTAGGAGGACACTCTCGTAATCGGACAGCTCTACTTAAGGCCGCCTTGACAAAACCCGGTTTGAACTCTAGCTCATACAAACTCTGTATTTACACATTTCCGTAAGCGGCCAGCTCCAGTTGCAGACACTTTTTCTGCTTCCCGAGGGTGTCCGCTTACGGGAGCTTTCACTGTACGTTTAGTCAGTAAAACTGTCATGTACATTGCACGAAGTGTTCTCGTATGTTTTAAATCACTTCAACTCGACCCTCTTCGGCAATCATCCTCTCTTGTCGGCACCAAGGACAAGTCGATTTTTCGATTCACTCCAACGAAAAGTTGCTGTTAATCTGTAAGTTTAGATAGCTATCTATGCGCTGTCTTCCGACTTTACGGAGTCAGCCAGTGATTCAGACTGTTATTGAAAAATAACAATAAAAAATTAATCCGCAAATAAATAATAGCATGATATCAAAAGTTCAAGGTAAACTTCAGATAAATACCAATTAAAGCCGCGTTGAATTGATAATGATAGAGCATCGTCATCTATCCGCAATAAAATAATAAATCTGCAAACAATATAACAGGAATAATTATGGTAGTATATCAAAAAGTTAATTGGTTAGGTTCATCATTGCATGTAATCCATTTCCTCTCTCGTCATCAGAGTCCGACTTCTGGTCATGCGGTTCGTGTAATTATAAACTTGTTCAGTACTGATGATACAGGTCAAAGCATTATTCATTTTGTAGACTGCAAAACAGTCGTATTTTTTGCGTTGGTCTGTCAAACAAATGCGCGCGGTCTGTGAGGCTCGCGCGCTTCGCACGCGAGGATCCACACTTTCGGCACTTCGCGCCTTGCGACCAGCGATTTAGAGAAAAAACGACTGTTTTGCAGTCTATTCATTTTGCATAATCTAGGTATATTTTCGGAACATCTAAAAATTTGTACGTGTTGGCAATGCTTTGAGTCTTTTAAGCCTCAGGCCAAAACTTCAAAATTGAACGGAAAGCACCGCTCTACTCCTTCGGTTTGACGTAAGTGCATATGGTTCGTCGGTCATTTCACTAATGTAATATTAATGAACATAACCACCAAGAATAATCACTTATCGTAGTTAAAAACTGCGGTTTTTATCAAAATCTTTGAATCAACGATCAAGGTAGCATGCAGAGTTTGAAGAAATTGCAACCTCGAGCTCTCGACAAGTTGCGGAGACTTTGCACCAGTCGAGCGTATGGACTCATGGCGATTCGGCGGGACTATGATCCTGAAGACGTTGAAAAACTCCGTGGATCTTTGAAGATAGAGCAGACTTTAGCGAGACGAGGAGCAGAGAGGCTTTGGGAGCTGATTAATCGTGGAGAAGACTCGCATGTGAACGCACTCGGCGCCATGACAGGTACCGGAGTATCAACGGTACAATTTCCCGGAGTCCGTCTTCGTTGAGAGTTTTCATTTCTTGTATAAGTAACATGAAAAACACATCGGTGAAAAACATTTTGACTCTATAAAAATCTCCTTTTCAAAGTGGTTGTTACAGTGTTTTTGTTTGCGAAAGCTGATGAATCTCCTGACCAGTTCAGGTTCGGTGACGAGTAAAGTGCTATGTCGTATAATAAATATTGTTATTGTCAATAAAAAAGAGTTTTGTTTATTTCAGTCTTTCTCAGTGCCTTTGAATTGCAAGTCTATGATTAAATGCAGCACCCCCCCCCCCCCCCCTCCCTCCTCCCCCTACCCCAACTGCCCACCTACAGTATACATAGTATACGTTGCTGAATTTCTCCGTCCACGCTCGTCTAACGCTAGTCTCCTGCGCAGAAGCGTTGCGTGACGAGCCAAATAACAATCTCGTACACAGAGCCCGCGTCCCCCTAGACCAGCGGTCGGGAAACTGCCCGTGGCCGCTGGATAAGGGTAACGTGGGCTCTGGGTATGAGATTGGCCAAATAACGGCTGCGAAGGAGACCAGTCAAACGCACAAGGATGCCAACCATCATAAAACTTTACACACCCAAACATAATATATTTTTATAATAAATAAATACACTTGCTAGTCTTTTAGTCAATTATCTGAGCTTGCAGCAAGCTTAATTAATCTTTACAAAATGGAAATAACATTTTAAAATTTAACATTATCTGTAGCGCGTAATTATAACAAAATATCCACTGCCTTCGTTTCCTGCGATCGGCAAGCAAAAACATTACATCAATTTATATATGTCCTAATTTCCTGGACAAATATTAACAATAACTTATGCGCTTGTTTTGCGCTAAAAAAATTGTGAACCTCATTTTTAATGCTTAAAAATTAACGCAATAACATTGTGTGGTTCCAGAAAATATCCATACCCCCCATGGAAGGTTTTTTGGTTTGAACCCCCACCCCCTTGGAAATTCCAGTTTAACTTCATACTTCCCATTTAAAATTTTGGCTTATGTGAAATTGTTTCAGTAAAAAAAGTCGTATATTTTAACCAGTGTCCGGTTGCGTAATAATACTTTAAGCTTGTAAACGCAAGCAGTGATTAGCTTCTCTTTACCTGACTCGTCCCCAGTCATCTCTTTTCCTTTTTGGAAAAGGGCGAGAGTCGTGGGAGACTGGGGGCAACTTGGCAATATAGGAGACTGAGAGACGACTGGGAACGAGTTTCTTCTCTTAAAAAAAAATTCAATAAGACAGGTCATGAGAATGCCGGACCTGACCTTCTCAGGAATAAACGTCTTGACTAAAAACAAATTCTCCCATGGAAATTAAAGAAAATATATGAAAACACCAAGGAGAATTTTGAAGTTGATCTTAAATAGTTTATGACAAATTAAATGCGGGAACTCAAAGCATCTGTTTCATGCAGTGTATATTACGAATTAAAAAGCTGGCACTGGTTGGTCGGTTGCTATTAAGTCTTGTAAATCGAATAATTTATTTGACACCATATATGGCTAAAGCCAAGCTTGAAAACGAGACTCGGGTGACAACATTCTCTGGTCCCCAGTCTCCTTAGACTCGCCGTCTGCAGGCAGCATGTCTTGGATCATTTCCTCGAGTGTAAACTGGCGTTGGGGCGTGGAAATATGTCCAAATCTTTATCCTTTCTCTTCTTCTTTGCTTTGACACCGTGATCTATACTCTCAGACCTCTCGAGTGGTTTTCGCCTGGAATCCGCTGCGGCTTTGTCGAAGTTTCATCGCTTTCTTTTGGCTTCGAGTTCGAGACGTTTTGGTTGACGTCATATACCACAGGGTCACGTGGAACCGCGTGCTCCCCATCAGGGGAGGGGACGCGGTGTTCGGTTCCTACTTCGACGTTTTCGGCAGAATCCTCCTGAAAGTTTCCAAAACAAGATTACAAGGTTTAAATTTAAACTCTGGACTCAACGATACAATGTTAGTCTAAGGTTATTAATTCGAACGTGACGTAATGCAAGTAACGGTTGACCTGGGGGATGGAACTTCCTCCATATGACGTAAATTGGGTTGTTCTGCAGGTTGTAGTGGTACTTCGGACCATCTCTCTCAACTAGATATACTTTTTCGTACGAGTTTTGGCAATAAGAAATTGAATTTTGATGCAATAACCTCCTAATGAAGTGTTGAAAAGGTTCCTTAATTTTAAAATCGTCGTTTTTCAACAATAATTTTCTTCAGTTTGGTTCTCACCTGATATTAAGTTGTGCCCAACAAAATATGAGTGATACGAAACAGAGTAAGCTAGCTAGTGAGTTTGACATCCTACATGAATTAGTGAAAAACGTAAACAATTAAAGACCGAGTAATACGAGCAACAGTTTCATTTTTTGTGCGTATTACCATCCGTGTTGCAAGTTGCAGCAACACGTTGCACATAGTTGAACTCATGTCTACTTTGCGCAAAATGCATGTTGCCGCAACTTGCAACACGGGCGTTAATACACGCAACGACGCTTTTGAACTTGCAACGCAACAATGTTGCAGGAAAAGTTGTAAGAAAATGTTGCCCGTATTACTCGGCCTTGACTAAACAATATTGGGGCCAGTGGAGTAGAGGGATACCTTAGTTAGCCCGTCAAACGAAGGAGGCCTGGCACGAGGCATCTCGTGGTTGCCCTCCGTGGTTTTCTGAGTAGTAACCGCTGATTCTTCCATTCTGTGTTTGCCGGCGCTGCTCGAGCCAGCATTCTTGTTTGCTCTGGGAGAATCATTGCTACTACCACTTCTTTTCTCGATGCTACTAATAAGGGATTGTACAAGGGACAACTTCCGCGGCGACCCAACGATAGCTTCTTCTTCTTCCGGTGACTTGTCGTTGTACTGCTCGACATCAAAGAAAATCGCTTTGTCTACAGGCCGTGACACCGAGTCCATCGCTCCATCTGGAAATTCTTCCTTCGCGTCTCTTGGAGAAGTAGCCTGGAAAATGCGTCTTTGCATTGTTGGGGTAACGGAGCCTTGCAGTTTCAAATTCTTCAGGCATTCTCTTAGCGTCTGCTGTGAGCTTCCTAAATCCGATATATCTGCCTCCACAGTCGCTTCCAGGGCATTCCGATCGAGTTCGACGGAGTGGAATAACTTCCAAGCAGGACTGGTCCCGAATGAAAAATCACTTGACGCTTCTGAAAGACCCGAATACCGCTGACTCCTAAGATCGTAGTCAGTGTCTGTGAAGTCACTCAGGAGATCACTCGTGACGTCACTATCGGTTTCTAAGGAGCAGTCGGAGGTTTTCCGTCCACCGTTCATTGTGAACTTTTGAGAAAACCTTTCATCCAGAGAGGAGTTATCCCGGGTAAAAGAAATATCCTCAATCTCGTCTAAATTCCCACTAAAGTTATTAAGAGATTGACCATTCAGTTGTCCATTAGAGACAATACTGGGGCTATGCTCACATACGGACATATCAAACACGTTGTCTTCAATTTGTTCACTCCCATTTTCATCTCCTTTTCGTCCTTGTGGTCGTTTTTCGTGATTTTTTTCACCGTCCTTTCTTTACCAACACTTTCATTCGCCTTTCTACTTGTCTGCTCCTTTCTTTGGATGACCGATTTATTTTCGCGGCGTGCAGTGGGCGGCGTTTGTTGCTCTTTTGTCTTGCCTTTAACTGCGCTGCTTTTTGAACCTTTCACCGCGTTATTTTGGGGGCCATTTTGTTGAGTCGTGGAAGATTTTCTTTCTCTTGGGGTAGATGGCAAGGATCTGTGAACAACACGTGCCTGTTCTGTACTTCCTGTTGATATTTTCCTTGTAACAGGCTGATCCGGTTTATGCCGAGGACTGGGTATCTTAGATACACTGGGCTTCCTACTTTTATCTTGCTTATCTTCCGCTGACCTCTGCGCGGGCTTCGGTGAGCCAGGTAACCGTGCCTTGCCGTCGATCACAGCTGAGGATGACCTTCGTTTGGCACTAGGCTCCCTCCGCCTTGTTTCGTCTGCGTAAAGAGAATAACCGTATGAATGAACCTTTTCCCTTACGAATTGTCGCGTATAAGAGTACAAAAAATGTTATCATGGCATCGAGGGGATGTTCATAGGTCTATAGCAGTTTATTGTTTAAGGGGCCCTAGTCTAGATGAAATAAATGCTCAAAAAAAAGTAAAGTCGCACTCGGGCCAAACTGGCTGACACTGCCGGAGCTTAACCCGGTCCCTGGGTGCGGATGCTAGTCCAACCACCCAGCATTTTGTCAGGTTGTCCTAACAGTTCGCGGTTCCCATTTATACTCCTGGGTGGAGAGAGGCACTGTGAGAGCTAAGTGTTTTACCCAAGAACACAACACAGTGACTCCGGCCACCGTTCGAACCGGACCACGCGTTCCGGAGTCCAACGCGCTAACCATAAGGCCACAGGGCGATGAAGTAAATGTACCCAAGACAGCCTTCTTTTCCTTTCCGATATTAGTGACTTCTTCGATTACCACTGAGTTAATTAATTTTGTCTACGCGTTATATTGATTTCTAGTTGCTATTTTTATAGCAAAACGGTAATTCTACAAGTGTATGCTCAGAGATGCCAAGGTTCGGTAGAATTCAAGAAGAATGGGTGGGAATTGAAAAATACTGAGACAGCTAGCTCCCCACCTCCCTCTCTCTCTCATCTGCCCGGCCTTTTCATGCTACATTTTAAACAGTGAACCACATGTCACAACCACAAAGACAACTGCCCCTTCAGGACATTACTTTCCGCTGACAATACTCACCCCTATGACAGTCAACTTTCGCAGGTACGGCTGAGGACGCTCTCCTCTGCGTCTCTCTCGCTGGCCGTGAGTTGACCATAGTTTTAGAGCGAGGCTCCATCACGGGTAACATGGTGCGGGGTCTGGAACCAAACGAGGCGCTTCTAGATACCCCCGCAGGCCCAGGCCTTTGAGAGCCAACAGGGCCGCTAGAACTTAAACGGCTCCTGGCAGTTGTAGATTCTCCTTGAGCCCCAACGTTGGACGATCTCCGAGAGCTGGTTGCTAAGCTTTTCCTGCGAGATTGCTCAGGGGCACTGGGGCTAGCGCTGTCACCAGTCACGCTATGTTTCCGAATCGATGAAGAAGTCGGTTTGGAATAGGAAGGGCTGCGACCGTCTACAAGGACGCTGCTTAGCTCCTGCATGCTTTGGCTCTTTCTTGACAGCCGCTTAGTTGACTGCGTGTCCATGGTCCTGGGTGGCGTGTCACGTGACATTGTGCCACGCCTTTGCCGCGGTTGTAGACGTGGAGACTGGGAAGGCGAAGGACTTCTTGAGGGAGACACACTCGTCACTCGCCTCGCGGGTTCTCGTGGACTCTTGAGCTGATGATGAATTACAATGTCACTCAATGTTAGAACGTACTTTATAAAATTGTGTTTATATAACGCGCGCTCTGATTGGTTGTGCAGTCGTTTTGCATGACACGGTGATGCCTGCGTATCATTGCATTTTGTTTCGCTTTACACTTAATAAAAAATAAATTAAATAAGAAAAAGACCACTTCTTGTTTGCGTATAGCTAGATGCAAACACGAGAGAAAGTTTGGGAGAATTCCGAAAGTACTTATGTAAACCCTCGCCTGTGGCTCGAGTTTCCATAAACTTTCGAATTCTACCAAATTTTCTTTAATGTTATTTAAATACGCGCGCTATTTTGTATTTAGCTCTATTTCATAATGAATGCATTCAGGCAACGCTTCGTTCGGCAGCCGTTAGTCATGGTTAGTGGAGAGGATAGCCCGTGGACAGCTTTGAAAGCAACTGCATGTCAGGGGTGATCGGAAGGACGGAAGTACTTTCAGATCGGGATCGGGAGCGCTCACTTTCGGGGTGTAGTGGAAGGCTCCGTGTTTTGTTTTTTTTACATTTTTCTTTCCTATTCCTGTCAGTAAAGTCAGACAGATGTCTTTTCTTGATGAATTTAGCATTTCTTATAACATACCATCCAGATTTGATTGGGAAGGCAAGTTATACGCTTCAGAAAATATTTAGGCGCCCGGCGGTCTTGTTGGCGCGCGATGTAAAAATTCGTAAGTGGCGAACTGCCGCGAAAGTGAGCGGGAAAGACTGTCGTGCAGTCTGGGACGGGAGGTATTTTCTCTTGCGGCTTGCGCCGCTCGTAGTCGCGCTGTCTCTAGTGGCATGTGTAGTCGCGGCTTCGCCGCTCATTTTGTAAAACTTTACGGACTCTTTACGCGCGAACAATTACCGCCAGCTACGCACAGCTACGCAGGCTTGAAAATACTGAAATCGTCACCCCCTCCACACCCCACCCCCCCCCCCCCCCTTCCCCATCGCTAGCCTGCCGTGATCCAAGATGGCGGCTAAACACTCGATCGAAGATTTATACAGTATGATCACCTGCAGTATGATGTTAGCTTTTCTGAAAATTCAACGTATTTTTAGGGGGTAAAGGAGTAAGCGATGGGGTAGCCTGCAGTGCAGTCGGTTTTTTTGATGGGCGAGTGATTGTCGCGTATAAAAGGAATTAGTAAATTTGTACCTCTGGATAATGATTTTCTAGCTTTCTGATTGGTTCCCTCCTCTATGGATCTGAGCCATTATCCTTAAGTTGACCAAATATGGAAAAATGATGAATTTCTTGTACTTGTATATCCAACAAGGGCGAATGGATTAATTGTTTGATTAAAAACGTCACTAGCTTTATGTTAAACTTCGGTATTACTTTTTAAAAATGTATAAATCGACTGAGTGATTTTTCAGTTCAATCTAAATGAAGCATGATTTGTATGAAAACGGCGGCAAAAACTGCTGGCGCGGTCTGCCAGTTCAGTGAATGAAAAGAGAGCAAAACAGAATTTTAATCTTCGCTCTGTGTCTTCTAAAGTTTCGTATATTCGGGAAAATTGTGCAAATGGTTTAGCTTAAAATGGGAAGATCAGAAATAATTGTGGAACTGGACATTATATTCATTTTACAAGTTGAATGAACGGCTGAACGGGTTGTTTACGGAGAGCAAATCGTGCACGATCGACTACAGAATTAATTGTGTTGAAACCAGCGAAACCGAGCCAGTTAAAATCACGTTCACTGAAGTAAAAAGCAAAGGAAAGCGTCAATATCTACATGGATGGAGAGAAAAAGAGTGATCTTCGAAGATAATTTCACTGTGAAGTCGTCCTCGATTGTACCATCACCAACGCTTGACGATCGACTGCGATATTTATCAGTGCTTTCTCGTTCCCGATATTTATTGTGCTGATTTTGAAAGCTTACTCCAGCTGGAATTGACAAGCCTCTTCGAAATACAAGGTAACAATACAGAATAGGTTAAGCTTAAAATTGTAGTGTAAACAGGTTTTCATTCAGTTTAAATGTGTGCAGATTTGTATTGGTTTCAGTTCGGGACTTCCCGTAAACAAAGTTGTTTCAGGCTTCCTTCAGTGCTCGTTCAGTTGCATTTGTTGCACATTTGTAGGCATGTATTTTTCTTGGAGCGGAAATAAATTTTGTTTTGCATCTTCCGGTTATTTGAGTGTTTGAAAATTTACTAAAACAGTTATTCTTCTCGGACTTGCCTGATATGAGCTGATTATAACCAACTCGGCGAAGCGCCTCGTTGGTTATATATATCAGCTCATATCCGGCGCGTCATCGAAGAATAACTGTTAAATATTTAATTAATTTGCATCCGGAAATGGTGGGCGGCGAACGAGTAGAGTTTTATATTTCCTTCTCTTAATTTTATAACGTTCACTCTCAGTTAGATTACGAAACGAACGTTTCCTACACGGTGTACAAGACAAAAGAAATAAAAATAAAAAAGAGAAAAAAAATACGACCCTGCCAGGACTCGAACCTGGAATCCCCTGATTCGTAGTCAGATGCCTTATCCATTGGGCCACAGGGCCGTCAACGGGAAGTTGGTGTGATATTTTAATATTTAACCCATTGTGAATAAATTATAAATGGACACGTCAAGAAATGACAAATGCAATGAGATTTTTAAATATTATTTCATTATGGAGCGAAATATAAAAGTATTTAATTGAAGAAAAACAAAATTTGGCAACTAATGTCTTTATTTTCAGTCAGAAGTTCTGTGAGACACTTCCGGAATAAAATCACGGGGTAGGAACTGGGCCCGATCCATTTCCGGCTCACTCTTAACATACCGTTCGTTTGGGTTTTGATCATTTCGAATACTAAAAGAATACTAAAAGAGTTTAACTTAAAATAGTTACATATCATTTTGTACTAACTTATACGATAACATTTCGTCAATTGAGTAGAAAAATCTGCTTCGAAGCTGCGAATCGATCCGCTTACGATCGCTGATCGATGATGAAATTGTATTTACAATTTATAATTACAAGTGAAAACGCAAAGAAAAAAAATAGTAACATAGAAGTGCACAATTCAAGATAGAGAAAAAAGAGAAGAAGAAAAAAAAAAAAGGAAAAAAGATCGTCCCCGGGTGGGCTTGAACACCAACCTTTCGGTTAACAGCCGAACGCGCTAACCAATTGCGCCACGGAGACAACGCTGTTCAGTGGATATAATTTTAGAATATATAAATATGCTCAGGTCAATTAAGCCTCGATATGAGATTTTTGATAGGAGGAACCGGAAGTCAAACATTTAACAAATCAGTAGACTTTCTCAACGGTCCGTTTTGTGTTTTATCAGTCAGGCGGAAATCGTCGCTCAAAGAGGTCGACTTGTGGCGATCATGTCCTGATGAGAACCCTGAGAGGTTGAAAGTTCTTGACATTAGTAACTTTTTCACGCTCCAAACTGTTGAAAACTATATAAATCTAGAAGAAAATGACTTGTGGCGGCATGTCTAACAAAGCAGTTGAATGCACCGGCTGCGCTCACGATTTGTTAAAAGCGAGGTGGAAGACAGCGCTGATATTTTCAGTCATTCAAGTTAGTTTGACTATTGAAATTACAGTATTGTAAATAAGACTAAGAAATTAAGAAAAGGGAAATTTAAAATCCAAATACTGGCTTCGGTGAATTTTTTGTCATATGCAATATACAGGAATTTTCCTTGCAACTTGCAACGCAACGATGACGACTGAAAAACATTGCAAGTTGCAGAGGGGGTGTCACACGTTCGCAATTTTCTTCGCAACTTGCAACGCGCCCGCTGGAAATTATAAATGTCAGCGAAGGACGCGAGGACGCGCTCTGATTGGCTCATTTTAACAAAATTACGTTGCATGTTGCGTTTGACATGTCACACGCAGCAACTTGCCTCGCAACGTTGCGAAAAGTAGAGGTCAGTTCTACTTTTCTTACAACTCGCAACGCAACATTTTTGTTGCATTGCAGGTTGCAAAAATGGGATGTTACACGTGATTTTCAGCTGGCAATACAACGTTTGTTACGTTGCAAGTTGCAAGGAAAATTGCCTCGTGTAACATGACCTTAACATGCATTTTCGACCGTGAGCCGTTCTAAAGTGGTGTTGTAACACTTGTCAGCTCTAGATCTATGTACAAACCTGTGAAGATGAATTCTGGGAAGAAGTCCATGATGCAGTGCGCCCGTGAGAAGCTGGTTGACCACACGAATCATGACTGTCGCTACTGGAGATACTCAATGAGCTTGGCGATCTACCAATCACATCACTTGCACTCCGCGCTCTGGGAGATTTGACTGAGTTCCTTCTCTCGTGTCTCTCTTTAGTTTCAGGGTAAAAGAATGAACATAACAAGAAATTAATCGCGGAGAAAAAGTATACGTTGCGTGTTTCCATAGAGTTATGCATGGTATGAATGGCGTGTGGAAGTTTGGGAGAACGACAAGAGCTGTGCGCGCTGAGTAGATTCAGTGTCAGCCTTTTTCGATTCTTGATATCATGAGGCGGAATTGGAAATCTCTTAAATGAGAATTAAATCTCAAGAGTTGAATTGAACCGGGTCCTTCAAATCACGGCCGAAATCAGATTTTAGAGATTGCTCCTCTCTGATTTGAATGCACGGATTTCTACCCGGAAGAAGTATGATTAGAGCGCGAAAATTGGCCTGATCTAAGTCTCCAATTTTCTTTGAATCAACAAAGCAATTGAAGTTAACTCTTAAGATCAGATGCCTTACCTGTCACCTTGCAAGGATCATGTTTGTCGAAATATCTCTCCAATGTGTCCCAGCCCCCTCCTACTCTAACCATCACGTGTTTGCGCATGACCTGGCGAGAGATAGACGCGGGATACTCGAATCGTTAACTTTGCAGAGTGTTGCAACAAGATCGCAAACAATCGAAGCGAAGAAAACTGGAGCGGTTTTTCGATTGAGTGTCGAAAGTAAATATGCGTTTCCTTCGGTTTTGGTTTACTACGCTCTCTGATTGGTTTGAAAAACTTGCGCCAATTTTTTAACTAATCAGATGCCCAAACTAAATCCAATCGTGACTTGGTCGCACGCGTTTTTCCCGCGCTTGACGCCGGTAACATGTATTTGCTTCGAGTTCTGATTGGTTCCTTGTGTTGTTTTCGTCTGTTCGGATTGGCTAGAGTGATTACTTTGGTTTTGGTTTTACTACACTCAACTGAAAAACCGCTCTAAACAACAATGAGTGAAAATACTGAGATATATCGAATCAGTATGATCTTGTTATGGTGATACATTTATTCCATGATTCCTTACCCTGACGAATATAAGCGACTTGCCCTCGCCCACTCGGTATTTTCCTTCCCCGACACGGAGGACTGGGTACCGCACTGGGCACGAGCATTGCTCCAATACTTGATAAACCTGTTTAAAACAGACCAAAAACCAGGTCAAGCCAGCCCATGCTGCTTATCGGTCAGTTAAACCATGATACAAGACCGAGAGTTCCTTGAACAGTTTCTTGATTCTAATATCACACAACGTACATGAATGAATGAAGATCACGTTTCTGGTTTTGTGACCAATTCTTTCAGCGTTTTCTTTTTCAGTATAACCATAGTTATAGTAGAACATTATGTTTGTCTGAAGTCGTTCAAAGCCCTGTCTCATTTTATGGACGTCAATACAGTCTATACGCACCCATAACGAACTTAGCAATATTCGCGCGCTATTCATGCATCACAATTTATCAAACAACTGCCGGCCTCCGCTCACAGTACCAATACGCCGTTTCAGAACTGAACAACATGAAAAAACTAGGGTTTCGTATACGACGATTCAAATCTAACTTACGGACTCCAGATTCGTGACCGAGACGGAAGATCTCGATGTTCACAGTCTATGTGTTAAAACTCTATAAGCCCCTGTACCAGTCTGTTTAAGCGCCCCCCTCTCCCCTCATCTCTAAATGTTAATTCAGTTTAGTAAGAGTGTTATTTAGGTTTTCAAAAACGAAAAGCAATTAACATTACATTTTTTTTCCCAAAATGATAAGTATTGAGATAAACAAACAAACAAACAAAAAAAAACAGAAAAACATAAATTAATGATGTATTTAAAAATAACCAAATATCAAATGGTGCTTTTAAATCGCCTTTATGTCTTGTATCAATTAAGCTATCTCAATAATGAGGATTTTTTTTACGCAAATCATTTCTTGATAACAGATGCACCGTCGATTACTAGATAACCCTAAAAAATGTTGGGAACGAGCCAGTACATGCAAATTTTTTTATTATTCATATAAATTAATAGAAAAAAATCAACCATTTAAGATCTTATCTTTGGCTGTCTTTGGTGCTGTCATTTATTCTGCCTTTAGCACCTCTGTTGTCATGCTTTTAGCTGGTTGAGCACAACAACGTATTTTGCACCGCTACGGGAAAAGAATATTGATAATGCCGACTGCATGCAGCCTACACAAAGAACATGTTCCGATCCTTGTGCAAAATTTTTAAATTTGTATCTTAGCCCTTCGCCGTTATACTAAGGAACATAACTGGCCTGGTTCAACAAGGTTTGACAAGTTCCTTAACATGTACATCTGCTAATCGAGTACTACCAATCAGCGACAAGTTATGCACAGGACACTCAGAGGTCCACTCATGCAATGACATTGACTATTTTTAACCATCTATTATTTGCAATAAAATTTTACATGCTGAAAACAAACGTTCGTTAGATATATACTTTTATTTATTTTTGGTTAACATCCATTCGTTAATAACCTTTAGTGAAATTTAATTTTACCTTTTAGCGTCCCGCAAAAGCGTCGAAGTTACACGTTTGTGAAAACGGCACGATCTAAAAACAATTGTAAACAGCTAGTTTTGCGCCCGGTTTTTCACCTTTTAGTTTTATTTCAACAGTAATACATATGTAAAGCTTCGGCATATGAAAACATTAAAAACGCACACGACATAAAAATAGTTGTAAACATTTTTGGGTGTCAGGTTTTGCAGGTAAAACCGTCGAGTGTAACTCCAATTCACATCTATCATGTGCCAGAGCGAGAGAGCTTGTTTGTCTGCAAAAAAGAGATTTTCCCGCTCAAATCAGTTTCCAAAAACAGAAGCGATTTGAGTAATTGGATTAAAAAAAACAAAGCATCATATAACTAAATTAATTTTGTGTTGAAAACTGGCGTTATAAGAAACCCGTAAAAGGATGAAAGGATTAACATAAACGGATAACAAGATTTCAAATGTTTATAGTATAAACAGTGTTTTTTTTCGGAGGTAAAAAAAAATACACAATTTTTCGGCGACGCCGTGTTTTTTCTCATTCAGTTAGAAACTGAAAATTTATACGGTTGCTCGGGGACATTCTTACAAATTTCAGGGCGACAGCTTAAATTAGCCCTTATAACGTAAATTTGCGCTTTGAGTAGCACTTATTAAATTCATCTTTAAATTCTATGCATTTTTATCAATTCTGTTTTTAGTGGATTAGAACTATCAGAAGAACTAATTGGAACTCCAGCAGCTTTGTTGACTTACAACCACTGTAACAAACTATATATGAAATCAAAAACATGAGTTTATTAGTTTTTTTCTTGAATATGAAACTTCGATTCTGAATGAAACACGACCACCACGTTTATAGTTTCGCGATTTTGCATGTCTGCAAATATACAGTGTAGAAATTTACATATCGACACATGACAGGGAGTTCACGAGATTAAATCGACGATAATATTTACTAAAGGATCAGATTGGACCATACACGTTTTTCTACAATTTTTTAAGGGGTTGAAATCTCGAAATCCGCCGGGATAGCGATCAACCAACTCTTCAGTTTCCATGCAAAACATTGCAATATCGCACCTTTTCGATTATCATTATGAAAAATAATTATCATCGGCGAGACTGCTTGCAGCAGATAGAATGATATGATTTACGGCAATAATGAATTTTCTCGGCTCACTCGCCATATTTGGAGCAATACCTCTTTCCTCTTAAATTAATATCGATGAACCATACCGGAATTCATATATGTTAGAGCTTCACCGAGCTTCGATAGATTAAGTGACTCCACTGCGTATATAACTTAAAACGAGCCAATATTTAAATATTCCTTCAGAAAAATTCACACAAAATATAATTGCAGAGAAAAACGGCGCTGCCCAAATAAATATAAATGATCCACAACTACTTGATATAAAAATATACAATGTATTTTTTTGACAAAGCAACGAAAGGTATACTGTAACTTATAAAGAATACATGAAACTCATACTTAAAAAATTAGTCTACAATCTTTATGTTAAATATCTCTAAAGTAATGCAATTTTCCTGATATGAACCTGCTGCATTAAATATAATCCAAGGCAAATGTTGTATTTTTTTCGGTCGCATGCACCATTCGCTTGATCACTTTCTTATTCGCGGTAATTATATTTTTGTTGGCTTATTTTTTGATGAATTATTCTAACTTAAAACACGAGATCCTTGTCTTTGTGGTTATTAATGCATTACTACAGCGTAAAATAAGAGAATACTACAGATCCTACAGGATTACGGCAGATACTTTTGTGGTTTACTGGCTTACTTTTTCGCTTGTTTTCGTATAGCGAGGATACGTTATGAAAATTAAAAAATCCTGCCTTACAGCGCGTGGAGTTACTTGTTTTGTAATGCAAACGAGAAGCGTAAGTAAAATACAATATGACTATAATGAAAACTCTTTGAAATAAAAATCAATCTGTCAGACGTGCCTAATTTGAATAATGGTAGTTTATAGCGAATTTTGTACAATTCACAACCGTCGCGACGTGCTGCGAGATTTCTTTCGCTGTGTTTTTAAAAATTTCGTTTTCAACCGGTGGGCGCGATAATCTATTGACATTTTATTTTCAATCTTATATAAATATACCGTTCTTTACTCACCAAATCATCCAGGCTGTGCGATTTGTGTTTCTTTTTTAACTGAATCATCGGCTCCTCCAAGATTTCCGCCGGTTGCTGTTCAATTTCTTGGTCGATTTCGTTCTCCATTCTGACCAAATCCGGCGGTTCGACGCCGAATTTCACGCTCAACCGCGCTACCTCCATAAGGGTCAAAATAACAGACTTCTCGTTCTTATGAAGAACAAGGTCTTCCGTCTCAAACATCATAATATCCGATACTCCCAATTCCCGAGACCAGCGAATAAAATTTGCAACATTATCCCTAGCGATGAAAGAGCCGCGGAAGGCTGTTCTCTCTTTGTATGTTACTCCGCAAGGGGGAAAAGCATTTCGAGGAACTTGAACGCAGTGATGGAGAAGAAAGTGTTCGCCTGTTCTCTGGATCGCGTTAGCAAGTCTACACAAAACCACTCCTGTTTCGAGATCTTCCATTAGCGTCTCTACCGTTATCTCTAAACTCAGGATATGTGACAACCACGGCGCTAAATCTTCCCTCATCGCCACCATACACTTGTCTACCGTTCCTGTTTTATCCCTTCCACGATCCGCCATGTTTCTCCTCCAGCTGTATTCCCTAATAAGCGAGATATTACACGAAAATGGTTTTCCCGATTGGTCCGTTCCTATTGGCTTTGAATGCTATTCGCCGGGAGTGTGATAACTCAATAGATGCATAGCGTCGAACTATAACAACAGCATCGAAGGTTTCGCTGCAGACTTTAGTAACAGAGTTCCAGACTGTAATTCAAAGCGCGCGCACACGCGACGGCAAACTGAATGTCAACACAATATCGACGGCAAAACATTCATTACAAACTGCAATCTTCCGTTCGCTTTTGTTTACAGGTTTTGTCGCGTCTGATCGCTTCGGCTGAACTAGCATCAATTGTTAATGACACATGGTTTAAAATCCCTTATTGAGTGATCGCTAAGCTTTGCTGCGCACAATAAAATTATACCATGATACTGCGCGCACGACCATGCGTCTTCTGCCAGCTTCTGTTTTGTTTCTTTGCAGTAAATGTTCAAGTGGAAAAGATAAATGATGTCAGGTCGAATGCGCGCAACACTCGCGAACAAAACGGTGCTTCACGCTACACGCGCACGCAGCGGAGAACTCGTTCTTTAAATGGTTTCCCTAGGGGGTGGTCATTTGGTTGTACAGTGTGTTTGCTTGTTATTGCGTTATCTGAAAGTAGTTTATAATATACACAAATATGATTATTGTTGTTTAGCAAACAGTTTGGAAACAACGTGACACTTTCTGAGCTTTAGCACAGGGGCAAGGTCACGCACATATATTGAATTTCGATGTGATTCCTTCACTAATTACCGGAAGTTACAAATAGCGTGAGCCGCCTTCTACCGGAAGTAGCACTTATAAACTCTTGATTATCTGTTTTGATACTGCGCCTTGTTCCTTTCGGTTGTTATCAACGCAATGTAGCTTTAATATACTACTTTGTTCCCATAGAAACAATCTGTACGACCAGATTAGAGACTGATAAAAAAAATATTATCAGCTCTCCAGCCACAACAGGGCTTACAATAGATATAGAGACCACCAAGAGACACCACTGAATCCAAAAACAGTGGGAGATTTAATTTAGTACCTGATTTACACCTTTGAATAATCAGGTTGTACTTCTTCAACTAATGAGTGATGAAACACATAGGGGGGGATCGGGGAGGGGGGAGTATAGGGAGCGGGAAGTCTACGGAGGCGGGAAAAGAAAGTGCGGTGGAAATCGGGAGATAGATAATTTTTTTCGCAATATTTAACAATTAGCACGAAATCGAGTCGTACATTTAGGCGGGATTTTACCTGAATGCCATTTTTCCGCCACTTAACATGGGTTTAATGGAATATCTCGTTCGCGTTTCAAGCAATCCAAAAATTCTCCACTCATCCCATGTATCTATGTTATGGGGTGTTTTGTAAATTTTTGGGTGATTTTTATGGCTACTGCGCTTGCGCAAGTGGCCATTATTGTCGTCGTCGAAGCATTCTTTGTAACATTCCTTCGTAAGACTTTTTTGTTCGTAAGACTTTTTTGTAAAAATTCTTTGAATTTCTGAAATGTATTGTATTGTTCTATTTTTAGGTTGATGACTTTTCAATTGTTAAAGAAAGGGATTTTCGCTTCATTGATTGTTGTGTCCAAACTATTGCATTGTTCTATTTTTAGGTTGATTACTTGTATCTTTTATGATTATGCGAGCATGGTCACGTTTGAGGCAAATTATTGAACTTTTGTAACGAAGTTGGTTTCCTTTTTTTTCCCCTCTGTTCAAATTAAGCGGTAAGTCACGACGCAAAAACCGGAGTAAAACAAAATCGCTTTTGTTTGCTGTACTTTATTTTCGTCAAGGAAAAAATATCCTTAGACACCCTATTGTAGTGGTGTACGAAGTCTACACATAAAGTTCGATCTACGTAGTAGTTTTAGTTAGCATTTCTGTGAAATGTAATTACCTTTTTCCAGCCCGCTTTGAATTGAGGTTGATTGTTCATAGCTTCAGTTCAGTTGAAAGACTGTTGATGCAACTGTTCTTATGAGTGATTCAAACAGAATCACTACATGGTGGAGTCACTTGTACGTAGTGTCGAGCGTTTTGCTGTGTGCATTTGTGCATGTGTTGAGGAAAGATAAGAACGGAATGTTGATCTTTGGTTGAAAACAACAGTGACGTTAGACTATGTGTTGACATAAGATAACAGAATTGCGGTTTCTTTGTAAAGGATGTAAGTCATTAAGTTGCGTCTTTATTGATAAGTTGTACCAGTCCAAATGGCTGTTCTGTGAGCTTCTGTGACTTATTTTCTGCCATGTGAGGGTGAAACGACGGAGCAAGTTCTAATCTGTATAAGTGTATAGTGGGGGAAAATCTATATTTTCTTTTACCACAATGCATCTTTTTTCGTCACATTATAGTAGGAAGCAAGATGAGAACTGTTCTTTGATTGATTCTTGTGTAATAATTCGTTGTCTATGTCAATAATTTTGCGTCGTGTAATTGGTTGGGTTATTACACAATTACAGAGATAAAGGCAAATAACTTTGACAGTTTTGCAGTGTTTTTTTTTCTGTTTCTCAAGTCTCTTACTTTCTTGAAGTCAAATCCCTTTGTTTTGACTGTGATTGAAACTCCTCCGTATTAAGCAACGTCTAATGACCGCAATAAAAGGCCGAGGAAGTGAAACTTTTGTTCTACGCCTGTCACTTAGTCTACTTTTGTTTTAGCACAGTGAGCAGAGAACGTTTAGGTCAGTACAAGGGTCAAACACCGGAAGACAGTTGTCAAACATGTCATGACAAATGAAAATATACAGTGCACAGATAAGCGAGGTTAACTTTGTATCACTGAGAGCGGAAAAGTGTCCGTTGTCCGTATTTAGGGCTAATGTATAAGATCAAATATATTAGCTTTTCGTCGGCACAAACAAAATTGTCCGTAATAAGCGGTTGTTCGTATTGAGGGTATTGCGTGTACTAACTTTCGAGTTCCTCCCGAGTTTGTAGGGTGGTCCCGCCGGGAGGAGGCGGAATTTTCATCTCGCCCAAAAAAGTCTTAAACAGCCCGGAATGACAAAATAACAGCACACATGACTCAATTGACATATATTTTAAACTCTATTGAATAATACAGATCACGTTTACTCTTAAATCTAAACTTGTGAACCAAATTTCACCCGTCAGTGTGTTTTTCGTCTAGGGTACGAGCATATTTTATCAGTTAAACTTTGCATGTTAGTAATTAACCGACGAGAATAAGTTTACAAGCTTATTTATCAATTCTGAGTATTTCTTAGTTCATAAGCTAAAAGGTTGTGTATGATGGTCGTTAATCTGTCACTGGTCAACGTAGTTAGCTTTTCTAGGTTACTGTGCATTTAGACGGTGCAATTTTGTCATGCACTGAAAGCTTACTATAATCCTGCGAATGTTCGTCGTATGATCTGATGTTTATTTATCTTCTAGTGATCAACGTAGTTAGTGTGACTTCTTTGTAAGTGTTATTAGGTATAGTTGAAGCTTTACACGAGAAGTTGTTTACATGTACAAGAGTAGAGTATTGATGTTTTACGAAATAGTTGTGATTTTTTGATGTAGTACCTTTTCAACCGTTGGAAAACTTGTAGAGCGTGGTGTTGAAAGTTTTATCATCCAAGTTTTCAAATAACAATTTGTATAGAGTGAGTAATGATATAATTTTGTTATGTCAGCGCGAATGGTGCTGTGTCATCAAACACTTTGCAAATTACGCCAAATAAAAGACGATATAATCTCTTTGTTGTTGATGGCAATATAAATTGTACATGTAAAAGTTGTACGCTTACGTGATTAAAATAATTAATTTAAATTGTTCTTTCAAGTAAAAGGCCGTCAAGGGTTTTGTCATCATATAAAGGCAGGTTTTAAAATTGACGTAATGTAAATGGTATTGTGACAATTAGTTGTTTCAAGTGTTATTTTAGTAAAAGTCTGTGTCATCTCCTTTTTTTTATGGAAAGATAAATTTTACACGTAAAAAGGTGTTCGTCCCTGTGATTGAAATTGTGTTTCTAGAATGAGTAGTTGTTATGAATGTGAGTATTGTATTGTGTGACTTCTCCCCAGTATTATTCAAATGGCAGGGTTCAATTTTACGTTTCTTTCATCTGTTTTTTATTGACGAAGAGAGGTGACGTGATTGAAACGGTATCTCAAGTATTAGTGGTTTCAATTTTTACTGCAACTAAAAGGCTGTGTCATCTCTTTATTGTTGATGGAAGATAACTTTTGCAATCTTTGACATGTGCAGTTTATCTTTCCACCAAGGACAAAGAGATTTGTTTACGTAAAAATTGAAACCATTTTATCACCAACGACATCAATTAACAATCTCGTAGCTATCTTATCAATAACGAACAGATGTCAGAAGATGAACTAATCTCCGCTCCATTCGAAAAAACCTATTTTTTTGTAAAGAAAATATTGTTACTTGTCGATTGTTGTTTTTAGTGTGAATTCAGCTGCACATAATGAGATGGAGGAGTCACATATAATTGAAGATACGAATTCAGTTGGACATGAGATGGATGATACTGGTAGCAATTACGAGGCTCCTTCCATGGAGGTCCTTCAAATGAAATTCTTGAAATGATTGTTGATTTTTCATTAACAGGGAACCCCAGAAACATCGTGGACAACTTTAACGTTTTGAGTAGGGTAAACAAACACTTCCGAAGTATTACTACCTCATTCATTAATCGATTACCGCAAGTCAGTTATGATCGAGATATATGTGTTGGATATCACAGCATGCGGCGAATTTGTAAACTACGGGGAAAAGTAAGTGGTCTAGTCTTGGCATTGAAGGCCATAATAAGCATAATTATTCGACAACACGACAAATGCTGGACTGAAGATGGTAAACGGTAACTTCAGGCGTCGTTAATGAAATTTAAAAAGCTAGATAAATCACGGTGGTGCAGTTACACTTTTTACTTTTGATTAAAAGTTCAGTAATATTCCATCGTTAGGTCGATCAATACAATAAACAACAAGAAAGTTTTATAGAGTGCATAGCAGTATTCTCAAAATTAACGGAAATGTCAACAAATATGATGCGTGAACAGGCTATGACATTATTTGTCAACTCCTGTAATTCTGTAATTACCTTTCCTTTCGAGTATGAATTCAAGATCGTACGACATTCCAATGCATGAATTAGTATTCTTGGAGCGTCGTCTCCGTTGATTTAAGCTTCATCTGAGTCGCAACCATCGAAAACCTTCCACTCGGTTTTCGTATAATATTTTGACAAAGTCAATCAGTTCCGTATGCGAAGCCGGTCGCTTCGCCAACAAGTTAACTCGCCCACACTGAAGTCAACTCGCCTACATCATGTACCTAGTAATTAATTTGTTTAATAAGAGAACAGCGCGTACAAGTGTTCTAAAGACGCTGGAATAATCCTGGGGAATAACCTCGTTCTAAAAGCATGTTTACGTGTATAAATACGCGAAAGATATCAAGAAAGATAACAGGAATGTTCAGGTGTATTTCTTGTTCTAAAAACGTGTAAGCGAGCACGTACACAGTATAAACATCATTACATGTGTATAAATTGACGATCTTGCAACGTTTTTCAAACACTTCGCAATGCATTGAGCGTGCACCTAAAACAGAAACGCTCGCCGGACAAGGCTTGACATACTTACTTACATCGACAGCAGACAAGACTTCTAACCGCAGATCGAGCATAACGCACGCAACACTGACGTTTGTCACGGAGGCCCATCAGTTCTATGCCTCGATTCCAAGTGAAACCAACACAGTACGATAACTCCTCGTTTTCTTTCCTGTAATGTTACAACAATTTACCTCAATGTATTAACTCCTCTGTAACATCGATACTTGTAACTCTTGCGGGTCGAAGACGTCAGTGTTATCTTTAGTTTAATCAGTCCGCCGATCATCTGTTCACAAAAGCGCGACATTCTTTTGTATCTTGAATGAAGGAAATGGCGGTCGATTTTTACATACGTTTGTAGTTCTGTTTCAATTTTTCAGTTAATGCACTCTATGGATTTTTTTGTGTTAATTCTACTAGCTGTTAGCAGTTTTTTATTGCGTGCGTCATGTATCCAGCATGATCCAGAGAACAGATAATAATCTACGGAATGTAAATTAGGCTACGACCTCGTCGATGATGCATACAAGATTTACGAATGAACTTTATAATTTTAGAAACTTTACACGTCACCCTTCGAAGCTATCCGTATATCGGATACTATTTTTGAGCTAAAGCTATAAAGTTCCCGCTTTTAGCATTTATTAATAGGACTTGTTTCCATCACGCTTGAACCGGTTCTGCAAAACGTTTCTATTCATTCGTCTAATAGTTCGTGCGCGAGCTTCCCTACAAAAAAAGACCCTAGTTGTCCAGCTCTGTTATAAATTTGGCCGGCGTATGGCCGTTAACCTCTGTAATGGCAATAATTATGCACATCTTAATTAATTATTTTGTGTTTCAAACGCAATGAAACGCGTTTCTTCTGTTTGAAACGCCTTCAGTTTGAAACCGTTTGAAACACATTTGAAATGCATTTGAAATAATTTGAAATGCGTTTGAAAAGCATTTCAAACGCTGCGTTTAAATGCGTTTGTAAAAAATCACCTTAAGCCCCTTTTCCTATGGAGGGTCGCATATTTTAATAAATTATTTATTTATTTTATTTATTTATTATCTACTCATTTAGTCACACGCGCGCGCGAGGGGTGAAGTCAGAGAAGAAAGTATTGCTGAGGGACCAAATAATTTTGTTATGCTAGCGTGAATTTACAACTCGAATGCTGCTGTGTAAAGAAAGATATTACAGTATGACGACAATCAGAAGAGTATGAGTGATGAGTGATTTGAGAATTTTGTTATGTCAGCATGAATGCTGCGAATGCTGTTGTGACAAAGATCAAAGCCGCGTGCTGGATTGCAGAAAATTAATTCACCGCGCTTTCGGGAGTCTGACGTTAGACATCGTGACAAAATGATATTAGAAAATGGATTTTAGATCTACTATTGTTAAGTGTGTTAAATTTTTTCGAAACGAGGAATGATTTTAATATGAAAATATCTTCTAAAATTAAAGACGAACTTATCTGCTTGGTTTGTAGACGAAAGATAAGATCATCTCATTTGAGCACAGTTTCCGTTGTTTTAAGAAAACAGTGGGTGATTGTATTCAAATTAGCTTGGGTTTCAAGTCTTGTACTGATCAAAATGACATGAAGGTAAATAAACTGAACAGAGTTTGTTGTCCGCAACTGAGAAGTCGGCGAGCTAGTTTACGAGAGCAAAGTGTTGCTAAAAGTGACCTAATAAATTTGTTACGTTAAACGTGAATCGTGCAGTGTACTGTAATTACCCAGTTCAGTTAGCTAGGATATGAGCAGAGTCACGTCACGCGCGAGGAGCGAAGCCCGGGGAGGGCGGGGGGAGGGGGGGGGGGGGGGGCGGTACTCCCAAAAAAAATTTGGGTAGGGGTGTGCCGCTGGACTATAAAACCCCTTAACCTGTACCGACTACAAAACGCTAATTTTGCGACCCTGTTCCAGACTAAATGTTAAAAAAATAACCCTGTTCCAGACGATTTTTAAACGATTTTTTTCTAACCCAAAAGGCTAAACTAGTAAGCAGCAGTTGTAAAGCTTCTTTAAATTCAAAATGGATTAATGACAAACAATTGCAAGAAACTTTATGTGACATGTAATTTACAATTTACGGACAAATGTATCTATCGATTGACAGGATTTTGCTGCGGCCTTTCTATTTCGCTCTTCTGTGACCTCTGGCTCTGTTCGGTCCATTTTATCCAATATTGACACACATGCTGAGCCCTTTTGCAGTTCATTATTGGGGTACCCAGTCTTCTCTCATTTTGAGATCCTGGGGATTAAAATTCCGTATGAGGGTTTTAGGTCGAATTTATCGTTAACGTTAAAATTCAGCTTATAGAATCTCAAGATCTGGTCCAAAATTTAATATGTCACCCAGCAAATCTACAAATGGCGGACCTTCGATGTTATCTTCGTTGATTCAGGCTTCATTTCCAGACTACACCAGTTAGCGAATTAGAGCTTTTCATTCACTTTATTGACAGCCATCGGTCCACGGACGCACCTGTCGCATCCCTCGCCTTACGGGCCTGATTATTTTAGTGTGGTTAGCCAAAGCAAGAGATGTTGCCTTAGGGCTAGGGTTATCAAATGCAATACACCAAAGAAAAAAAATAACAAAACCAACAAAGTTGCTGCACTATCCTCAACGGCGACAACTCGGAGAACGAAGTCTTGACCTATATTATCAATTGAGAGGTCTGGTGAGAGTTAACGAAAGCCATTGGCGTGGAAATGTTTATATCTAGTATGTCTAGTATACATGTTATAAAGGGATGATGTGGATTCATGACTGCTGGGTAGAGAAAAATATAACTTACTGATTGAAATCGTGAGAGTCCCTAACCCATTTCGTTTAATCGGCTCATGGGCTATATGTATGCGCATTCTCTGAGTAAAAAATGCAGTAGCCATGAGCACGCCTCGCGGGCCTATTTTTGGGAATGTTTGGGAGCTGAATAGTTTTTCTCAAAGGATTTGTAAAAATTTAGGGAAATAAGAGATATTGAAGATTTAATGTAGTTTTAAAATTAGAATTTGAAGTTAAAAATTAGTAGATGGACACCAACAGACAGTTGATAACCACGCAAGAGCACCCGCGTGGGTATCAACTGTCTGTTGGTGTTCCAAAAATCATTTTCTTTATTCTATCCCTTCTTTAAACCTCTTAAAATTTCATTGAAAATTCAGGAAGAATCCCCCCCACCCCCCCTTAACTCATAGCCAACGAGGCGCTTGTTTTATAATATACTCACCACCTGGATACTGCAATTAAATTACCGGGGAAAGAACGAAGGAACAAACAGAGCAAAACTGGGATCTTCATTATTTTGAAAAACATGATTGCATGTGTGCACGCACGTAGCCTCCTCGCAGACGTTCTTTTGGCTCGTCACGACAAGAGCAAAAGAAAGTCTGCGAGGAGGCTAGTGTGCACGTGGCCCAACTCGTAATAAGCGGGCTTTCTAAATAAGGTAGTAATGATACACTGCCCCATATGCCTTGAATAGGGAACCAATCAGATTGTCAAAAATTGCAATATCCTGTGGTGAGTATATTACGTAACATAAAGTTTGAAGGGGCGGGAGCCACTAAGGAAGGGGCGTGAGCCCCCTGTTCCCCTTCCCTTTGCATATCGGACCTTGCCGATTGTAGACGTTGTAAAGCACCTTGACTTTTTTCTTTTCCGGATCCGTACTGATTCACCTCGAAGCAGCCACCTTGTTGGTCGCCGCCAACAGTGTTAAAAGATCAAATCAGGATCGAATATTGAGTTGTCACCGTAACGGTTGTCACACTGGCGCAAAGCGTTGCGCGAGTCTCAAATAAAGGAGTCTAATACTGAAGTAATCATGAGTAATGGTAATAGCATAGGACTGATGAGTGGAGTACAATTTAGGAAGAGGTTTCATTTATCTGATGACGTTGAAATTGGCCAGAAAAGTGAAAGATAGAGAACGGAACTACTAAAGTCAACTTCAACATCAAAATTCTCCTAACGTTTTCCAAGCATCTTTAATGATATAATTTGCCTTGTGAGAATTTAGTTTCAAATTAAATCTGTTGTCCTAAGGTGATCAAGTTCTTCTGATCGAGGTAACCAGTCACTTTTCCGACTCTTATATTCTGTTCCATTCCTAGCGGAGGACTGAGTTTGATGGCGCTTATCTGGGGTCTTAACTCCGATAACTGTAGTAAGAAGCGACGGGGGTTTGCTACCCCCCCCCCCCCCCTGGATAAGGATGGAATGCTAGCAGTATAACTGGTAGTTGATCCAGATGTGTTTAAAGGGGGGGGGGGGGGGGGGGGGCAGAAACAAAATGAAGATGGGCCACTAGCTAGTCTTTCACAAGTTACCCCCGCATTTTGTCAGCCTTGCCTCATGGTGAGAGTAAAATGTATTGCGTACGCAACACACACAACTGAGAAGGACCACCAGCGTCTGACGCATTTACTGAAATCAGCGTATGGAACCCGTCTGAAATTTATTGTGTATGTGATAATGAAAAGGATGGATGCCAATCCGGAACAAGGTCAATCCGTGACAACTGACGTACATAGGAAATACACATGGGAAGTCAAATGTCAGGAGCGTATGTACCCACCCTAAACCATAAACAGGAACACTTAAATTGCCTGGAACCGAAAGAGCCGTACGGGTTAGTTTTGTCTAACCGAAATACAAGGGGAGGGGGGGGGGGGGGGTAGAAGGGGGCTTAATAGAAGGAGGGTGTGGGGGGCTTGTTAAGTCTTTTCAAGCCGCAGTGTCATGCTTTAGTCTACTCTGATTGATATTCACCATGTGCATGATTTGACAGATTAACAAAACATTACCGTGAATATCATCTTGTTTACTCTACGTATTTAAAATGTTCCCCTATATATTTATCATTAGCAGAGGCCTATAACAAATTGATTGCAAGGCTGGCACTTCGGCAAAAGAGCAGATTTATTGGCCAATATTTTGGCAAGCAGAACAAGTCTTCCTCGGGGTCTATATTAAGCTTATATACCCGCAAGAGAAAATAACGGGATCTCTTTAATATTTTCTCTTGATACAAGTTATAGACCTCTGGGGCTTATTAGATTTTTATCCTCGAAGGAGGGCTGGAAAGGAGAATTTCAAAAGAGGAGGCTGAAAGTGTTCTTAAAATATTCTTATTTTTCAATTTGGAAAACAAAATGGTTGCAGAATTCCGAAACGCATTCAAATTGTACATGTACACGTCTAGTACGTCACTGCCCGTGACGACACATGACAATATTGGTTCCGCTGATTCATATTACGCATTTGTTTATATTATCACAACCACATCAAATGGAAATACCGTATTTCCTCTATTTAGCCCAGTTCAAATCGTCTAAGAACTAAGTATGTTCAGCCTCTCATCCCAAAAATCGACGTTCTTTTATATATGTAAAAGGTGTATCATTGAAATTCAGCGCCCCGGGTGATTCGGGAACTGATAACCATATCAGAAACTGAAACACTGTTACGCTACCGCCATCCACTTATGCTGGGCTAAGAATAACACGGGATGTCGTGTGGTCTGCAAAACTGATATCAATCGAACATGAATCGCTCTGAAACGCTCTTAATATATCCGTCCTCTTTTACGCCTATCGTTTGCTCCCAGCCATGAGCTAAGATTCACAATGCAGGATTTAAAAGTAAACAACTAATTCAATGGAAATAAAGCATTTCTAAAGAAAATCCCGATTACTTTACAGTGTTAGAAGTTATTATTTTCAGATTTTCAGCACGAATTGGAATATATAAAGAGCTCAAAGCTAAGGCTGAAAGTACTTCAACTTCCGGTTCGAAAGCTTCCGGTGACACCGGACACTTTCTCTCTCTCACACCTAAAATAACTTCCGGCATAGAATTGTGAAATTCGACGCTGTCGAAAGTGACCTATTACACGTGAAAACTGGCCATAAAAGTTAGTTCTCGCCAAGCGAGTGGCACGTTTGCCTTTACATACAACATGGAGGAAGATCTATGTAGGTCGTTATCAAGGAAAATATGTTTAGGATATGCTCGTGATCAAATTTTGAGAGCTCAGCAGCTTTTGCGATTTGGTTTGTGCGAGTGCCCAGAACTCGGTGGGCAAGATTGTCGCTGCATCAGTGAAGACGTGAAGGTGGCTGTTAGAAAGCTGGTCCTAGATACAAGCTTGACACACCATGCACATAGCAGCACCCAAACAAACGGTGAGTCTGTTATGAAAATTCACAACAACGAGTGAAGCCTGCTTGAGGGCGTCCAGTAACTTAACTTAATATTTAATTTGTTACAATGCTGGTATGATAAATTCATTTGCAACATCTATTATCTCTGCAACATGTATATTGCACTCGCACTAGCACCGCACATCTGCAGTGATGGGCTAGCCCCTTTGTGGATTAACAATTTAGATTTAGATCTCTGATCTGTTAATAATAGAGCCACGAGCTCCGAGCTATATACACGTATTTAAAATCCCGGGTTAAAATGAACGCAAAATAAAAATAAGTAAAATTGAAAACGAGTTGAAAACCTGACATCAACTGAAAATAAATCAATTTATTTGTATAATTTGTCTTTTATTAGGCTTGCGTTCTCGTGATCATGGATCACTGTTTCAAAGAAGCGATTCTTCAACTGCAGATTTTCGCGATGCTCCACCGGTGTGTAATAACGGAAAACCAAACGTTTTTAGTGTGGCCAAAAATCAGTACGCGGAAACAGACCAAGCGTACGATGGAATAAGGAATCCATACGTCTTGATTATAAACAATGTGAACTTTCACAAGGACCCTCGACCGCGAAATGGAGCAAGCCATGACCGAGACAACGTGAGAAGGTTTCTAGACGAAGCTGGCTTCCGATCTGTTATGGAGCATTTCGATTTGCGGAAAAATGAAATGATGGACATTCTTGAACTGACACGACAGAATGGGGCACTAGGTGAGTTCACTAGCGAGGCATGTTCTGATTTCTATTTGCCTCACGTCCGACAGAGGGAAACGTCCACAAGTTGTTATCGAGGGAACCCAACTTCCGGTAGCCTGCGTAGCGTTGGGGGGAGGGGGTGGCGCGAGGGGGAAAGAAGCTCTTTGAATTCTTTCCCTTCTCCCCCTCTCGTTCGCACCCCCCAACCTGTCCACCCCCCCCCCCCCAATGCAACTAAACTTCCTGTGACACAGTTATCCCTCGCGCCTCCTTGTTGGGGTGTGGTGGGTGACAGTTACAGGGTATAACCAGAGACAGTTGCTTCATTGTTGGGATTGAGGAAATATACCTCATCATCTGAGGTTAAGCTAGCCAGTAGCCCCTCACTTTCTCTCTCCCCCCGCCACTTTGATATGGGAGTCCCTTCCTGACCTACAGGCTAAAGAGCTAGCCAATCTAGTTTTGTTCAAGGTACAATAATTATTCGAGATTATCTAATGCCCACCCTTTTAGATTATATTTTTTAAATAGCTGCTTCACCAATAACAAATGTACCACAAAATTCCTATAACTAATGTAAAAGGAATTATGGAAATCAGAAGGGAGAATTGAAATGTTGATGTTGGAAGTAACATCAAAACAACAAGTGTTATTGAACCTTTTTGTTTACTATTTTAGTTGAACATGACAGTTTCATCTGCATTATTATGAGTCATGGCAACGAGGAAGGTATCCTGGGAGTCGACAGTCAAGCCATTCCAGTTGATGACATAACTGCCAAATTTCAAGGCGGCAACAAGTGCCCCCAGCTGGTAACAAAACCTAAACTGTTCTTCCTACAAGCATGCCGAGGTGACGTTGACGACAAAGGTATTATGTACCCATGGCCAGAGGACCACAATCTTCTGAAGTTTATGCAGATTCCGATAACTTTGAGGAAATGCCTGTAAAACTTCCCTCGGACGCAGATTTTTTGATTGCCTACTCTACCACCAAGGGGTATGTATCGCACAGGAGGTTCACAGACAGTGCGAGGAGTGCAGCGAAACATGGGAAAAGTCTGGGCTCTTGGTTCATCTCTTGCTTGATGCAGGTTTTATGCGACAAATCGCACAGAGAAGACTTGATGACAATGCTGACGAGAGTGAACCAAGCCATGACAGAGTTTTACACAGAAGGTGGGAGCAAGCAGATTTCATGTCAGCTCTCCATGCTCACCAAAAAGGTGTACTTTGCTAATTTTCTCAAGAAGTACTCAGCTGCAGCAGCTGCAGTATAAACCATGGAACAATAATAATAATAATTATTATTATATTAATAACATTAATTTAATAACCTTAGCAGGACCCCATTGATAACAGTGCTGTTGTACTGAAGGTTATCCTGTAAAAATATTCGATTATTATTATTTAACTAAACCAATTTTTGTTTGTTTATGGTAATATTAATAGCCGGCTAATTCTACATAAGTGGGATATGCAGTGGCCTAATGGTTAGCGCGTTGGACTCTGGATCAATCAAGCCAGGTTTGAGCCTTGGCCAAGGTCATTGTGTTCTTGGGCAAGACACTTAACTCTCACAGTGCCTCTCTCTACCCTGGAGTATAAATGGGTACCGGCGAATTGTCAGGGCAACCTAACAAAAATGCTAGGGGGGGGGGGGGGTACCTGCGATGGAGTAGCATCCCACCCAGGTGGAGTAGCATTTAAACTATATACATATAATATTTTATTTTTGTGGCGGCTTTATTTTAATTAATAATTTTTAGAGTCATTTAAGTTAAAATGTAAAAAACTTGAACAGATAAAAATTAAGGTTAATATTACCCAATATGCTGTACATATAAATGTAGGGTCAATTTGTCACAACTGTAAAAAATGTTCCCAGAAATTTTAACTAGCAAAGATTTTATAAAAGGCATCAGGGTACTCACAAGTACAATTTACAAGAATTTTCTATGTTAGTTCAAAGAAGCCCAGAAATCATGTCCTTTACGCGCCAGTGTCGCATAGATAGTGCAGATCAGAAATAGCCTATTAAATAGGTTCCGAGGGTCACCCAGGATATTCTGATGATTGCCAAAGATAACCTGATAATTTCCAAAGATTGTGAAGACTTAAATTTTTCTGACTTGATCACAAGTTACAAGTGCGACTACTCGAAGCGCGACAGTTTGAAGAAAAGTAACCAATCAAAACATTATTAATAGAGAACAATATTATTAAAGGATGGCAACCTTTTTCGTAAACTGACCAATCGCATTGAAGCATACAGACAATAGTATTAAATTAGTCCCATAGTAGTTATTCAAATTGTATTGTATTTTAGTAAAAATGTTATTTAAAGTATTTTTAAGGGTCACATGAATTTTCTTGTGTAAATTTGAAGAATATCCTTGTGCTCACAAGGAACCAGGTATATTTTAATTTTATTATGAAGCAAATACTGTTATGAGTTAAGAGTTCATAGTTTTCTACATGTCATGTCAGTGATGGCAAAAAGTGTGCAGGATTGTACAAGCTGATGTGAATTCATAAGAAAGTAAACGACAGAGTATCTAGTCATGAATGTACACCTTTGTAGATCACAGTCAATGCTGCAAAACGTTTTGATGAATGTTATTTTGTAAATTATTCAAGTTTGTCTGGAAACGAAAAAAAAAAAATTTCTACTCATAATTTGTAATAAGTACTTAATAATATTTTTTTGTAAAATAACATTAAATATTTCTAACTACAGGTATATAGCACTTAGTCTATTAAAAAGGTTGGGGAATTATCAGTAAATAGAAAGGACTATAAATCATTGTAACAATGCAAGATAATTTAAGTTTTTTAACAATGTTTAAAAGGGCTGGTGTTCAGTGAAAAAATATTGGGTCAGGAGTGACAATGGACTTGAAAAAAAAACAAGAGCCAAGCTCCCTGCATTCTTAGTTTTCATTGTATGAAAAAAAGGGTGGAATCTGACCAGAAACCAGGCTTTTAGCCAGAATTTGAAAAGTGGTCATCCTGGAGGCATGTACCTCCATAAAATAATAGCCTTGGTGCATTTTTCATCATTTTCTCCCAGAATTGGGCCTCCACATCACCCAAATAGCTGAAATACAAGGCTAACTGACTTTTATTAGTATGTCGCAGTTACATATTATTGTAAATAATAATAGTTTTAGAAACTTCAAAATGAGTTTAGTTATTGATTATTCTGTAGAAGATGGTTTTTAATACGTCTAGTTGTTGTGATTTCTTTCATTAAAAGTCATGTTGCCTGTTTATGAATGGTTGTGTGACAATGGTTGCCTTGTTTAATAAAATGAATAGATGTAGTTCAATTAAAGCCTCTTTGTGATTTTCTAACTGTGAAATATTCCTGGTTCCTGTCATGTTGGGTATTCCCCAAGGGGGTACTCCCTTATATGGCCTATACGGGGACGTGCCGCTGGACAGGGTATGGTTTTTGGCTTCTCTGCCCTGAACAGGGTATATAATTTTATGCGAGTCTGTCCTAAACAGGGTATGAACCTGTCCCAAATAGGGTATGGTTGCACGATTGTCGTCATAAAAATATGGTTTATACAGTATTTAGCATTCGAGATCGGAGACGTTTGCAGTGTATCAGTCAAACGTGATTCGCTATAATGCAATTGCCAATAAAACACTTTAAAAATGTGCAAAACACGAGAGTGTGCGATTTTGTCCTTTGTCCTAAATAGGGTCCTAAAATAGAGGATGTTGTCCTACACAGGGTATAGTAGGTATTTTGGGGTTTTTTAGTTTTTTTTTGTCCCAAACAGGGTCAGGGTTTCAAGCCCTCAGCGGCACCCCTATACCCAAACATGGGTCAAGTACCCCCCCCCCCCACCCCGGGGTGTATCCTGCTTCCCCTATAGACTTTAGACCTCCCACCCTCTTTACACCCAGGTTCCGGCCACCTATATGGATCCCAACTTGTTTGAATGATTAAATACAGTACAGTTAATATTATTCTAACATGTAACATAACAACAGCAAAGGATTTTAATAGTTTAGTATTTAGAAATTGAATATTAGAAGAACTTACAAGGAGTTGCCCATAAAGTCATACTTGTTTACCACATAGGTATTAAAAGGAATGTGCCACAGTGCCCAATAGCAAACTGAAAAACTTGTATTGGCAATAATTATAATAACTATTACAGACGATGCCGTTTAGTTATTTGCACATGTTTTTTCTCGAAAATAAACCGGAAATCTGCGAAAAAAATTACAGAACGATATTTCTCATATCAAAATAAGGCTGTCTGCCAAAAATTAGCTTGATTCTGTAAAAAACGAAAATCGGCCAAAAAAGCGATACACGTTCATTTTGCGGAATACCCTTCGACTGTCTGATGTCAAATATTTTTAGCAAAGTGTTCTTACTAATGATTCATTGTTATTGTTATCTTGTACAAAATTTCATTTATTTGTTTACTGATTACAATAAATTGACCTACTGAAATAATAACTAAATTATTAATTTAAAAAGCCTGTCTACAGCTCAGGAGTATATAAATAACCTTAATAATATTTACTCGTTACCAGAAATATAAATAGTATGTATGACATGAGAGAAATTTTGTTCTCTATAATATTACATGTCAAATTCCTTATTTTCAACAAATTTCGGAATTTTAGTTTTCAAGAGTGAAGTTTTGACCTTCTAAAAATATTAAAAATACCTGTAAAATGAACAGGCAACAAAAATATATCCTGGTTGTATCAAGACTACATTGGAATTTTGTTCTAGATGCTGGGATCATAAAGATCACCTCTATCCTACTACATCTCTAGATAGATTATTACCAGCACACCTATAAATACTACCACTCGGTTGAGCAATTTTAAACTCCTTTCTTTCTTCTTTCTCCGTCATTTGAAGACCGTCAAGGATAATTCATGCTACCTAGAGCATTATTATAACAGCAAAGATTGACAACACCATAGTCACACGTAATCTCAAACGTGCCGAGACGTCACTTGTGCTTGATATCAGAAACAGGCGTGCCAAACATGGCCTCTCCTAAATCCTCACTGATTTCGGCAAGCTTCTTGGGGTTGTTGTAATGAGTGACAGCTTGAGCCATTGCCCACGCCCTTTTCTTGGGGTTGTCGCTCTTGAAGATTCCTGAGCCAACAAAGACGCCATCCACCCCAAGCTGCATCAACAATGCCACATCTGCAGGCGTGGCTGCACAAATGAATAGATTTTTAGCCAGGAATCCAAGAAAAGTTATTGCGCTACTTTAAAAGCAAATTTTGATGAAAGATGACCTAGGGACTATTAAACAGAATACTTACCAAGACCTCCAGCAGCAAAGTTAACTACAGGAAGGCGTCCCATCTCGGCAGTCTTTTGAAGAAGCTCAAATGGAACCCTCAGCTCTTTTGCATAGGAGAACAGTTCGGCCGAGTCTAGTGCTTGTGCATGACGAATTTGACTGCGAATGGTTCTGGCGTGACGAACAGCTTCTGCAACATCTCCTACAAGTAAAAAAAAGATTTGATATTTATATTCTATTGAGATTAATATTTCAGAAAAGTAATTCTAACCTGTTCCCGCTTGTCCTTTAGTCCTAATCATAGCTGCTCCCTCCGCAATCCTTCTAAGAGCTTCTCCTAGGTCCCTTGCACCACATACAAAGGGTACTGTAAATTTGTGTTTGTCAATGTGGTGTGACTCGTCGGCAGTGGTCAACACTGTAGGAATAAATAAACACACCATAAGGTAAAATGTAAAGCCGCACTCTGACCAAACTGGCCCACACGACCGGCAGCGTCACTGCCGGAGCTTAGCCCAGATGCCATAGTATGAAGCCCACTAGGAGTATTCGCTACTCCCCCTGGATAGGATGCAAATCTATCGCAAGCCAGCATTTCATCGTGTTTCCCAGCTAACAGTTTGCTGGTTCCCATTTATACTCCTGGGTGGAGAGAGGCACTGCAATAGTTATTTAAGTGTCTTGCCGAAGAACATATATATTGCAATTATCCCGGCCAGTGCTCAAACCTAGACCACTCGATCTGGAGATGCCACTGTGCCACCCATGTGATTGTGCCAATTAGATTACCCGAAAGAAAAACAACTCGAAGGAGTAACACAAGTAATGTTTGACAGTACAGCCAATGAAAACAGTCAAATAAAGTTATCAATCTGTGACTTCCATATCTGGTAAAGGGGTAACCCTACTGTCTACACAGCACCTTTTTGTGACTTCAAATTTGTGATCACCATGCATTGCAGTGCTACAATAGCACAACTAACCTTCCGACTCGTCAATCATGTCCACACCAATCGCCTCCAAGATCTGTGCCTCAGCAAAGTGTCCAATCCTGGCTTTGGCCATCACTGGTACTGTAACTGCACTCATGATTTCTTTTGTCCTCTGAAAAAAATTGTGTATGACAATCAATAAAGAGAATGAATATTTTGAGCTTGGAATGGCAAAGGATTTATTTAACATGTCAAAAATGTAGCATGGTGAAGTTTCAAAATGACTGCAAGATGAGATGAGAGATCACTGAATCTACAATACCTTTGGGTCAGTCATTCTTGCTACACCTCCTTGTTTGCGAATATCAGCTGGAACTCTCTCCAAGGACATCACAGCACAGGCCTGTCATGATACAAAACAACTGTGTCAACATTTTAACATGATTCAAGAGACTATAGGAGTATTGCTACTCCCCTCGATGGGATGCTACTCCCATGGATGGGATGCTAGTCCATCGGCGCCCCAGCATTTTTGTTTGATTGCCCTGACAATTCACCAGAACTAAGACAAAAGTGTCTTGCTCAAGAACAGCAACATGGTCTTCCCAGCCAGCCAGTGCTCCAACCCAGACTGCTTGATCCAGAGTCCAACATGCTAGCCATAGGCCACTGATTCTCCCACAACATTTTAAAATATGGACTTTAGTTTTTAATTAAAATAACTTTTCCACAATAAGGAGTTGAACAGGTTCTGACAGGAATTCAGACTTGACTTTGTAGCCTTCAGATCAGAAATTATCTCAGGTAGCCTGTAGGTCATGCGATTTCCATGCTTTTTTCAGACGCTGCCAAAATATTTTTTTATATGAAAAAAGCTGCCAAACTATTGACTGCTGAGAAAATATTCAAACCTACCCCTGCATTTTCAGCTACTCTTGCTTCTTCTGCTGTAGTGACATCCATTATAATTCCTCCTTTCGCCATCTGCGCCAATCCGGCTTTGACCTTGAAGGTTCCTGTCACAAGAAAATAAATCATAAGAGTAAGAAATCAATAATTTCATCAGCATTAAATTCTCTTTGCACCAGTAGGCGCATAACGCCGCTATAAGAAATCAATGAGTACATCATAATTATTTCTTTTTTTAAGACAACCAACCAGCCAAACAAACAAACAAACAAACAAACAAACAAACAAACATCAAACAATCTCGTGAAACTGACTTGAAACAAAATAAAGATGCGAGGCTGTTGTTAAGGAAAAAAATATGTCCAATCTATGGACTTTGTTGTAATGCGAGTCATCTTTCAATAAAATAAATTATAAAAAAATATATATGGAATTTTCTCCAAAATTACAGATCAAATTTGGAAAAAAATATGGGCAATGTTTTTCAAATAAATTGAAGGCCACGTGCAAAAAATCGGGCAAATCTAAGAAAAAAAAAAAAAAATATTGTAATGCCAGTAGGTCTCACTGCGCTTCATGATTTTATATTCTGCCCTTCATGATAATTATTTTTATTTTATATTCTGCCCTTCATAATTTTATAAATTTCTCATAGCAGAAAAAAATGCTAACCTGTCTTGGGTTGGAATACTGTAACATCTTTAGTGCTTTTTGGTGCACCATTCAGTGTCAAGTTACTTACTTCCAATTGCAAATCTAAAAGCAAAAAGACAATAAATTATTATTAATAATTTATACAGTTTACAGTGTTGGTAACTATAAATCAAAACAATTTTAACAGATCAGCTCTATAAAATTATACCCCAAAACAAACTTTCATAAATAACCCTACTCAAAGCCTCACAGTTTTCTTCAAGCTTTGTTCTCTGTAAACTGTTTGCTTCTCGGAACCTAGAGTCAATAAATACAGTTGTACCTTTTGAGTCTGGGGATGAAACCCTAATGTATGACCATTCAAATGAAAGCTATTGAAAAGTACTTTCATTATTCAAGGGTGCTGTTTGTTTTTGACAAATATTTTGCAAAATGAAATTCAAAATTTTTGAACTTAGCACTCTTGGGAGTGAAAAGATTAAAAGGACAAATATCTGAGTGTGCATATTTTTATGCCAAATAATGCTGGAATGGCAACTTGGATGAAGTGAATAAAATGAAGAAATGTTCTCAAGTTGAATTACTCAGCAAAAAATTCTGAGTCCCCAACTGGAGCCGTTATACCCATGACCTTCTACATTGTAGGTACCAGTTGGATCCTCTATTAAACCACTGAGCTATATGGGAGACTCATGGTGAGCATTAGGCCATACAACTATAGGTTCATATGCTTTTGTCATAAGTATTCCTGTTGTGAGTCTGGGCTCCCTGTGATGCAACTTCTATTCTGAATTGAAAGCTTTCATGGATGCATGCTGCATGACTTTGAAGGGCGTGGGAATCATTGAATATAAAGGGTCAATGATTTAACCTTGTCTACACATAATCATTAACTACTAAAAATAGATGCTCTTTTACACTGTTAAATAATAATATTATTACAGTTTGCTAGATAGTAGCAAGTAAACTACAGAAAAAACCCGCAAGTAAGAACCTGCATTTTCCCAAGTTAGCCTAAACAGGTTCTTACATAAATGGTAATTAGCACAAATTTAGGCTATTTAGGTTCTAAATATTAGGTTCTTATTTTCTGAAGAAAAAAATTACATTGTAGCTAATAGAATTTAGTGGTATTCAGCCTATTCCTTATATAAAATCTGCATACCAAGTAAGTATTTATGTAAAAATGACTGACTGTGTCTCCAAAGAGGATCCAAAATGTTGACCTATCTTATTTGCCCAAGTGTACACATTTTTTTATATAGATTTTAGAAAATAAGAACCTGTTGCAAATTTTAGCCTAACAGGTTCTTAAAAAACTAGGTTCTTACTTACGGGTTTTTACTGTATACCCTATTTTTGAACTTCTAAAATGCACATTATGAAATTATGACAACATATTTATCACATTATGACAAGATAAAATGCACATTACGATTATAAAGGTGCATGACAGTGAATTATTGCCAATTACAAATTATTAGATTTAACGCCAGCATTATGAAGCCCGGCAAAGTCTTTTTGTTCACTTTTCTGGCCTTGACTGTGCACAAAACCTGACAACATACATTATAATTAGGTGTTTATGTGTGTTCAAGCAACTTTACCAATAGAAATGTTTCGGTTGTACATAATTCATGCATAGTGTATGCAAGCACAAAACAAAAGACTGTGCATGGTCATGGACCTTCCTTTGAAGTTTGTCTGGCTTCATATATAATAACTATGATTTTTAAATCATAGTTAAAAAGCTTTATATAGCTTAAAAGCTTTATATAAACAATAACTGTTAATACCCGATTTCACAATTGTAATAATTTGCATATTAATAATCACTGTCTTTCACAGCCACACATGCAAATTTTACGCCCTTTTATTTTAATATTTGCTTCATGAGATACTAATGCATGCAGCCAACGAGTTGGTCAATAAACTTACTTGCACCAGTTATTTTGCTAAACCCACCTGTATGAATGGGTCACATACACCAACTTGGTAATCCGTATCATCCATACAATTATGCACAAGGTTTTTATTGTAACTATACCTCATACAAGAACAGCAGTCACGCATAACCAAAGAGCCTTACAAAATTTAAATTGTGTTGCATAAATATAAAGGTGGGCTACACAGTGGGCTTAATATTGTCTTTCACAACCACACATGCAAATTTGACGCCCTTTAACTATTTTAGTTTTCGTTTTATATGATATTTGCGTGCAGAGAGTCAGTCAATAAATATAAGCTACTTACGTATACCAGTTATTTTGCAAAACCCATTTGTATGATCATGAATGGGTCACATACACATTGCATAACCAACTTGGTCGCCCCATACAATTATGCATAAGGATTTATTCTAACTATACAACAAGAACAGCAGTCACGCATAGCCAAAGAGATTAGCAAAATTGAAATTAAATAAGCTTAATAAAGGTGGAGTTATATATACGGACTTTGTATAATTTTGTTGGGCAGAATTTTAATAACGACGTTTATAAAATCGCCGAAGAAATTGTCTAGGACCAAATTAAACATGAAGCAAAAGAGATTTATAAGTAAACTGCCTGTCCATTCGTATTGTACGTTTCTCGCTTTGGCGATACGAGATTAGTAGATAAATTTAGACTGGGACAAATGCATACATGTACATGCAAAGAAGAGATTTGAAACTTTTAAGTGCCTATAAAAATAATACAGTTCGCTAAGTGAATATTTTATAGCAACTAAACAGCTTACCATTTGCTACACCGTTAACATGGTTAGCAGACATGGTTACTTCAAGAAATGTGAGCTTCTAGAATCTGCAGAGAAGCTTGTGAAACCGCCTGTTATGCAAGAAGACGCAAGAATTGCAAGAAATTACCTTACAACTCAACTGTTCACTCAACTGACTACTACACGTGTCCTGAGCTGCAAATATCGCGGGCTCAAACCGCAATTATCAAGAGGGGACGGGAGGGGATAAGCTACTGTTACAGACGATATAAACAAGTTAATACATTTTAGGGGTAAGAAAATGCGTTATTTATAATCTATGTTAATAAAAATTTCATAAAATCAAAAATTGGAAACATCGTTTAAAAAATTACAATAATGGCAGACCAAACGGTTTCCTAAGCGCAACCCACCCCTCCCAGGTAAGTGATCCTTGTCTTACGCAATCGTTTGACAGAAAATAATACAACATGTCGGAAACGGGCGTTACGCAGTTACGCATCGGCGTTTTGGCAATCCAGGGAGCGTTTTTCGAGCACAGAGCGGCCCTGCTCAAGGCTGCGAAGAACTCGATATTTAGCAAAGACATTGATATTGAAGTTAAAGATATTAGGGAACCCGATCAACTGTTGGATTTAGACGGCCTTATTTTACCCGGGGGGGAAAGCACCACCATGAGTCTGTTCCTTCGATCCAGTAACTTTGAGGACGTGTTGAAAGAATGGGTCGCTTCCAAAGAGAAGCCAAAAGTTGTGTGGGGAACATGCGCCGGCTTAATTTTGCTGTCGAATGGTATAGAGGCTCAGAAGGAAGGCGGGCAATCGAAGGTAAATTATTTACTGATTTGCTTTTCATGTATAAGAGGAGGAGGGAGTGGGGGTGGGGCAGGGGGTTGTACTCCCGGTTGCCGCCCCTTCCCTTCTCGCCCCAGGGTTTCACCTCCTCGTGCTTTTTCTATTGCAAATTTTTTAGCTATTCAGTGGCGGATCTAGTCTCCTATGCAGTCGTTATTTGTGTCGTCACGCAACGCTTCTCCCCACTATATAAACGGCTGCTCAAACCTGGACCACATTCCTTTGCAGATTTAAGCCAATCACAGTTGCAGTGCCATTTTCGTAACTTGCTCGCACCCAAATACACCAATCATAGATTGTGTCTTATCATGACCTTAGTCGGAAACGTCAAACACACACCAGTATGCCGCCTTTTGAAATTGACGCACACCAGACATCAAAATAAAACACGGTTTTACTGAAGAAAAATGTATGATATGAAAAAATAAATGTCGAAAAAACTTCATTATAATTACAACAGATATCCTAGATCAAGAATTGGATCGATCTAGCACGTTTTCGGCAAACGGTAACAGTCACGTTTTTGCCGATAGCAGTACAGGTGTCAAAGTTACTGCGGTCAAAACAAAAGGAAAGGAATGTGGTCCAGGTTTGAGCAGCTGTTGGTGGGGAGAAGCGTTGCGTGACGACACAAATAACGGCTGCGTAGGAGACTATGGCGGATCCAGACCTGTTTATAAGGTGGGACCCGAAAAATGTTCCGGCACTTTGGACCATAACTATTTTCATCCTATCCTAGATCAGCCACTGCTATTTCTCCCATTTCCGGCGGCACTTGGGAATCCAGCCGTACTTCCTGTCCCCTTTTATCCCCTTGCCTGACTACCACAATCCTATAGAAGAATAAACAAATGAAGATGATAGATTCTGAGAGGTGTTCAATAGGCCAATTCCGATATATTAAAATTCTAACTTGGCTCCGAGGCTTAGGGAATAAAACAAAAGAAATCGACAAGAAATCACATCGAGGTTGAGGGATGAATAAATCATTTCTTTTGTTTTATTCCCCTAAGCCTCGGAGCCAGTTAGAATTTTAATATATCGAAATTGGCCTATTCATTTTAATATTGTACTTTGTTCTTTGGTGTCAGATTGGTGGTATTGATGTCACAACCTCCAGGAATTTTTTTGGGCGTCAGGTGAACAGTTTTGAGACAAAAGTCAACCTTCACAATAAATTCCTCTTGGGTCATTGCGGCACTGCTTTAAACGGATGCAGCAATAGTGACACTGATGCAGGTTACCATGGAGTTTTCATTCGAGCTCCGGCAGTTGTGTCCGTCGACAGTCCCAACGTTGAAGTTCTAGCAACCATTGATTTGCCACAGAGAGAAGAACCCGTAGTTGTCGGAGTGGCCCAGGATAACTTGATAGCCACCGCATTTCATCCGGAATTAACAGAGGATCCACTATGGCATGCATATTTCATAAGGCAGATTTTAGAGAGGACAAAGAAGGGAAGAAAAATGGAAATTGAGGCAATTGACAACTGCTTGCCAAGTCAATAATGGAATTGAATCAATCATGAGTATTTTTTAATAGGTATAGTAGTATAGGCAGCCATCTCGAGCGGTTATGCTCCCTTGTTTATTATTAAATAAATACAGGTAGGTGGATGTGGAATAAACTGACATACAAGCATTTGACATGAATTTTATGGCGGGCCATCGCGGTCAAAAGTAGATTATCATGATATCACTGCTTGATATCATGATATTATGACAACATGATATCATGATATCCGACGTGAATATCATTACGTCATGATATCACGACGATAAGATCTCGCTTTTGTACATTAATTTCTAACTCATTTCGCAAATCGCTAAACCATTTCGCAAATGTCTCGTTATCATTGTTGTTCTAAATGTCTGACTGTCAAAATTACAACACTGATTTGAAGTTAATTTGGCCCAGTGCAGACGCTGAACTTTTTTACTTCGATCAATAAAAGTGAAAGAAAAGCTTGAGTAATTTTACTTCTGAAAACTGTGACTTTGTCCGCGCGCTTGAAGAAGCATGAGGCCTTTGTATGCGTTAATAATCCTTTCCTTGGGATGTACACATGTGCTCTGGTAAGAGCAAGCAGACACCTTGAACACGTGCTTCGCGTCGTTCTTGGCCCCTTCACGCTCAGTGAAATTCTTCTTTATGAAATGCAGCAGCAAAACTGGAGCACATTTCACTTCTCGCATAGTTAAGAGTAGCAAGTTTCTAAAAACAATTTCTGTAGACTAGAGAACTTATTTTCCCGCAACCTTTTTAAAATTTGCATGTCACGCAACACGTAGTGTGACTTCGTTTTTACCCGGCACCGCCCAGTGTAGCAACTGCGGCAGGGATATTTTGCAGGTTCCAGGTTGCAGGTCAACTGCTAACCCAAACCCCACCAATTAGGCTAACCAAACTAGGCTAATCATCAGTTAGAATTAGGCTAACATTCAGTTGGGCTAATTTAAGCTAATTGGGCAAACCGTGCAGCCATTCTCTGCCTAACCACGTGTGTAATGTTTCTAAAAGTAGTCTCAAAATATACCTGCCCTAGCAACTGTGTAGCTGACGGATTATATCTGACCGACGACCAGTCACTGCTAAAACTGGCAATAATATCCATATCAAACCATACCTATATTTATCAAATATATTGTAGAACAAAAAATATTGCATAGCGAAAAAAGCAAAAATTTATCTTGCAAACTAATGAGTAATAATAGTCTGTTCCTAAAGTTTTTTATTTTTTTACCTGACGGCGCCTCGGTTCTAATGTAGCCTACGAGTAGACTTTTCCTCAACCTCGTTCCCAGGGTCTCTCTTCTTCCCGCCAAAAGCATCAGAAGAACAGAGACCCTGGGAACGAGGCTGACTTTTCCTTTGGGATAGACAATAGTATAGTAGATCTAGAGCGGTGATCTCGTACCCACAACTTCTCACTCTTAGGGAGATAACGTATTGTAAAATTTGTTTCAATGACTCCCCGTATATAGTTAATCATGTGATTTGCATGGATTGCACGTATCAGCAAAATAGTCACAGTGGAACCCCGTTAAGGCGGGACTTAACCTAAATGCCATTTTTCCACGACTTAACATGGGTTAAATGGAAATATCTCGTTCACGTTTCAAGCAATCCAAAAACTCTATGCTCATCCCATGAATCTATGTTATGGAGTGTTTTGTAAATGTTTGGGTGATTTTGGGGTATATTTGGGAGGAAATAGTTTTTCTCCGGAGTTGTAAAATTTAGGAAAATGAGAAATATTGAAGATTTAATGTAGTTTTAAAATTAGAATTTGAAGTTAAAAATTAGTAGATTGACATTGACAGACAGTTGATAACCACGCAAGAGCACCCGCGTGGGTATCAACTGTCTGTTGGTGCATGGTGTTCCAAAAATTATTTTCTTCTTCGTTTACCAAACCAAGAGCTCTTTCAAAAAACTGGCTAGACTACTGGGCTGTACTCTTCCATGAAACTGACCAGGGGGAGCTCCAGAACTACATGAACTTAAAATCAAAATTGTAACCAAAATTAAAAGAACAGGGTTTAGGTAAGCCATAGCGCGGGTTTGCTGGGGTCTAGTCGAGTCTAGAATACAAGGTTTATTTCATGAACCGACAACAATGCGTCGATTAATGTCGACAGTCAGACATTAATAAGATAACAATGATAACGAGACATTTGCGAAATGGTTTAGCGATTTGCGAAATGAGTTAGAAATTAATGTACAAAAGCGAGATCTTATCGTCGTGATATCATGACGTAATGATATTCACGCCGGATATCATGATATCATGTTGTCATAATATCATGATATCAAGCAGTGATATCATGATATCTACTTTTGACCGCGATGGCCCGCCATAGAATTTGTACCTACGAGGTTGTGATAACTTAAAGTTAAAGTAATTAATTATTATTAGAAAAATAGTACTGGTAAACTATTTTTTAATGGTATTACTTTTCAAATTTTATGAGAGACTGATTTCAGAAAATCAAAATTCAGTGTTCTCTGTAGTCTTTTGATCAGGTGGCGAAAGATTGATGCAACAAGTAAGTGGCTACAATAACACATCCTGCATAAACAAAGTCTAGAACAGGCGACTTCTTTTGTTTTTACAGCTGGTGGAAATCCACCTGTTGTCACCTTTAGATGTAAAAAATATATACATTGGAAAACAGTGCAGCTATAGTATTTTGGAAGTTTTAGCAATGCGTGCAATTCATTATTTATTATCAATAATATTATCAATTTATTATCAATAATATTAATAATGACATTTTCCTCAAGATTATTTATTATTTTGAGGCTAGCTTGTTTTTCAATAATATTATTTTAGCAAGTTATAATAATGTATTTATGGTAAATTATGGTATTAATATTTTTGTAAAATTAAAAGGACAGCTAAGATAAAATACTTCCTTCTTTTTACCGTCTCGTACAATAAATAAATCGACTCTGTTAGGTACAGTCACACATCACCTGTAATAATGGACACCTCCATATATGACTCTTTGTTTTCATGGACAGTTGACTGGTTCCTAGCTAAACACACGCTTATTTGCATCTTAGCTTGCTACTTGTATTGCTAGTATATGTATAGCCTGCGTGGCAGGCATAGAAAGGGAGGGAGGAGTGGAGTTCAAGCGCGAAGCACAAGGAGGGAGCGCGAAGCATGATCGGCAGGAAGGGGGTAGGCTACTCCCCGCTGAACACTCTTCGCTCTCTCTTCTCGCGCTTCATGCTTGCGCCCAAACTCCCCCCTCCCTCCCCTTTCTACGCCATGCAGGCTACTACATATATACCAGTTTTGTGTGGTGAAATAAAAATAAATTTGAACATACACATAATTTTTGACTAGGCACAATAAGTTATTAGTCCAGAAAAATAATTATTATGCATACTGGTAAATTATATGGTCCTATACCTTTTATTCTTTGGGGGGGGGGGGAGGGGGAGGCTTTGCCCTTTACAATGAGAACTAGTGACAACAGTGTTATTTCAATGTTTCAATCTGAACTGAACTATCATTATTTTAAAATTTATATAAACTATTGGTTAAAATAACCGAAGATATCCAAACATACCGGTAGTTTTATTCTCCTCAGTTCTCTTTACATTAGCACTCATTGCACAGAATAACAATACTTTGGAATGTTTTTTATTTTTTTAATGATACACTTGTACAGGACCCGTGAAATACTGGGACACATACCAACCATTATTGAGTCAAAAAATGTAAAGACTACTACAAATAATGTGTGTTTTACACATTTCATTTTATATCACTGCCCATCAGTGTTGTGCAAGTCCAACTAGATAAAGCCTACAGTTCATTCTACAATCATTCATGAATGCCCAAGTTACTCGACTATTTAATACCAATATTGTTGTATGTTGTGTGGGATGGAATTAATGCTGGTAGAGAAATATTCTGGCTCTTGAAGCTCACAACCCTACACTCCAGAGTTGTTTAAGCCCGCATTTCTTTATACAAAAGCAGTCCCCAGAAGGGACTGACTTTATCAACCAGTATTGTGCTGTCGCCACCCGGTTCGACAAGATCCTTCCTTTCATTGGCCCATTTAAAAATAGATCCTTCCAAGTTGTAAACATCCATGTTAGACTTCACTTCCTGATTTTCAGGTTTTTTTAGCTCGTCTAACAACCGTTGCGCCATGATGCTTGACCGATGACCAACAGCACAATAGCACACTACTGCTTTTGGTTCATGTAGAGGCCCAGCTGAAACAAAAGAGGAAGATTGGCCTATTATCATTTTATAAAATTTTGATTATATGATGCCCCAGGGGAGTATTCCGGATTTAAAATTATATGGAGGTGCGAATGGAGACAAAGATTAAAACCTTAAAAAATCCCTAGGGCTTGAAATTCACGATTTTGGGATTTTTTTGGTTAAGAAATTTTTGGCAAGTATTTTTTGGGGTAGTTTGATTTTAGAAGGGATTTTTGGGGGGTCAAAAGATTCACAGTAAAAAAAATTATTTAGTACTACGGATATATAGTACTGACTTATACTTTTATTGTTGTATAGCCAGTAAATGTGTAAAGGTTCAAAAATTCAGCATTGGATTTTGGGGGTTTAATTTTGCTTCAGGGGATTTTTTGGGGTTTCGCTTCAAACCCCAAAAAATCCTTCGCACCTCCCCTTAACTTTAAATCCAGAGTCCCTGAACTCTCTCTTTACCCCGCCCTATATAGGGTCTCAGGGACTGGACAAGGCTCCACTGTGTATTTCTCGGATATTACGATTTTATTTCTGTTTATTCCTTAGTTTGTGTTTCGATTGAAAAGTAATTTATAATTTTATTATCAAACACTTGAGACAGTGTCTCATCCGATTTCCAAACACCTCGAATTTCGTCAAAAATACTCCGCTGCGCATCGTACTTTCAACTCTGTTCTCCATGTTTGGAAATCGGATGAAACACTGTCTCTCATGGTGAATATATTACTTAAAAAGTTGGACAGTTTGGCTCGAGTTTGGCCATGACAGACTGTATGGAATAATAACGATGTGACGAGTCTGCAACTTTCCATTCATACCTTTCTGATGTATCATGCTCATGACCCGAGTCATGTCGGTCTCTTCAGGGTGCAAATGTACTGCTTTAGCCAGATGACTCACTTGAAACTCTTTCTCTTCGCGCGTGTCCTATGGCAGTGAAAGAGAAACCAGTCAGAAACAGGTTTATGCACTCGTAGACCTGGAAAAATTGAGCATAAATCCCGTCCAAATTGTTCCCAAGAGGTGAAAAAGGGTGGTTGTAGAAACTGGGTGCTTTTCTAGCTCAGGAAATTATTATTATTTTCTTTCTATTTGAAGACAATTTTCTACACTCACCATATGTCATATATATGTCACGCGTGACATATCGTGTTACGACACCCCGGGAAAACACGAATCTAGACCATTTTATTAATTCAAAATTCGCATTGTACACACAGAAACGCCATCGAGATCGCTGAAAGGAACAGGTTTAAGTTGCATCTTGTCGAGAAGCACTGAACGTTATTCTAATGTAACAAAGTATGTTTCTGTTGTGGGAACACAAATTTGCCCCCGCCAAATTAAAGTGTCTGGGATTGGGTGTCTGAAAACGTTGCGAAAAAAGAATGCACGCTAGTTTTTCTAAACTTTATTTTCCCTTCAGCTGTTCTACTGTAAGACAAAACTCTTAAATTTGGGAATTTGATCGAACCGTGTTTCTGTCCAAACTTGGTATTTTTTTCGTCAATACTTAGTAAACTGATTGGGTCGTCCTGACCTTCAAGTGCTAACACACGTTTAATTTTCGCTTTGTCTGCTTTAATAATAGTTGGAACTCTCGATACGTTCAACGTTCTATTTGCATCGCAATAGACCTGCATTCTGATGGCTTGAGTGAATGAGTGAATGATCTTTGCTAAAACCATTTCGGAGCGTTGAGCGGACTTATAAGCCTGGTTTCCATAATTATGATCGCAACCGCAACGATCGCAGCGATCATATGGAAACCACTCTTGCGATCGTTGCGATCGTTGTGATCATATGGAAATCATATGTGAAATCACTTATTTCCAATGACTCAGTATATCACTTACCGAATTGTGTATTGATTAATCGAGTTATTTATTTACTTTTATTTATTACGTGCTGTTAACATTTTAAGTAAATATTTTAAATATTTTAAGTAAATTGTACATAGAGTTTAGCTAGAGTTTATAGTTAACTACACCTCCTAGTATAGCGTAAGCTGTTTTTTTAGGAGTACTTCATTAAAGCATTAAAGCACCAGGCTTTAATAGTGCTAGCTAAAGAAGGTCACAGAATATTGGAACAGACATTGATCGATATTACTCACCAGCAAGACAATCTTTCGTTTTTCCTGCGTAGCTCTCATCAACTGCTGCAGTTCATCGGTTGTCATCAATGGTACTTTTGGAAATTGTCTCTTTAGAGCACCGATAACCAGCTGCAGGGCCATGATTTCCAATGTTGAAACTTTCTGCCGATAGTTGCGTGATTATTAGCTCGATTGACACCTCGCAAAAGTTCCGATTTAATTTTCGTGGACTGGGAGCATTTCAGGATTTTAATTGGTTATCACTTGGATAACCTGCGGTCAGGCCCTCCTCGAAGGGCCTGATACAATTACTTGCCGGATCTCATGTAGAACATTCAGATTCTGAATGTTTTCCTGATTGGTCGAAAAACAATACTGTGAAGTTGGCAATACACTTCCGTCAATCATGCATACCTAATATGGCTTTTGTCAATCCGGCGTGCACGTACGATTAAAGTACAAGAAAGGCCTTCTACTTTCCCACTCCGCTACCGCCTTTTGTGAAGGGAAGGACTCTTCTGAATCATTACAAAGCCAATATAAAGATCTTACATTCAAAACAGCTGAAGCTTTCCGCTTAAAAAATGGTTATTTGATTCAATTTCGATATATTAATATTCTAACTTGGCTCCGAGGCTTAGGGGAATAAGACAAAATAAATTATTTATTCATCCCTCAACCTCGATGTGATTTATTGTCGATTTCTTTTGTTTTATTCCCCTAAGCCTCGGAGCCAAGTTAGAATATTAATATATCGGAATTGGTCTATTTCTAAACAGAATCATGGAATCATTCGACCATAACGACTGACTAGACATGTCTAGGACGTTATTATGCAAATTTGTGTCGTGTAACGCAATCGTAGTCAGTGCTGTTTTCGGAATGAAATTGATGGTAAAAACACAGTCGAAGGCTCTATTCTACTTCAAAATCCTCCTCATAATACAACATATCTTGCCCGTTAGAAATGCACTTGAAGCAAAGAAGGTCAGAAGACCGAATTTAAGAGAACGGCAAGTGTACAAATGTCACGAACTGTAACATAGATTTTGAAAATTGACAGCTTGACAGATCATTGACAAGTGGGTGGAAAGAAAATCGGCAAATAATTGTATCAGGCGTTCCTTTTCGGCATACTGTAAAACATGGACTGGACTGGATTTGTAAAACATGGACTGGATTTGTAAAACATGGATTTGTAAAACATGGATTTGTAAAACATGGATTTGTAAAACATGGATTTGTAAAACATGGATTTGTAAAACATGGATTTGTAAAACATGGATTTGTAAAACATGGATTTGTAAAACATGGATTTGTAAAACATGGATTTGTAAAAGGTGGATTTGTAAAACATGGATTTGTAAAACATGGATTTGTAAAACATGGATTTGTAAAACATGGATTTGTAAAAGGTGGATTTTGTAAAATGACACCACATCGCAAGATAGTCACGAAACCACGCTTTTCCTTTGCAAACTGAGTTCGTCGGATATATTTTCTTGTAGTATTTCATTGTATTTCATTGTGCTATTGTTGAAAAGCTGCGCGGACTTTAAACAAAGTGGAAATTGAAGAATATGCTGTATAAAATTGCGACAGCTCACATTCTTTCCTGCACGCTCCTCCGTGCAATCAGACGCGTACAATGTACATTGGATAGCTGTCAAATTTGCAAATTCAAGTCAACACCTCAGGAAAACCTCAGGAAACGCAAACATAGGATCGAAATTCATCAATCACAGGTCACGCTCAAAACAGAAAATGGCTATGATTGGTTTGTTGTCCTGCATTGTGAATTGCACGATTTGTTTCATTTTTGTTTTGTTTCATTCGCTTGACGCTGAGTCTCCTACGCAGCCGTTATTTGTGTCATCGCAGCCGTTATTTGTGTTTGACGTTTCCGACGCTTAAAAAAGTGAATTATTTTCTATGAATTATTTTCTATGAAACTGCATCAGCATTACTGTCTTATATGCTTTACAAATCCACCTTTTAACAAAGCGTCGGAAACGTCAAACGCACGCTAGTATGCCGCCTTTTGAATTTGACGCACACCAGACATCAAAATAAAACACGGTTTTACTGAAGAAAAATGTATGATATGAAAGAATAATGTCGAAAAAACTTCATTATAATTACAACAGACATCCTAGTTCAAGAATTGGATCGATCTAGCAAGTTTTCGGCAAACGGTAACAGTCACGTTTTTGCGGATAGCTGTCAAAGTTACTGCGGTCAAAACAAAAGGAAAGGAATGTGGTTAGTGGGGAGAAGCGTTGCGTGATGACACAAATAACGGCTGCGTAGGAGACTCAGCGTCAAGCGAATGAAACAAAACAAAAATGAAACAAATCGTGCAATTCACAATGCAGGACAACAAACCAATCATAGCCATTTTCTGTTTTGAGCGTGACCTGTGATTGATGAATTTCGATCCTATGTTTGCGTTTCCTGAGGTTTTCCTGAGGTGTTGACTTGAATTTGCAAATTTGACAGCTATCCAATGTACATTGTACGCGTCTGATTGCACGGAGGAGCGTGCAGGAAAGAATGTGAGCTGTCGCAATTTTATACAGCATATTCTTCAATTTCCACTTTGTTTAAAGTCCGCGCAGCTTTTCAACAATAGCACAATGAAATACAATGAAATACTACAAGAAAATATATCCGACGAACTCAGTTTGCAAAGGAAAAGCGTGGTTTCGTGACTATCTTGCGATGTGGTGTCATTTTACAAAATCCACCTTTTACAAATCCATGTTTTACAAATCCATGTTTTACAAATCCATGTTTTACAAATCCATGTTTTACAAATCCATGTTTTACAAATCCAGTCCATGTTTTACAAATCCAGTCCAGTCCATGTTTTACAGTATGCCTTCCTTTTCCTCTCTCTCTCTCCGCGCTCTCGTTCTCCGCGAAAAGAAAGAAAAGGAAAAGAACGCCTGATCACAGGTTATCACTTGGATCGCGTGACTTCCCTTGCCGGACAGTACAGCCGGTGCACAGATCCAGGCTCTCTGATGTGTGAAATGAATGCGAAAAATAGAAGAAAGACCTCTCTCCTTTTTCTTTTCTTTCATTGCAAACTGAAGTCCTGGAAAGGGCTAAATAGCTATGACTTCACAAGTTTCTGTTGTTGCAAAGCAACCAGGGGTGGTTGTGGAGGGAGGGGGTTAGTGACATTGGTCCTCATCCCAAAGTGCTAAATCCATTACAGTCAACGCGCTTCACGCATGAACGCCCAACTTCAACTACCGTAAAAGCTCTATTAAGCCCCCGGGGGCTTATTTAATTTCAGGCCTCAAGAAGGGGGGGGGGCTTATTAGAGAGGGGGGCTTATTTCAAATCATAAATTTTCAAGAAAATTTGCATTAATTTTTCAAACTTTACTATTACACCACTAACTAAAACAGAACAAGAAATGGGTTATGTATGACCGTCTTACAAAGGACACGTCATTTATACCCTAACTCGACGATAGTTCTGGAAATTAAAGACCACGTTTCAATACAAAGTGACTGAAACGCCAGAAAATATTGCTGAAAAGTCATTTACATCAGCCTGACGGAAGGAGGGGGGGCTTAATAGAGAGGGGGGGCTTATTACAAAATCTGACTTCCAAAGGGGGGCTTATTAGATACGGGGGGGGCTTAATAGAGAGGGGGGCTAAATAGAGCTTTTACGGTATTCATAAAACTTATCATTATTCAATTTCAATATTCGATTATTAAAAATGATTCTTCCAACCTTGAATTTTAACAATCGCAAGTGAAATCGAAGATTCGAAATTGCAGGTGAATGTTTAAAAATATATATATGATATTACAAAGATGAATAAATATTTTTGCACGGACACTGGCGAGGGTTAAAAAATACGCAAATCTGCGGGAAGTGAGGGGCGGATTTACATGTATATTTTGCCAAAAAAGCCCATCGGTTGAATACCGGTGTAGATTGAGTCGAGTAGTTTCAAAGCCTGAATAACAAGAAATTCGCTTGGGGATATTACAATCCTAGAAAACCTTTGCCTTGGATTGTAAGGGACAAAATCATTGCTTTATATTATTAAAGTTTGAAAATGTCAGATTTAGGGATTACGTTACATTTTGCGCTCGTGTGACTGTTGACTTGGCTATGTAAATTTTAGTCCGTAGCCGTGACTCGTTCAGTATTACAATTGTTTTTAACTGGCACAGGTTCAAACCTTTTTTCTGTGAAGGCAGTTTTAGCCCTTCGCGACATTTACATTTCAGATCTACTGACAAGTATTTAAAGCGACTCGAAAGTGAAAGCTTTTTTAATAATTTTTGTCTGCCAGACGCGCTGGCGCTGCGTGTTTATTTTGTACTCGTATCAAAAGACTAAATTTTTCCTTCTTATATTTTCCTGCACGGCTTTTATTGGGATTTAGCCGATCGAAATAATTTTTGATAACTGAAATGCATATAGTTTTTTTTATGGTCCGAGCAACTTCATACATTTTTTTTTTCCAGAGTGCGTGAATGACGAATAAACACGGTTTACACGACTTCAATGCAAAAAATCCCAGTTAAACGCCGTGAAAAATAAATTTTGATGTCTAGCGACCCATTCGTGTAAGCAATCCTCCAACTTCACAAACGTTTCTAAAGAGCTTCCAAACGAAATTCGAAGAATCAATTCGATTATTCCAAGAATCAATTCAATTATTCAAAGATTGATCCTGATCTTCCAATAATTCAATTAAAGAATGGAAAATTCACATGAAAATTGCAACCTTCATCGATCGATCGTTCATGCACTGCGTTGACTGTAACACTTTTTTAAATAAAGTGGTTTATTTTATTTTACAAATTATTTATCATGTCATTTACTAAATATAACTGATTTAAATTCATTAAATTCAATAAATTTAGAATTAAATGTGTTTGAATTCAGATTCAGTCTTTCCTTGTGTTGCAATCAACTTTACCTAGAAAAAGAAACCAGAGGTCTATTTGACTTGTAAGCAGCAATGGTCATCTCACTGATGCTTAGCCTGTTCCAGGCGTTCGGATAGTGGAGGAGAGATGCGAAAATTCACTCAACACTCCTCGCGCTTAGCGCGTCTTTTCGCGTCGCTCCTCCACTATCCGAACGCCTGGAACAGGCTAACTGATGCTGTACATGTATGTTGTTGAGGATGGTCATTCTGATCATATACATATGAGTATTTACAATATTTACAATTATTATTAAAATAAATAAGGTGAAAAAAAAATACTTATAATTATTAAATTAAAAATGTACATGCTTTGATATTGTTTCTAAAGGCGCTGTTCTGAGTTTGTCAGTTAAAGTGTTCCAATATTTAGCAGCAGCAAATCTGAAGGAGTGTTTGCCACAACTTGTGGTATTTACACGTGGTTGCTGCAGTTTTTTAGTGCCTCTTAGGGCCTCCACAGACTAGAGAGATAGTTGTCGTCAACTATTTAGTTGTCGATCATAAAAGTTGTCGATAAGAAAAAAGCCAGTGTGTGAAGCTAGTTGTCGATAGATAACTAGCTTCACACACTGGCTTTTTTCTTATCGACAACTTTTTATGATCGACAACTAAATAGTTTAAAATCTAAAATGTGTTTGACACTGACTATTGTATAGAACGTTAAGTACAACGTTCTTAAAAAAACTAACTTAAGACGTTTCGACCAAAATCTTCGGCCTTCATCGGTTTAAAATGTCATCAAGCCGTAACGGCTTTTTTCTAACGGTTCACTATTTGCGCGTGCTACGCTAGCAAACGTAACAATTTGATCGTTGCGCGAGATCGAATCACGCGAATGACTTGTATATTGCTGGTATGTCAATACGTTCATTGCCCGCATTGGGGTCTCGCCCAGATTGCCAAGCCTCAAGGAAAAGCCTCTTGTGGTAGTCCCTAAATAGTTGTCGACAACTATCTCTCTAGTCTGTGGAGTCCCTTAATCATCCTTTCTTTGTGTTGTGTTCTTAAAATCAGAGCTGACTGTGTGAGTCAATTTGGCCAGACTTGTAAGCAGCGATTGTCGTCAATGTTGTACATGTTGTTACCATGCTTGAATCCTTGTTTCGAGCATGGGTCATTTCACTTGTAAGGCAACAGACAATTTGGTTGTCTTACTGATGTTGTAAGATTACCAAGCTCAAATCCAGGATTTGATCTTGGCCATTCGGATCGTCCTTCCCTATGTTCTCTTCCCAGGAAAATAGTTTATAATAACAGCTGGCTATGGGGCCATTTGATCAGCAGATGCAGCATGGTCATGAGTCCTGTTGCATGACAGTGACTGTCACTGCAGATCACTCCAAGAAATGGGATCTTAAACCAGGCCTCACTCACCGCCAGTATCTGGGTTGATGCTCTGTCTATAGATCCCTTCGAAGCCAGTTTGTTGTTCTGTGAACTTCTCTTTTCAGCATCATATATGACTCTGTTGTAAGTCACTGGTAAAACAAAATATTAAATTTAAAAAATGTTGTTGTCACTGACTAAAAATATTTTTAAAAATGTGGGACGTTTTCGGTTTCCATCAAATGATGCAATTATTTTGCTTCGAAACATTTTAAGATGGCTCTAAACCCCTTCCTAAGAGTTATTTAACATGCTTTATCATTAATTTTGTTTTTAACCTTATGGGTATTTTTGACAGGTTGTACTATTGCTATGGTAACCTATTATGTCAAGAAGATGATAAATAACTTGTTCACCAATGATTGGGTATTCATTTGATACCATTATTTTAACATCAACTGAGGATGGTAGTATTAGGGCTGTAAACTGTTATGAGTCACCTTAATCAATAATCTCACCTATACAATAAATTAAATAAAAATATTGTGCCACTTACTTACGTGTCATTTGATTCATCAGAGTTTTTTCCACTTGGTTCTGAGCTCCTCAGTTTCAGCATTCAGTAGCTTTCCCCAAACAAGATTGTAAGGATGGACAACAACAGTCTTTTTTCCTCTGCTATCTTCAAGGTCCTTTTCCCTCGTTTGCCCATTTAAAGATTGAACCCTCTAAATTATATACCAAAATTCTTGATTTCATTTCTTGATAAGAAGGTTTATGCAGTTCATATAGTAATTGTTGAGCAAGAGAACTTGACCGATAACCCACAGAACAGTAGCATACAACTGTCACATCTTCAGATGACACCCCTAGAACAAGTCAAGAGGAAACCATTATCTTATTTTAGTTGGAAATTATCAACTTTGTTTACAAGTTACAATAAATTGAGAGAGGTTTTGTACGGTAGCGACTACACAGATAATGCAATGTTGGATGGTCGAATATTACTGTCGGTTGCATCTTTAGAAGCAGAAACACGTCACATAAAAAACATGACCTAGTTTGGTATCAAACATAACATGTTTAGTCACCAAACATTTGAAGTTTGTCAGCCCATTACATGAACTTTCGCATCTGAAACTGTCAACCAAAAATGGCTTTGGACCTCACTTTGGTTAACAGGCATGTTTTGCAATGAGATTAAAAAAATTGTTTGAACGCTAAAATGAGTATGTCAGCTACGGTTAAGCGCGGTTTCATTCTACCTCTCCCTGAGCTGATCCATACCTCACATGTACAGTTGCCTGATGGGGCTTCGCCTATTTCTGGATTCTCAAGATTTACAGCAGAGGCAGATAAAGTACATTGAATTTAATAATCAAATAAATTTAATGAAATAAATTGGTACCTGTCTCACTGATAATTTTCATTACACTCTCCATGTCTTTCAGTGATGGGCTAACATGAAGTGCATTGCAAATATGGCTAACATGGAATTCTTTTTCCTCACGGACATCCTTCAACAGAAAATTAAATAAGTTCACTTCTTATAAATTATTATGACAATCAATAGGGTACTTTCGATATATTAATATTCAGCTTGGTAGCGAGGCTGAGAGGACACAAACAAAGGAAGTAATTTATTGAACAAACAAGTTTATTGTTTATTCATTTCTTCAGTTTGTAACCTCTGGGCCTCGCTATGTATCAAGCTGAATTTAATATATCGAAAGGACCCTATTCTTCCCATTTGTCCCAAATGGGTGTTTTTTTAGTCAAGTACAGCACTCCACTGTACAGGTCGGCACACACGAGGGGACTTGTCCCAGGGAATAGTCCCTGCAACAAGTCCCCTGTAGCTACATGGTAACATGAGGGGACTGGATGCAGCGACTTGAAGCAATTTTTTAGACTCTTCCGGGGGTTTCAACAACCGGATGGCTTAATTGTTTTGTAAGCCGCGTGAAACAACATGTGCTGCACCAGTCTCACATTTATTCATTCAGTGCTTCAGTCATATTCTGACCTGCAATCTGCAGCCAGCAACCTGCAGTTTACAGTACCCTCCGCCTTTTTTATAAAGTTTTGCAAAAGTCTGTTGAAATAAAGTTGTTGTTGTTGTTTGTTGTTGTTGTTGTTTGTTGTCGTTGTTGTTGTTGTTGTTGTTGTTGTTGTGTTGTTTTGTTAGTCTATTTTATGTCTTGTCAGGGTTTTTTCAAAGAAAGTCTTGAAAAATTTATTTCACCGCAGAAGAAAGACAGATAAGCTTACATGTAAATAAGCTTATATGCACAGTTTGGCATCAATAACTTACCAGCAAGAGCAGCTTCCGCTTTGAAATATCTGTTTTCATCAAATGACAAAGCTCTTCAGTAGAGATATTTGGAACTGAAGGGAATCGCACTTTCACTGCCTCTGTCGCTAATTTCATCGCCATCTTGGATTTCTGAACCCACATTGCCTCCTGGGAAATACACCTCTACAGTCCCAGTCCCTCCGTGGATGTTCTGCGTGAAAAGGAGGGATAGATGAACCATCGACGGTGTGTTTTGTTTATAATCTTTTATGGCTTGGCTTGTGTAACAAAACAGAACACAGAAGCCGGCTTCTGCGAGGGAAGTAGCTGCCCAGAAGGAAAAGAACGAGCGGCGCAACCAGCTTCACAGTCTGAGCAACAAACAGTTCGTTCGTCTGGCATGGAGTGGCGATCGCATGGTAAAGACAACAACGACTTGATTTCGCAGCTCAAGCGAAATAAAATCATCAAATCTCAACGAGTTGAAGATGCAATGAGGAGAGTAGATCGTGGAAACTATTGTTCTTTGTCACCGTACATGGATTCTCCTCAATCGATTGGTTATGGCGTGACTATTAGTGCGCCTCACATGCATGCCCATGCCTTGGAGTTGCTCAAAGACCATTTGTATGAGGGTGCTAAGGTGTTGGACGTCGGCTCAGGTATCCCCGAGAAAATTTACAGCAGTGTGACCTCTTTTAATGAATTCACATTCTTTTGTGTGTGCAGACTATCCAATCAGAAGCATGTATGTGCACGAAAGAATGTGATTTAATTAAAAGTGGTTACACTTTTGAGCTTCTTGCTGTAATTACCACATACTGCAATAATTATTGCCTTAAGGCCTGGCTAAACGAGGAAACATGTTTCCAGAAACATTTGTAGTGCGCTCATGTTTCCCCAATGTTTCCCAGTTTAGCCATTCTCGGAAACAAAAATTGTAGCTGGAAACAATGTTTCGCTTATGGCTAAACTTATGGCAACAACTTCATCATAGCCGGACCCTTTTAATATTTCAGGTAGTGGTTATCTCACTGCGTGTATGGCCGAAATGGTAGGAAAAAGTGGAAAAGTAATTGGCATTGATCACATACCAGAACTTGTGGAGAAATCAAGACAAAACATAAAGCAAGGAAACTCTGATCTGTTAGACAGTGGTAGGATTCTTCTTGTGACAGGAGATGGAAGACAAGGATATACAGATGGTAAGTATCACTTACTAGAGGTATATCATCCATGCTCGAACCCTGGCCCACTCGATCTGGAGTCCAATGCGTTTTAACCATTTGTCCATCTCTCAGCTTATACATACATACATACTTTATAAGACTGTTGCTTGGTAACAGTCTTATAAATTTTACATCAGTAGCTGCTCCTTATCACATAATTTTTGAAACCATTAAATGGGACACATTTGTTTCTTTCAGATGCCCCTTACGATGCAATACACGTGGGTGCCGCAGCACATCCCATCCCTGATGCTCTCACGCATCAGCTAAAACCTGGCGGCAGACTCTTCATACCTGTGGGCCCAACCAATGGCGACCAATGGCTTGAGCAGATTGACAAGGATACAGATGGAAATATAGTGCGGCAAAAGTTGATGGGTGTGCGTTATGTACCTCTCACAGACAGAGCACAACAACATAGACCTTGAAAACTTAGAAGTTGGGGGAATTAAACATTTTTTGTGTATTATATAGATGCACATTAAAAACTTATCGTTAGTAGCACCTCATTGAGGATCATTGTCTAGTATGAATAATTATTATTGTCCGGTAAAGTGTTAAAGTTATTGACCGTAGTACTGGCCTCCTTTGCAGCTGTTAGACAGTTGGATCGTCATCTCAGGGGTAGGAGTACATCCCCAGGGAGGGGTACTCCTGATTTAAAGTGACGGGGAGGTGCAAATGGGAACATAAATTAAAACCTAAAAAAATCCCAAGGCTTGAAGCGAAATCCCCAAAAATCCAATGCTGAATTTTTAAACCTTTAAAGTCATTTACCGCTCATTCTCGTCCCCAGAGGCCACGATCCTTTTGGTCAGCACCAAGAATCGAGACCTCTGGCGGAACCAATTTTTTGAACATGCGCAGAGTACTCGTTCTATATTCTCAGCCAATCAGATTTGATGGGAAGTCCGAGATTCGCGGACTTCCGGTGTTGGAACCGGCCAGAGGTCTCGATTCTTGGTGCTGACCAAAAGGATCGTGGCCTCTGGGGACAAGAATGTTTACCGCTTTAACAACAAGTCTGAGTGTACTACATATCTGTAGCACTAAATACAGTAACATTTTTTTTTTACAGTGAACTTTTACCCCAAAAAAATCCCTACTAAAGTCAAACTACCCCAAAAAATACTTGCTAAAATTTTCTTACTTGTCATGAATTTCCAACCCAAAAAAATCCTTTGCACCTCTCCGTCACTTTAAATCCAGAGTACCCCCCTGGAAAGTAAATCCCGCCCCCCGATCGTTAACCACTGGGTTATGCTAATTTTGTATATAATACATACACGTAACCATGGTAACAAGGTGGTATAAAATGCTGGTTATTTACAGAGAGCGATCTACAGAAAAAAATTACATGTACTACTGTATTAATCCCACTACAAAATAGCAATAACCCAAGTAAAGTATTTTTTGCTTCTATCTATTGTCTTTCTTTTCTAAATTATTAAATTAATAAAGGGGCAGGTCACTCTAATTTATATTTGTGAGCTGCAAAGATAAATATTATTTTTAATCACTCTTTGGTGTTTTTCTACCTCAGTAAACTATAATAAATAACTTAAATTTATTGAGTTATACAATGTATTATTAATCGTGTTGTGAAGTCCCTTCAAAATTAATTTACTAAAATGTGACTTCTTTTCAATGGCCTGACAGAAATATAAAGTTAAGCTCAATTTCTTGTCCAACTTTTACCATCTCTTCTTTTTGGCTTCCTTAGTACTTAATTTATATTTTCTTACAGATAAAAAAAATATTTGATGGGGTCTATAATAATATTGGCCACAGAATAGACTATAATGGGGTAGGGGCTCTGAGAGACCAGCGGTACATTATAATGGGGTAGGGGCTCTGAGAGACCAGCGGTACTTACCCAGCAAAAGCTGACCCAAGTACCCTCCCCAGGGGTGTAGTAGCTGCTTCTATCACAAATTAAAATCACCTAAAATAACATGACCATCCCTTTAAATTATGTTGAGGTAGCTATAAATTATACAATGTACCCTTTGTTGGTTTATTGTCTATATGCTATACCTCGGCCGGCCTTTACTAGGGAAAAGAATCTTGTGCATCCCTTTCGTTTTATAAACAACAACACCTGTTGAATGGTATATTGCAATCCCATTTTCGTTTTTTTATTTTAGGTTTGTATCAATCAAAGAGAACCTAGATTTTTACATTTTCCAGTGGAGAGGGCATGCCCTCACACCCCCCAGGTTGTTGGGCCTGTGGCACAAGGTTACTTTGTGCACTCGCCACAACTGCTAGGGCCCCCCGTTTCTGATTTTCCTGAATCTGCCCGTTATGCTCACAGTTTTTAAGAAAACCATGGCAAACAATTTAAAGCTTATTAAAGGTGCAGTTACACTAGTAATACCCCTAGGCAATTCATAAAATATTCAATACAGCGTTGCCTCAATCGAATAGAACTTGGTTCTACTTCTCGTAACGCAACATGTCCATTTCAGGGGATGTTATACTAGGGAATTTTTTGCGCAACTTCTCTCACAAAAAATTGCAAGATACATGTAAGTTGCAGGAAAAATTACCTAGTGTAACTGAGTGCCTTGAGGGTAGAATTTATCAAAATTAATTGCCAATTTTAGGATGTGGGCTTTGTACAGTCAGTAATTGCACTGACTGCTCATAGCAAAGCATTATTTTGATCTTTCAATGTGCATCGGGTCCCCGGCTTTCCTGTTGGTAACACATTAATAATTTTGTGCTGTGTTACGTAATGAGTGGTACGAAACATTGCACAAAAGAAAACTGTTTTCTATTAAAAGTAGAAACATTATAATTCCTTCATGTCTGGAGGACAATTTTCAATTGGTTAAAATTTTATGAAAGCGGCCTGAAAAATGCAACTTTGGTGCATACATTTGCAAATCTTCGTTGAAGCACTCTAAGAGTTTCCGATTGTTATAATCCAATCAAGAAACAGGGCGAGTACTCCATTGTCAAATTGTCACGCCAGCATTCAAGTGAGCAAAAAAATATAAAAAAAATTTCAGATAAAATCAAGAAATTCTAGAGCCAGGATGGTGTCAATTAACTTTTATTTTTTACAAATCTCTGAACTACATAGTACTAAAAAAACAACGCACATACATGTATTTTTGCGATTACTTCCAGCCCTTCCTTCCATGCATTCATCTGACTAATAATAACATGGCATTTTGCCCTTTTAGAATTCAAATACTAACTAAAATTAAGTCGCAGCTGTTTCAGCCGCTAAAAACAAAATTACTGCACGACTACTTTCAAACCACAAACTTGAATTGACACATTACACACAAAAGTTAAACATACTACTTGTATACGGTGCTGATGATTAGAACAGACTACTACTAACAAGAGCTTTACAGCAAGGGGCCCAAAAGTGCGACCACTTTTACTTAATTCACATTATTTTGTGCATGTCCAATCAGAAGCCGAAGATAGCTATCCTCGGCTTCTGATTGGATAATATGCGTGCACAAAAGAATTTGAATTAATTAAGTGGTCACACTGTTGGCCCCTTGCTGTAAAGCGAGACGATAATTATCATTGTGGTCAACAAATATTTTTGCGTTTTTACAGTTCTCCAAACAAGCTTTTTTCTTTTCTGTGGTATCACACTCTTGTCAACTTTCACTTATAAACTATCAGTCCTCGGGTTCTGGCAGAAAATATTGCGTAGCCCAAGTGCCTTCGATTCCCTCTACTCTGACAACACTATAAAAATTTTGTGAAAGTATGTCGTCACTTTCATCATCGATTTCTCTGACGTCATATGCTTTGTCATATTTGACCTCCAGCACGTCAATCTTGAATAAAAAAGAAAATGCAATAAGTTCAACAGTTACAGAAAACATGCAACAATAACAATATTTTTATATATAAGAAGTATACCCTAAATATAAACTATTAATAGCTTATTGACTGTGCAGCTCAGTGAAGTGAAGGGAATAATCAAATGTCAGTTCTGTTGCATATTGCATCATGCATATTACGATGAAAAAAGTTTTGAAAGTTTGAGATCTTTCCAAGACCATTTTGGTGCCAAAAATTCACATACATGTGTGAAATAATTTAAATAAATTGACAAAAATTATTGACCTGAATTGATGACATAATGTGTTTACTGTTACCAGACATAATATTGTGCTATTTAAAACAACCTATTTGACACAGTGTCTGAGACATCGCATTGCTGCCAAAGAGAAGTCAAAACCAAGAGGGGGGGGGGAGACAGGGGCCCGGGTCTGTCTGAACTTCCTGCTTTTTCCTGGGGAATTCCTTGGGAATTCCGCTTCCTGTCCTCTCTTTCCTGCCTCCTGCAGACTTCCCACACCCCCCCCCCCCCCCCCCCCCCACAACCCAAAGCAACAACAGCTAGCTAGTGTTGTCATGATTTCCTAGATTTTTCTTAGTAATAATTTGCAGAATAAAGTTCCTTACCTGTGTTGTATCTTTAGTATCTCCTATCATGTCAAATTTTGTTATGTGAAGTACAGGTAGCTTCTTGTCATCAAAATTTGTTTGGAAAGCTTCACTAACATCAACCAACGTTTCCCGCATTTCTCCCATGAAACAGAGTTCCATTTTCTTCGGGCTATCTTTTTTCTTTAGGACATAACCTGGAGTATCTGCAAGGTTCAGACACAGAATTAATGTTTTCTATTTTATACAGGAATTCAATTCCTACAAGAGTAAAAACGATGCCATAAATGTTACAGGGTTCTCTGCCAATAACTTTTTCATCAACAACTGTAGTTACATTTACAGTCAACTATCTCTAAGACAGACACCATCGGGACCGGCACCAACTGTCCGTCTTAGAGGTGTCCAGCTTATAGAGAGTTTAGATGCAGTAAAATGTCTGAAAAATGGCGTGCAGGGACCAACACCAGGTGTCCGTTTTATAGAGGTGTCCATGTTATAGAGGTGTCCGTTAAGAGAGAGTTGACTGTATTTCATTGTACAAGCGTAACAAGGTGACACATGGGATAGCCAACACCTTCTTTCACTTTGTGTTACAGCGCTTATTTCACAGCCGTAACACTAAATATGTCTCATTGTTAGTGACACCCCTTCTGGGTGTTACGGGTTGCAGGTTCAACTGAGAACACCAAGTTAGAATTTAAAATAAGAGACTGCAGACATGCAACATCAGCATGGAAATTTTTCACTTTTACAGTCAAGAACTAAAATTGGCTTTTGAAACTTAAAACTTATTACATGTAATGGGATAAAATGACACATTTTCAAGGATAATAAGCATATAATAAAGTACCGTAGACCCCTGCTATCTCAAACTCTCAAGGGAACAAAATATTGTTCGAGATGGCGGGAATTCACCTGGGGTGGTGTCAAATTTCATAATTTTCAACAAAATTGAACTAGTATACAAATTACTGACCTGTCAGTGCTCTCAGAGTCTGCTCTATAGGTCTCTTTATACAATATTAGCAACCCATACTGTTTACAGCAGGGATTTACAGTATTATGTAAGTGTTTCTTTTTTCAGTGAACAAAACATGCTTATGTATGGCAATGCTTTCTTGGTCAACGTCCTAACTGAGTCAAATGGTGTTCATTTAGGCCAAGGGAAATTACACTTTGTTTGAGATGATGCATATGGGGATTCGAGATAACCGAGTTCAAAATAGCCTAGAGTAAAATGACTGAAAAACTGTAAGCTGAAAACCAAGGGAAGGGTTTCAGTTTGCGATAGCGGGGGATTCGAGATATAGGGGGTCTACTGTATATTATTGTTTGTCTCATGATGTAGTCACTTCGATATAGATCGCGATATTTTGACTGCTTACTGCCAGTCTTCATCAGGGGATGGGGTCGACGTATAGTTATAGGCCGGAATAAGTGCAGTATATACCTTACTTACCAACACAAAGTAAATTATTATTTCTGCAAGCTATTTCCTAATTTTAAGTTTTAATACCATTCGCCCTTTAGAAACGAGAATTCGAAGCAATCCGGGGCGAGTATTGTCTCCTACGCAGCCGTTATTTGTGTCGTAACGGCTGCGTAGGAGATCAGACTAGGGCGAGTACATCCCCAGTAATGGTCCCACAAGCGACTGCGAGATGTGACTCGCCCCAGATTGCTTCTCGTTTTTATTACTAAAAGTCACATGGCATTGAATGGATAAATAAAGACCGCCTGGATACAGTTATGCACGTGATGTCACAACAAATTTATTCACAAACATTATATTATATATTGGTTTATATTATATTATATTGGTTGGACAGTGATGGAATGTTTCAGCATTTATTTTAAAACGCGAAAATAGCTCAAATAAAATAGGGAACTTATGAACTTAATATTCAATAAGATCAGATATCCTACTTTTTCGCAATACTCGGGGGGTCGTGTTGTTCGTTTGCAATATTATTGGTTTCAGTAGCACTGTTTGTTTACAAAACGTACAGATTTAATAACAAAAACCTGAGGCAAGGCAAGACCAAACACAAGCTAATCGGCGGCTCTGGTCAGATTTCTGGAGAAATTTTTATATCACAATGAAAGCTGCAAGAAAATTCCCACGTGCTCCACGCACATTTCGAACAAAGGATGCACTCAAGTTTTTAAAGACAAAAGAAGTTCAAGAACATACAAGCTAAACCAAGGAGAATTTTTAAAATTAGTAACTTTCTGAGCCGTTTCTCCACAAGCTGGCTTTGTGTAAAAGCTAGAAAAACATGCGAAGCTCAAGCTGAATATATTTGGTTCGTGTTCGATCGCGCGCGGCCGTACACGCGGTTTGATCACGAACGTGTTGTAGATCGAGCGGCTTTCGAAGGGTCAAAGACAATTTTTTCCCACAACACTAATTTTAAAAGGTACAGTAGCGTAATAAATGAAAAATTTACCTTTCGTTGGTTCTTCTAAATCCGCAAGAATGCACTCGACTGTGTCCGGTTCTTGCTCTTCGTCTTCTTCATCATCATCTTCATCGTCTTCGTCGACCTCTCCATCTCCTGCTCCGTCGTTTTCGTCGTCGTCGTCGTCTTCTTCTTCGTCCTCTTCGTCCACTTTTTTGTCTCCAGCTCCGGCCCCTTCATAATCTCCGTCCTTGTCATCGTCCTCGTCTTCAAGGTCTTCCTCCTCTTCCTCTTCATCATCGCTCGCGCCTTCCTTCGCCGCTACGCGATCACGTGCCTCCACGGCAGCCCGCCGCTTCGCTCTGACATTATTTTCAGCTTCTTCGGGCTCTTCTTCGTCCTCTTCGCTCGAATGCTTGCGTTTTCTTGGCATTTCTGGAATCTAAAAGCACCCAAGAAGAGCCTTGGAAGGAAAATGCAGCGAAATCGCGAAGAAAACGGCCTCGGAAGGTGATAACGAACAATGGCTGGAAGTAATAAACCGCGTGGGGGGAAATCAGGAAAATTTGAATCTGGACAAAGGACGCCAAATGGACTTCGGGATTATAAATGCTGTGGAACAATACTTCCGCACGTGTTGTGGCAAACAAAAAGTAGAAAGCTCATTTCTTCTTTTATAAAGAAAGTGTATTGTAAAAGAATATTGAAAGACAAAGAAGGAAAAAAAGAATAAACAATTTACAATGAAGCTGTGAAATTCAATGTAAAATTTGATCGCGCAAGTCCATGAACCAGATGTTCAACATTTTCTTAGGAACGTGACGTTTTCTTCAGTTTAAAATAGTTTTTTGTTATTCCCATATGTACACTTCTTTAATCTTGCTATATTTTGTTTTCAGTTTCAAAATTTCTTTTTTTATCGCCGCTTACAGTTCGCGCAAAGGAAAAAGGAAAAAAAATCCCTCTGGCACCCAGGGTAGCCTTTTAGAATTTGACCCTTTTTTACGGAACAAATTCTTTCTATTACGAACTACTATTAAAATAATTTATTCAAAAAATGTAACCTAATTTTTATAAATGCAAAATAAAAATTGTTGTTATTGTTGTTGTTGTTCTTTGTACTCTCCGATAGTTCTGCTGCAACTTTTCTATCAACCAAGCTTTCAAACTAAAGATTTCGGGACAAAAAGTATATTTTCCTAAAGACACATCATGAACACGACAAGCTACAAGGTTGGCATTGTTGGTGGGTAGGGTGGCGCAAAAATGGATATCGAACACATACTCGATCCGAAAAGCTAAGCACGACAACACTCTTGCACGCTCTACGGACCTACATTTACAGTCGTGGATCCGGTGCACGCCGGAACAAAACGTTTGCTGACGGAATTTGAGAAGGAGCTGGGAGCTCAGAAGATAAAACGTATGCATGGTATGTTACGTTTTATAAGTTCCATACATTTTTCTGAAATCTGAGGTGTCAAGAGAGGTAATTGGTATATATCATATAATTATTCCCTCAAATTAACATGTGGTCTCTGTAGTGTAGTGGTTATCACGTCCGCCTCACACGCGGAAGGTCGCAGGATCGACCCCTGCCAGAGACAATTTTTTTTTTCACAATTTTTTTTTCACAATTTTCCCCTAAAAATATGTCATGTCAAAGACACTTTTTGCACTTTTAATTTTTTTCCCTGAAAATATCTTATAACCTCTCCCAATAATCAACTTTTCCATTCAGAGCAACCAAACTAATCAGGGAAGACTGGGTTCGATAAATTTTATCGAACACGCGATCCACATGTTCCCACCCATCGATGAATCGAACACGAACAGTATGCAATCGAACGTTCGATTTGTTTTGATTGCTGATTGAAGAAATCGAAGAAACAACAACAAGATGCATGTTTTGCCACTGGAAAACTGAGTAGCCTGCGAACAAGCTCTCGGGGGTGGGGGTGGGGAAGAGCCCTCTTTCTCTCACTCCTCTATCCCCCAGGGGGTAGGTACTCTGTGAAAACCTGTTACCATACATGTATACCAGACCATGTTCAGCCGCACTTGCAACCCTAGTCTGGACTAGACAACAAAAATCCCTACCCTATCCCAATTTATGTAAGACTCTTTCAATTCCAAGTGTCATTCTAGACTAAATTATTCATACCACTTATCAGTTTCTGGTAAATGATGCCCTTTTCTTGACCAAAACTCTCTGAGGGGAGCAGGGGAGAGGATAGAAACAGGTAGATGGGATATTTAGCTGTCTGTTCCTGGCCCGGGGGGGGGGGGGGGGGGAACTCCCATATGAAAGTGACAGGGATGCTCATCGGAAATTTAACCCCTAAAATTTTATTTCATTCACATAGTTTTAATTTTGTTAGGCGCATTTGATCACATTTACATGTTAATTTGCGCCATATAAATAATAAATATTATTATTATTATTAAAAGGGACCAATCTGGGCGTGGCTCAAGCCTTTTTTACCCCCATTATACACAGGGGGGTTCCTGGCATTGATAGTGTTTGGCATTTTATGGGGACAGTTGATAATAAACTTTTCTTCAATCACTAAATCAGCAGTTTATTATGTATATTTATACAAAAATGAATAATATTACAATCTTGAGACTCACAAGGTCAAATAGACAAGAAAATTGTGATAAAAAACATGTTTAAAAAATGTCAGTGCCTTTGGAAACCTAACTGCATGATACAAAAGTGGAAAGCGGGAAATATGAAATATAAATTAATTATCAACTTGTATATTACAATAATATTATATACTATAACATCATTCAATAATAACTAATTCCCTCTTATATATTGTATTTATCCTCAGGTATATTGCTACATTCCCATCATAAGTTGAGTCACAAATTATTATCAATTTAAAATGTGCAAAGGTCTTACCTGAAGAAATAATAAAGACAATTAATCTCCCTTAAAGTCAAACCACCGATAAAAAGACACCTAATATAGAGAAGTGTCCCCTTATGGACCTTTATGGGAGGGGCACAAGCACACCTCTTTTTTTTTTTGCATCAGGTAACAAACGTAGTGTTCGTGTACCTCCCGCCATGCCGATCGCCGGCAAGCCAGCTCGTTTTTGCGGCTATCGCTGCTGCTCGCGCGCGCATTATTTTGTGAGCCTGTACATGGCCAGTACCATGGCTCTGTGTCCCTTTATTCAAGGAATGTCCTTACTCGTTACTGCAGGTTACAAAATAATGTATAGTATTCCTGGGAACATGACTTAGTGTCCTCTTATGGGAAAAGAAGTTATGACATATCAAAAAGATACTCTATGCATACAGAGCGCTGAGTAGTGACCCCGGGGAAGGGAGGGGACTTCCATATAAAAGTGATGGGGTGATCGCTGTACCTTTTAGGGGTTAAAATTCGTGGTTTGGTACTGCTTAGGGTGTTAAAATCTATAATGACCGCCGTTGGAGTTATTCCGGAACCTTTTAGGGTATTAAGTCGGGGAAAAATATGACAGATACTAGTTTTGTCTTAGAATAAAATTGGTACCTCTCCACACCCGCAAAGTTAGATTTTGGTACCTTTTAGGGGTTATTTTCAAAATTTCCGACGATCACCCCCCCCCCCCCCCATCACTTTTATATGAGAGTCCCCCCCGGGGGGTAGTGACATGCACAAATGGCTTCCCTAGCTTTTAATCTTTGGTCACCCTTGGAACCTTACATGTACCTCCTCTGGACACAGGCTCTAATTAGAATGGGAACTGCCCCCTGCGGCTGGATTGTATTCCAGGCAAGTGAGTGGGAATTAAGGAGTTAAAGTTTTCCAAAAGAAAAAAGCCAAAACAGAAGTGTTCCTAATGAAAAACGCCAGCCATTAAATAAACAAGCATATTCGCAGAAATATACAAAAATTATCAGTTTGACATGTCCATTTTAATTTTAAAGGCTCAGTAATTAGCTAATGTATATAGAGCAGTCTTCAATTGAGTGTCGCAAGTAATATGCGTTTGCTTCGGTTTTGCTTTACTACACTGTGATTGGTTTGAAAACTCGCGCCACTTTCTTAACCAATCAGATGCCAACCTAAAACCTATCGTGACTTGATCACACGCGTTTTCCCTCGCTTGGTGCCTGTCACGTGTATTTGTTTTGAGTTCTGATTGGTTCCTTGTGTTGTTTTCGTCTATTATGATTGGCCAGAGTGATTACTTTGGTTTTGGTTTTACTACACTCAATTGAAAACTGCTCTATGCATAGTTCCCTAGGCTCGATTTTCTTGACTAATTTATGTTTTACTTTGAATAAATAAATAATTAATATTCTTCACAGAATTACCTGGAAAAAAATTACAACATTACATGAAGCTGGCTGCAGGATCGAACGCTGTCTCTACAACCAAACACATTGTACTGTTGCAGAAACAAATTCAGCTAACAACAGCCGCAGAATATTTGTAACCACACATATCAAAATTTGGAAGTTACAAATTAACCACATTTTTTAACAATGTCAATTACCGGTAATCAATATTTATTTATAATATTTATTTGTCATTGGAATGATGGTATGCTCTCAAAATTGTATCCTCTTTGCCCTTTTGTAGCTCTGTATATGTAAATTATGTGATATCCTGAAAAACAAAACAAAACAAAGCGATTAAAATCAGAAGAGCTGCAACTATATTGTCTTCAAAAGCACAATGTACTATATGTCCGACTAAGGCTGTGTTCACACTTGGTGCCCGAGCACGGTGTCCGAGTACGATTCTCGCTGGGCACTAATGTGAACACACCTTTTTTTCAAGTACCCACGCCAGAATTCGGGCACGGTGCCAGTGCCCGAGTACAAGGTCTTGACCTTGTACTCGGGCACGGCCAACATGTCGATATCTTGGGTACTCAGTGTGTGAACACAGCACCATTTTGTGCTCGTACCCAGGCACTAGTGCTCGGGCACCAAGTGTGAACATAGCCTAAGGCCCCATTCAGACTAGGTGCCTGTTCCAGGGTACCGAGCCCGGGCACTAAAAATACATTGTTCAGACACCTCAGTACCCTGGACCAAGCAAGTTCACACTCGGGCAGGACGCTTAGTGCCCAAACATTTGTATACGTTTTCCATACTGTTCACTATGTGCAATTCATGTGTTATTGTTTACTGCAAGTACACATGGGGAAAAAGCACAGGAACTGACAAAATTAAGCCTGTTCAGACAAGTGCCCATGCCCAGGAACGGTGCCTGGGGACTACCCCTGGAGCCGTGCATGGGCGCGGTGCCCAGATTTTTGTTCGGGCACCAACAAAAAGCTATGTTCAGACTGGTGCCGTGCCTGAGAACTGGGCACCTAGTCTGAACCATTTTTGTCAGACAAAGCAAAAATTATGCATCTCTTAGACAAAAATTGCAATCAACGAGAAAAAATTGTGCAGACATTACACACATGTATGTATGACCACAGGTGGTTTTTGTCGGACATTGGCCAATGACTGACTGACATTGTTCTATTAATACATGTATATATAGAGGATATTGCACAGCAGCACAAAGACATGTATTTTATTTTCTCATGGATGATAATGCCTGCTGGGGTCAAATCCCTAAGTTGAAATGGGAAATATTAATGACGTTTAAAGAGGTCCTTTTACCTGAGAGTCAAAGCTGGTATTGATAGACTCAGGCTAAAATATAATTTATTAAATTATATATTCCCCCACATTTAAACCACATATATCTAAGTGAAAATCAGCTTTGAAAACATTCCAGTGCCTAAACTAGCACATGAACATACCTCCAGGAAGAATGCAGATAGCAGCGCAAACAAAAAATATAACACTCTTCATTCCTGCAGGGTAAAAAAAAGTCCAACCTAAGTAATGTTATGATTATGCAGGTGCAATATTTACAGTACTGCAACTTTCAATAACACAAATGTTCACTTCAACAGGATCAAAAGGTCACATCTGTGGGTTGTGGTTGGTTGATTTCGATCCATTTTTTTTCAGGGTCCATTTCAATGGTAGTCATTATGATTGATGGCAGTGAAAAACGCAATGAATTATTGATAGTTGAGTTTTGAACTTCAGAGTTCGCGTGTTATTGCAAGGCGCAATAACATTCTGTGCATAGAGTACTAATATAAAAGTTGTGACGTCACAAATTTTCAAATTTGCGAAATTATGAAATTTTATCAGCTATTCAGAGGAAGCACGCCAAAAACGTCCACTTGCCAAACATAAGCTCTCCATTGCAATTTGTGGCCGAGATATAGAGGTTCAAAGTTTGGTACCGTCCCATACAAACCTCTCTAATTTTGCACCTGTTCTACACTGAAGGAACAGATGCAAAATTAGAAGGGTTTGTATGGAAAAATTAAAACCTGAAGTGCCCATATCTCAGCTGCAAATTGCAATGGAGAGCTAATTTTTGACAAGTGGACGTTTTTTGGCATGCTTCCTCTGAATAGCTGATCAAATTTCATAATTTTGCAAATTTAATTTTTGTGACATCATGACTTTAGTACTCTATTGAGTTCTTCTTCAAATGAATACATTATTGGAGAAACAATAATTTTCAAACTTAAAAGTAAGGAGAGAATTGTGCAAAGAATACACACCATCCTGTTCTGTAGCTGCTAGGATTATTCCAGCTAAAAGAAAAGCTGGAAAGAAACACAAATATAAAAATTAGACAAAGTGTTCAATTAAGTATCTCCAAGAAAACCATAATTTTATCAGAGATGGTGAAATTTTTATTTTCAGCGTGAGGATAATGCTAGCCTGCGATCAGGCCAATTTTTTTGCGCTTTCATTTACTCTTCGTCTTTTACATGGTCGCACTCCTCCATAAAGAGAATGTACAGAGTGCGAAAAATTAGCCTGATCGCAGGTTAGGATAATGCAGTTAGAGTGATCTGTAGTCAATTATATAATTTATATACAGTCAAACCTGTATTAAGCAGACACACAGGTTTGACTGTATAGTAAACCCTTTGGAGAGTTGAAGATGGTCTTGACTTCCTTATTTTCAACCTTACGCTGTCGCAGTGAAACATTCAGTTGTCATTATTTCGACCTGTTCCTCTCATTTCTTTATTCTAGTTGCTTGTTGTTTTAGGGACCATGACTACCGTAAAGTTCCAAAAGTAACGACCCCTCCCTCGAAAGTAGCGACCCCCCCGAAAGTAACGTTAAAACTTTGTGGCTGCTAATAAATCCCGAAAGTAGTGAGCCCTCCGAAAGTAGCAACCCCCCCAAAAGTAGCGAGACCAAGGTTTTTTTAATTATACACATACATATTTGTTTTCCAATCAATAGTCAAATTTATTTAGTAATAATCTTCATGCAGTATCATAACGTGATCACATAAAGGAACTTTACAACAAGGGAAGGTATCGATTATGCCACAAAGCATTAAATAAATGTTTTTTCATGTTGCGCAGTGTAAAAACAAAACCTGTATAATTTTATTTAACGATTTTTGCTCCCCAAAAGTAACAACCCCCCGAAAGTAGCGACGCCCCAAAAGTAGCGAGTCCCAAAAGCTGCTAATTCCGAAAGTAACGAGGGTCGTTACTTTCGGAACTTTATGGTAGTTCACATAGTGCCGTCAATCATACAGTGTCAGAGCAATACATGTCAACATACCAATTCCAGCCACGAACAGCAGAAAGGCAGCTGTGACAGTTTTCCAATTTTCTCTAATTCTTGGATGTCTAAGCCAACTATTGACAAACAAAGAAACCCTCAATGATCAGTGGAACAAACTCAGCAAGTCTCTAAATAAACGAAAGAGAGTGCTACATAACTATAATATACCTGCCAACTTTCCTAAGTCGAATGCGTGTGATTTTCGTATCCATATTACCCGAATTTCAGAAAAATTTCCGACAACTTCCGAACATTGCCAAAGATGTTCCGACGACTTCCGAACATTGCCGAAGATTCCTGAAGATGTTCCGATGATTTCCGAATGCTGCCGAATGTCGAGGTGTGAAGCTCAAAATCTCGGCACGATCTTGCTTGTTTATATTTAGGACTCAAACGCGACATTTAGCGCCATTCATTGGACTATTTTGGGTGGAAATTGAATCCAATTTTTCACGTTAATGGTTAAGAACAATTAGTCCGGAATTGTGAGTCAGGCGTGTGAAATTATCCTGTATGTGTGTGATCGATGTTTTCGATCCGCAGGCGTGCATGTGACACACGCATAATGCATGTGAGTTGGCAGGTATACTATAAAATCCTAATATTACTATACACCCATTTATTGAAAGGTCTTCTTTGATTCGGGGACTACACACACGACAGGGTATTAATGGAGCTCGACATGGGCATACTTAATCTAAAGGGGGGACTATTCACGTGGGACTATTCATGTGGGGTATTTAATCTAAGGGACTACAAGGGGGGGGGGGGGGGGTGGTATAAAGGGCCGACTATACATAGGGGATCTAATTAAGATGGGACAGTACTATATTTTTACACATAGGGGGGTCTAAATGGGATACCATGTACTTGTACATGGGGTATAAAATTGAAGGGTTTTATTTACTGATGGGAACTTTATATACATTAGGGGTTAACAGCAGAACCCCTCTAACTCGAACTCGGTTAACTCGATCTTCCCACTATCTCGAACTCAAACCCATTCCCTTGCCCTTGTTTTCAGTTATTTACTAACAGCTAACTCAAACCTCCACTATCTCAAACTATTTTGTGTTTCCCTTGGGAGTTGGAGTTAGCGGGGTTCTACAGACTAACTGTATTTGTATGAGGGGTTTTTTAATCTAAAGAGGCTGGAAGTATACTTGGGGAGATAAAGGGACAATCATGACCCATCCATGGCCTGATGGGAGTAAAATGCTTGATCACTCTAACAAAATCACAATTTACCAGAAAGTACAGTATTTAACGCTAATACTCACAAAAGTGTTTCCTTTTTAAAGCTACTAACATCTTCTTGAGAATCAAATTCTAGCGAGTTTCCGCTGCAAGAGATTAAAAACGCAAGACACTGATCATGAGCAGACATCATAATACATGAGTTGAAATGCCCGGTTACTAAGCTCTTGATGCACTGAAGCATGCTTTTGTGTTGACACAGAAACTTCTCTCAAAAAAAACTCTTGAATGAAGAAATTATGACAAAAAACTTCCATGGAGAGAACAATCATGTGCCTAGTAAGTAGGTACTGTAGTCATGCCCTTCACATAATAACAGAGTTGAAATTTACATGAAAAAAAAACTATGTTCATTGAAGCAAAGTTAGTTTTGTTTAGACTCAACTGTAAACTTTTTTAGTTTTATTTTTTTTTTATCTGCAAGTGCGGCTTATACGCCGGCGTTTACGGTATATTAGTCTGCACTCAAGCCAAAGTGGCCCACACCGCTGGTGGAACTTATCCCAGTTTTTGTAGCATGAAGCAACATACATTAGGCTGGAATATTGCTATTAAATAGTACTCTCCCTGGATGGGAAGGTAGTCCATCACTGGTAACCCCCAGCATTTTTGTTTGCAAGTGTACTTGCGAGTCCTGCATTAAAGGTCAAATGCAACGAAATTTGGTATTTTTTCTTTTGTCGCGAAAACTGTGCTTTATACTCACCCTGGCATCATTCATACTCAACCCTCAAAAGCTGGTTTGTGGTGCTTAAAAGGCACAAAATTGGACAATTTCCGAGAATTTCCGACGGCTGAACGAAAACGAACCAGAAATGACCGCGCTTGGAATGGAAACGAATGTATGTTTTTTGTGACGTCATATGTGGTGAGCTTATTTTCACGCGTGTTTTCGCTCGTGTTTTCGCGTGTGTTTGAAGCTTGTAATTTGCTTGGGTCAAGTGTTCTGGGTTTGTTCGGAGATTATTCCATAGCCGGTATTGACGAAAATGGATGAAGACCTTGACATCTCCTTTGAAAATGCTCAAATACAACAAATTAATAATCTCATCCATTCCTTGCATCTCTTCTCGTCGTTTAAGGGAATGTAAAAAAGCTTATGCCTGATTAGGGACCTTAAACAACCACGACGGTGACGGAAACGAGAACGTCACAAAACAATAGATTTAATTAGTAGTACAATTATTGCTCCGCACATGCGTTTTGCATTTTAGTACATTTCTTTGCCGTCCTCTGCAAAACAACACCGTCAAATGACCAAATTCACGGTATTATGGAGAACGTGAACACACGACGGTGAATTTTCCTTTCTCTCTCTGGACTTGAACTCTGTCCCTGGCCTGCGAATTCAGCTCCTGGACGTGTTGGAATAATCGCAAAATAGTTTATAGGAATGTGAATTCACTTTGTAAGTGACGTTTTTGAACAGTTGCTACAATAATTGTTAAAATTATTAAAAGCAGCACAAAACACCACACTTGTTGATGTTTTGAAACTGCAGAATTTCAATTCCCGCTCTTCTCGCGGACTCTCGCGTGAGCTTCCCATTTCCGACAATTTTCCGAAGTTTGCCCGAACGCTTCATCGATCCGTTTGTGGAAGCGAAAAAAAGGCGGTTTTCAAAGTCGAATATCTCGGCGACGTTTTGTCTAAATCGTTTCAAACTTCAGAATATGATTATTCATAATATTCCCTATGATTTCGACTTAAAACTAATCTTATTAAAATTTCATTGCATTTGACCTTTAATGTCTAAATGAACCACATACCCAACACTCTCAGTCTTCCTTCTATCAGAATTTGCACCATATGAACTTGACGAGGCTTGGAACTACAAATTTAAAAGAAAAAACCATGGCAAGTCAGTACAGTCATGTTTATATAGTTAATTAGAGAATAATTATTTTTGAAAGATCAAATGGGTGAATCCTCTGACTCATTTAGCAAAAAATTTGTTTCCACAAAAAATTCTACAGACTCCATAATCTCAAACATAGGTATGCAATATGCGCAGAAACAATGACATGTTGGGGATTTGGGGATAATGTCAAGCTGTTGGTAGCCAAAATAGCAGACCAAGTAGATTTCTTGAGTAACAATAATTTTGTGGTAGAAAATGCTTAAAACTCTGACAAGTAAACTGGGCTTGGCCTTGTAACAGGTTTTTAAAATTATGGACACGAGGCAGCATAGCCAGCTAAAGCAGACTTTGGGAGCAACTTCTGAAGTTCATCTGAGGACACTACTGGAGAGGGGAAGGAGCGAAGGGGAGGAGGTAGAGGGACCACTTACTTAAGTTGTGACGCTGCATCGATTATCATTTATTTATCAAAATTCTTCTTTATTGCTAGACATTACATTTTACTGTTATAATAATCCACCCATTTACAGCAAGGCGCCCAAAAGTGTGACCACTTTTAATAATTGTTATTCACATTCTTTAGGCGTGCAGACTACCAAATCAGAAGCCGAAGAATAGCTATCCTTGGCTTCTGATTGGATAGTATATTCACACAAAAGAATGTGAATTAATTAACAGTGGTCACACTTTTGGGTGCCTTGCTGTAACCATATTTATCATGCCACCCTTTTATTTCTTGATAATTTATTATTTTAATTAATAATTATTATCATGATGGAAGGGAAGATGACACATATGTTCAAATTTAAACTTAATATGAATAATGCAGTGTTTTTTTTTCTGTTTTAATTATAACAATTTTAAAGCATTTTTCATAATATTATCATTTATTTCTCAAGATGAGACTAGGATTCAGAAAACAACGAGAAATAGATTAGAGAATTATATATTTTATTAGTAAGTCAGTCTGATGCGGTACAAATAAATTAAATCATAATGAGAATCTCCATCACTTATTTATGACCAAAATCATGAATTATAAATTGAAAAGAATTGAAAATTACAATTTGTAATGAAAAGCATTCTTTATACCATTATTTTGTTTTCGCATTCAATTGTCTTGTGATACACATATTTTATTTTCACAAATTAATGAAAATTCAGTTTTGTTAAATTAAACAATTTTGGAAACCTCAAACCTCAAGATAACATGAATGAAAACACCACAGGAAAGGGTAATTTTCCACTGGCTGAGTGAAACGAAAAAAGTGGAAAATGTTTTTCTCTCACACCGCTGGGGCCTGGGTATAGGTCATGTGACCGGTGAGGTGGGCAGTTGTTTTTGTTGTGGCCGCCATTACTGACCTTCCCACTTACCCACCCAAAGAATTTCAGTAGTATTTTTGTTGTATTTTTTAATTTCGGCGTTATACAATGTAACTAATGTACAAAGCTTGTAATTTTGGAAGCTTCCCAGTTTTAGCGTGATATGTGTATAGTTTTTGATTTTACAATAAAGGTCAGGCTTGCGACGGTCGGCTTGACATGGCTACCAGTGGTGCGTGAGAAATAATATTTCCTCACATATTTTTTTGCTGGGGTGATTTCATTATCTGCCCCTAGAAGGGGTAATTATTTGTGTGGAGTTGTAAACTTAGTATATTAAGGAGGTTTGCACTAATAATATTTATTATTTGCACGCATCTTACTGCACATGCAATTCATGTAGCCACGTCACGCATTGTCAGACTGAGAGCGCATATGGGCCTGAGGAAGAATTATTTAACTGGCAAGTGCTAGCTAGTGGCATCTGCAATAACTTTGCATTAATTCCCATGGATGCATGGTGCCCCCCTATACATGTATTTCTTTTGATAGACCACTTTCTCTATTGATTCTCTACATCTTGTGAAAAAGTGAAACAAATCTGAGCCCTAGAATTTTGTTGATATTGTGGTTTGCAGTTTGTAATGTCCTTCTAATATGCGTCTAAGACAACTTGAAAGGACATCACCAGTTGAAGATATTTTCTTAACAGACCCTCTAATTATAATTTTACACACAAACGTTTTTCTCTGAAGGACAGATGGGTAGGACCAATCTTAAACTTGGGGATCATCACCTTGTAGTAGTGGCAAGGTGACTTGTGTGTCTCCATAACTCTGGAGATACACTGGCTGGAGTCTCATACTCCTGACAGGGTCATCCATACTGAGGGGTGGCGAATAGGTCGCCACCTGACGACTGATGAGCCTTGTCTATCAAAAATAATGAATCTCGGCAAATTTAAGCCGAGTCTCGGAATCTCTGCGTTTAAAAAAAGTGTCTCGGAATCTCGGGCTCGGCAGAAATAGGACAATCTCGGAGTCTCGAATTTTGAATCTTGCAAATGCAGTTTCTTGTATACTCTATTTTCTCGTAGTTTTGGATCACTGCGTCTCGGGCTCAGATTTTTGGAGCGCTAAGTCTCAGGCTCGGATATTTAAACCAGGGTCTCGGCGTCTCGGCAAGTCTCGGATTTACCATTCACCACCCCTATATACTGGACAGGTCATTAAGGGTAGAGGCGAGCACAACAAAACACCCAAAGAACTTTGTAAACAAGTTTCAAGTCTACAAAAGACCAGGGCTTGGTTGTTTGAAAGCCATTTTAAATGACATTTAAGCTTATCCAGGATTAAAAGTTAAATTAAGGTTTTAATTTCTTGTGTATAAAAGTGTTTTTCACTGTTAATGTTTTGTGGAGTTTGACTGAACGGAAATATAAAACTGAAATGAAAATTCACTCTAATCCTGGATTAGCTTAGCGAGACAAGAGCCAAAAAAAAAAACAGCTGCTCTCACAGGTTACCAGGCCCTGGACTAAAACTAAATTAGCAAGAAAAATTAAACACACAGAGAGAAGAAATAGGAATTACAATAATTTTATTAGCATGTTAATTTAAAGGTTTATTGAGAATTCAAATTAAATTAAGCAGATGGAGATTTCTGGCAGCAAGTAAGGTATAACAAGAAGATCAGAAAATAGCATTAACGATAAATTCAGAAGAAGAAGAATTTCATTCAATCCACTTTTAGCAGGTTACATACTTTGTGTTTAATATAGAATTGAATGCCTCACGACTTTCCATCAGTCATGCAGCTCGATTCACGCCCCCAATTGTTAGTCATAAATAAATAAACACCATATTAATTTTATAAAAGACTAGAAGTAACCAAGAATATACCTCAAATACCAAGCTTAGAGATTTTGGTATAAAACAACAAAGAGATTTAGAGCATCCAAAAATTCGTATCAACGCGTAAACACTGCATGTATAGTCGCACATATATAAACGTATTATATTCGCGTTCAGTTTTGAATTACCTTATTTGCTGACCATATATCTCCATACCCTAGATCTCTGTCTTCACTTACTTCCCCGCTCCTTCCCGCATTTTCTTGATCGTTCTGCACTTGAACATTGGGCTCAATCGGTCTTGGAACTCGCGCCTTCTTCTTCGATCGCGTTCGTGTTGCTGTTTCAGAAATGTCGTCGCTATCTTCTTCATCTGATCCTGAATTCAACAGCTCGTTTTCCTGGCTATACGGTACGTTGGATGCCATGATTATTGTTGGTCTTAAATTCTGTAGAACTAAACCATGTTTTGATACATTTATAACGACTTGATTGAATAAATGTTCCTCTCCGTTGGAAAATAATTTAATCACCAACCTCCATGTTGTTTCGTTTTTTTTGACACTGGCCTCTCTTTGGTGTATACTGGGAGAGAGTAAGGTTAAGTTTAGCCTCTTTTTCAAGTTGCAAAAGTTGTAATCTCCAGGGTAGCCCCGGGGCTATGTTTAAAAAAATTCAAGATGGCTTCTTCAAGCGATAGTTCCGAAGCAGAGGATTTGAAAAGTTTGCTGTTATAACGGATATAGTTAACTCAGGTAAGATATCATGAAGTGACTTCAGAATACTCGGCCACTTTATAACTGCTTTAGCAGTCCCGTAGTCTCCGAATTTCAGTTTATAGTATTAATAAAACTAGCGCTCCCGCACGAGTCCTGCAGTCCCGTGGTCGAGCGAGATACAATAATTTTCTTTCTCTAAACTCACTGTGTTTTTTTTTAACTTTTATTCACAGAGGTCGTTAAATTTAATGGTAGTCTCCATTCATCTGCAAAATCTAAGCCAAGTTTGAGGTTAGTAATTATCATTTCTAATATTGTTAATAAAAGCTTATATTTCCAGGATTAAAAGAAACTATTTCAACAAGGATTAACCAAAGATAACCATTAAGAAAACCAAACCAAACATATATAGCCCCAGTGAACTTGTACATGTGCTTCTTCCCCTCCCTACCCCTACCCCCTACCCCCTACTCCTTCCACTCCCTCCCTCCCCCACCCTCCCTCCTTCCCCCTTCCCTCCCCCCAAAACATTTCTGACATTAGTCATAGTGGTTGCTTCATTCTTCTCAAAAGGGCTTACTAGTAAATTAAGTTACTGAAAGCATGATAGTTTTGTTAAGTACAGTGTTTTTAATCTGTTTGTGTTGTTGTTTACCAAAGACACTGGCGGAAGGATGAGGATGTTGCTTGCTCAACATCGGAGTTGATAACACCTGAATTTAGACAACATGTTGCAAAGAAGCTTTCAAAACATCTTGACAAGAACTACATCTGGTAATCAACTATGCTGTTCCAGAAAATATCCATACCCCTGCCACGGAAGGTTTTTTGATTTGAACCCCCCACCCCTCAGTTTAGCTTCACACTTTTGTCTTGTCTTTTGAGAACCCCCTCCCCCACGGAAGGGATTTGTCCTATGACCCCCCCCCCCCCCCCTCCCCTCTGGATAAATTGGCCTCCAAAATATACCCCCCTCGGAACTCAGAATTTCCAAACTTTTCGGACACCTCCTGGAAACATCTCCATCTCGGTTTGAAACGAAAAATAAGCTATGTGTTGTCCAAGATGCCAAATTTTGCAACTTTCGTGTATTTTCCGGTAAATTATCTTCTACTGTGACATACAAATGAGCAAGAAAGCACATACAGGTGGGGGGGAGGGGGGGCTTATTACAAACTCTGACTTCCAAATGGGGGGCTTATAAGAGAGGGGGCTTAATAGAGAGGGGGGCTAAATAGAGCTTTTACAGTAAAGCAAGAGGGAAAATTTATTTTGCTTCTCACTCAATGGATTAAGAGAAAGAGAGACTGCTCTAGTCTAAATGACCCTTTTAAACTTCCACATGACCTTCTTTACTCCTCTATCTGGGCTTTCAGTAAGATTCAGAGTACCGGTAAATGGCAAAATGTGTAATTTTAAATAGCTGGCTGAGGAAATTCAGTTATTACTTGACTTGTGAGACAATTATTTTGGATATTTTCCTTCTAAGGAAATGATTATATTTGAGCAGGACAATCAAAATATTTTGACTATGGCGGTTCCAGAAAATATCCATACCCACCCAAGGGACATGAAGAAAGGTCATTAGAAATTCTGAGGGGGAGGGGGTTCTCAAAAGCCAAAATTTTTAAAGGAAAGTATGAAGCTAAACTGGAATTTCCAGGGGGTGGGGGATTCAAACCTGAAAATAACTGCCTAATAGATAAATAATACTTTGCACAGTCTGATTTAATGACATCCTCTTTTTACTGTGTCAGCACTCAAGAAGTTGAACATCTACAGAATGGCCATGATAACAGTGCACATGAATCGCCAGGGATCAGGCTGCTGTTAACATCCAATCAAAGATTACAGCAAGAATCTGTGCCTAGTTCTACTGTTAGCAAAAGGAAACAGCCTAACGCTTCAAACAGCAGTGACAGGTATATTATAATGATCATGTCAACATACAAATTCTCCTTACATTGATTTATTTACGACCTTCTAGCTTGAGTAACCAAACCGCCCGGGGTGGAGGGGGACTCCCACGGGGTTGATCGTTGATAGTTCCTATCATATTTTTCTCCAGCTTTAAGCCTAAAAGGCACTGGGATAACTCTAACTTTGGTTATTTTGGATTTAAACACCGTATAAAGCAGTACCAAACACGAATTGTAACCCTAAAAGTATGACATTCGCCCATGTCACTTTTATATGAGAGTTCCCTGAGAAACAGATGTCTCAGTCTTCGCACACTCGATTCTTCCCACGCTTCAGAAACGTCTGAGATTTGATCTGAAGAATTCCATACTTCTCACAAAGCTCTGCAGAGATCCGTGTAGTGTCTCAGATCGATTGTTACTCTTGGGGGGAAAATTCAAAACCGAGCAACAACCAATCAGAGACATGACACAGATCTGTAGAGCTACGTCATCAAGATTGAATTTTTTCAAGTCAAAGTCTGAAGTGTCAGCCGCCTCCACGCCTGGGTCCCTCGAGGGGGTTGGGACGAGGAGACTTTCAGACTAATGGTTTGAATCTCAGACGTCCTCTCGAGTGGGGAAAGAAATTAGCGTGTGAAGAGAGCGTCAGTGTTTTAAAAACCAGCATAATGTCTATTTGTATTGATATTTGAGAAGCAATGCTGACTTATTTTTTGTTTTTCAGTGATACTGATGAAGAAGAACTGAACCGTTTAGCAGAAGCAGCTGTGTCTGGTTACTCGATCATACAAAAAGGTGAAGGTAACGTCTTGATTTTTTTACCTAGTGGTTCATCATACTGGGATTCATAACTACAGTATCATCGCATGAAGCGACTTGGAGTACAATACTCTACAACTCTGCGTGAAAAACAACACACGTAGCACATGTGCACTCGGCCTAGTACCCAGACGTTCCCTTCCAGCTCACTCGATTTGGCGCGAAATTATGATGTCACATACAGCCGGCCGTTCTCAGGCCCTTGCGTGTACTTCACGCTCGCCCGCGAGAGGGATAGGACGCCTGGGGACTAGACTGACGTTCACTCTTTCTGACAGTGCCTCTCTCTATAAATGGGTACCGGTGAATTTGTGGGGAATTCTGATAAGATGGAGGGGGAGGGGGGGGGGGGGGGGGGGGGGGGGGGGTACCTGCGATGGACTAGCATCCCATCCAGGGAGGGCCAGGGAGAGTAAAAATAATCCTAGTCGCTTCATGCTACAAAGGCTGTAGTTAAGTTCTTGCACTGATGAGCGACTAGGTGTAGCTGCGGACGTCTCGTGATTCTTGTTTTCCTTTACTACTTAGGTTCCAATGGAAGCAGAGAACAAGTGGAAGGCGATGCCATTGGAACGAATGGCGTAAAACGAAAGAAAGAAAAGAAGAAGAAAAAGAAGGAAAAGAGGAAGGAAACTAAAGTGGACGAGGAACAAAAAGAGAAGAAGCGCAAGAAACACAAAAAAGAAAAATGCAAAGAGAAAACGTGATGTTTATGATCGTGAAGTGATGCTTAAGCCAGCTTCACGATGAAACACGATAGTAAACTTCGCTGTCAACGGTCTTAGCCGAAGGCTATCCGACGACGCTCGGAAAGCACCCGACTAAAAAAGTGTGCTGCTGTCGGACCTAGCCACGGTTGTCCGACGACGCTTAATTAACTCGGAAAGCACCCGACTGAAAAGTGTGCTGCTGTCGGACCTAGTCGACGGCTGTCCGACGACGCTTAATTAACTCGGAAAGCACCCGACTATAAAGTGCGCTACTGAGAATAAACGTTGACACTCGTTTATTCGGAAAACACCCGAGTGAAAGGGGTGCTGGTATCGTTCCTAGCCGAAGGTTGTCCGACGAATCAAGTCCTAAAGCACCCGACTAAAAATGGGCAACGTTCGGAGATGGCCGAAGATTAAACGTTTATGCACAATTTACTCCGAAAGCTCCCGACTAAAAGTGGGCAACTTTCGGAGATGGCTGAAGATTAAACGTTTATGCACGATTTACTACGAATGCACCCGACTAAACTGTGCTCTGTCATGATTTGGATCGCGAAAAAGTGACAGTGCGCCGTTTTACGCATTGCCAGCTTCGCGATGAATCAAAATAGTAATTAAAAAAAAGCCATTGATCATCCAAATATTACCAGTTGACGCTCTGTCGACTCTAAAGCATACGATTAAAGAGCACGACAATCGAACAAAATTGTCCGATGCAGCTCTATTACCTCCGAAAGCACCCGACTGAAAAGTGCGCTGCAATCGGACAAAGGGACAAAGCCGAAGATTGTCCTAGACTCTGGAAACACCCGATTAAAAAGTGCGCGAGTATCGGGCATATATAACCGTAGAGGTGCTCGATTAAATCGAAAAGCACACCCTACTAAAAATTGCGCGGGCAAACAGGAAAAAGTCTGGTAAAAATACAACTTACACAAATAGCGTGACTAGAAAAACTTTAGAGTGGAATCTGTAGCCAATCCTGTGTGTTGAAACATACTGGTCATGCAGCATTCCCCCAACTAGTACAATAAGAAATGCATGTGAGGGAGAATTTGTATGTTGACATTGGGGCTTAATGGGTTAGCTTAGTTCCACTAGCAACGAATAACATAGTTTAATAAACTAAGGTCGCGCAGAACCCATTTCCTGCATCAATTCATAAGCCAAAATTCTGAGGGGGGTGGGGTGTTACCCTGCAAAGCTTAAAATCTCTTAATTTTGAAAGTCGATTTTGCTCAGTAAAACGCAGCAATACTGACATGTTGGATTGACACTGATTGTTGTTTTACTGTCAGATCGCGCTTTACGGCGATAGTTCACTTGGGGAAAAACCGATGTTAATAATAGTGCAAAAATAGTCTATTATTAATCGTCACTGGTCGAGTCAGTTTTGTGCAGAAAATACATAAAACGTCTGCACTCGGGTTATAAACTGGCCCATGCATGTGAAGTGACTAGAGGTATTGCTTCCCCCCTCCCACACCGGGTTGTGTATTTCAGGTCCCTCGCATGGTACCCCAGCATTTTTGTCAGGTTGCCCCAAACAGTTCGCCCTACCCATTTATACTGGAGCCGAGACACTGTGAGAGTCTAATGGGGTTTGGAAATTAGTGTCGAAAGTCACGGTAAAATCCCCTTCATTTGTCGTTGTACTAGAGCAGATGTTCTCGTCTGTGGTGTTCTAAATTTTGGATATAGTGGGTAGTTATTTTTTAAGGTATAGGGGTATACCCTACCTCCCCCCCCCCACGGGTCGCTTAAAAAGATGTATGTAAATGTAAATGGCCGCCATCTTGAAGTGGGCGTAAAAAAAAATTGGTTGGGGCACCCCACCTCTAGCCGATCCTGTAAAGTGCCTTATCCCCGAACACAACAAAATTACCCCGGCGCTTGAACCATCGAGCCAATAAAGAAAAACAATTTTAAAACCCACATATGATATTTTATTAGATAACCTTGTTCTTTACTATGACCTACTGATTTACATTTTGCATTATAAACATGTATTGAGCCTCTTTCCCCCTTGTTTAGTGCAAAGTGCACTCTTGGAATGGTTTTGTGGGGATGTCGTCGGTGATAAGACGCTAGTTCACTACGGTGTAAACTTTGATAATTAATAACTCCGTGGAAACATTGGGACACGCGTGCGCACCACGAAAAATGTGGAGCATCTCTGCGTTATCTTTCGGGGGTTTACAGCTTGAGAAATCATGTAAAGAAATTTCCGCCGGAAATCGTGAGAGTCGAAAAATTTACCAGGAATTAAGAAAACAAAGATCGTCTTAGTTATAGCTTAGAATAATGTAAAACAACTGAAAAAAATTCTGAGAATCGATACTTCTTCCTCTCTAGACTTTCTATTCGCGTGCTACACTGTCAATCAAAATCAGGTGACGTTTATAGCCGCGTAGATCCAAAGAAAGAGAACCTGGGATGGAGGTTGCCGCGTAGTTTTATTCGCTCAGCGTGTTCTAACCAATCAGAGCCCATGATGTTGTTTTTCAGCCAATCAAGCTCAACTGCGTACGCGACTTTTCCCGCGCTTTTAAAACCGCATGTTACTTGCGTTGCTTTGAGTTCTGCGATTGGTTTATTCAACAATATGCTGCTGTATTGATTGGTTATTTGATTACTTCGATTTTAGTTTTGGAAAGAGGGGCCTTAATTATATTGGCTTAGGGATGGACCATTTTATTTTGGGAGGGGGGTTGGGCAATTACCAAAAAAAAAATTCCTGCACAGCAAAAGTAGAGAAAAAAAAAATAGTGCAAAGCGAGTCCACTCACTCAACAAAAAGGTGAAAAAAAATTATTGCACAAACTCAAGACGGAAAAAAATTCGAACTCAGAAAAATTACCCAACCCCCCCCCCCCCCCCCCCCCAAAAAAAAAAAAAAAAAAAATAATAATAATAAAATGGTCCATCCCTTAGACTCTCGTAATCCCTTTTCTAATTTCTATTTTTACACCCGCGAAAAACTGGATGAATGTGACTACAACTGAAATGCAATCTATAGTATCGGTGTTCGGAAGTTCTCTACGCAAACTGAGATTTAGAGACTTCTTGTGCAACTAAAATATTTCGTATAACCTTGTAGAGAAATTGGTGATTTTTCTTTAAAATAGAAATGCTCATTTTGGAATCGTGTATTTGGAATTGTTCAGTGATCGTCCGCACGTCCTGTATAACGCCAGAATATTCTCGTTGCCAAATGATTGTTTCCGTTGATTTTTGTCCGATGTTCGTTGCATACAAGGGCATGACAAAGATCAGCACAGTCAGTCAACGTCTTTAATAGAAAAATGTCCAATTCCTCAAGGTCTTGTATATGTCCAGGGCTTCAATGAGCTTTGTCTACATCGTCTACAATAAGCATTTTGAACGTGACATTGTTTATCACTTCAAGTTCTGTTTGGGTTCATGCATGCGCGTTGGACCTGCAGGAGTTCCGCACGACCCGCGTGTGAACATGCAGGAGCTCGCACCACTTGTCAATCTCTTTGCACGCGAGTTTAGGTCGAGACTGAACGCGTTCTGCCTCTTCTTGTAAGTGTTGCGTTCTCTTTTTCTCGTTACCCTTTTAAAGCAAGGTGACGAAAGAGACGTTTTCGTGAAGCAATTAACGAATTCTTGACATGGACAGATTTTTAACCGGCTCCTGGTGGAATGAAAAATTCACTTCCCCGTTCACAATCCCCAGTTCAACCGTGGGCACAGCCTGAGTTGTTCGCGCCCGGGGATGCCAAATCACCGCTGTCCCCACTGCTTTGGTTATTCTGAACATACAACGAAGACCCCGCTATCAACTTGCAATGCCTCAAAAATATTGCGCTTCTCGACCTTCTCCTGCAAGAGGCTTGCCTCGGGTTTACGTAAGCCATTGTACAGCCCAGCCCGAATTCCACAAGTCGATACAATGATTCAAAAATTAACCAAGGCCACGGTTTGGGTATCATAGCTCCGTCGTTGGAGTACATGTTGTGCACGACTAACATCGCATACAGTTTCAGCACAACGCTGACAAATCCCAAGAACACCGTTATGTAAGTTATTTTGACAAGTTTTGCCACATTTGTAGGCGGGCTGTGTCTGTTATTTAGGTTTCCCTGACTGAACCGGCGAACCGATGAACGTGATTCCTGCACAGATTTGAGAATGATTCGTCCACTGTAAATGAAGCTCACGGACAGAATGAAGCTCAGAATGATGAAAAACGTTTCACAAATGATGCTAAATGCCTTCCAGTCCGCATAGAGAGAGATCATAATTTCCGTGATCAATGTCAGGACAAAGTGGAATGCAACGACACAAACCACAAACTTGACGCTTTGTAACTTTTCAGGGTAGAGTTTAAGCTTTGACAACTGGAGAAACGCCAAGTGAACAAGAAAGAACGAGGCGGTAATACACGGTAGGGCAAAACCAAACAGTATCCTGGTCATAATCACCGGGCAGGCGGTCGACGGCAGGAAACATTGTTCGGACTCGTATGGGTTAATGAAAAGGACGGCAGCCCGTGTGGAGCCAAGTATCAGAAGGAGCGAACTTATTGCTATTGCTAGCAGAGGTTTCCGTCTGTGTTTGCTTGCCGCCAAGTCAATGAGCGACCACAGTGCGTACAAAGCGAGCAGCGCAAACAAGGACCCTAGCCCTGCCCAGTGGAGGTCCCAGGCCCATTGCCAGGTTTCTTTTGCTTGGTCCCATTGTGGCAGGGGCTCAAACGATACTTCGTACGTGGGTTCCACATGCGGATTTCCTTCGGCAACACTTGTTTCTGGTTCGCTAAATGGAGTAGCGTTTCTCATTTTGCGGCAACCTGGATGAGAAAAAGAAACGAGCGAGATTAGTTAACGGATCAGACAATAATGGATTGTCAAGAAAACGCCTAACATGTATGAGGGTCTGTTTGACCATATAGTTAGAGAGAAATGGTTCTGAAGCCCGGCAAACTTCAAAGAAGCAAACAAAAATGCCAAGATTTAAGTTGGAAGGTCCACAACCGTGCACGATATTTTTTTTTTGCGTTCACACGCTATGCTACTATGGTTGAATTACGTAACCGAAACGTTACTGGGACACAACTCAAAACCTATTGGGCCGATTATTTAAACGAAGTCTAAGTTAGACCTGGTTTAAGGCTAAATCGAGGTTTAGACAAGGCTTCCATAGACCACGGCTAGGCTGAGTCTAAATTGTGTTATTAGGATGCGGATTAGCCGCATTTCACGGAGACCACGTCTAAACGTGGTCTAACACTGAGGTCTAGCTGGGGTCTAGCTATTGTTTCTTCTTAAACCGCTCTTTAAAAATTCTAGTTTTTTCTTAGTCGGTTTTGCACGCTATAATCGTTTTTCTACGCTATACTGATCGCTCTAATGATAACGCTTGGAAAATAATTCAAAACTTCTATTTCGCCAAACGTGATGGGCTACCATTCATCCTGAAATGCAATTATAAAGTCAATAAGCCAAGAACTACCTGCTTTCTACAGGGAACTACTAGATTATTTTTATTAATGACTTCGAAATAATTTTGAAGATACTAATTGAAAAGTTTTCATTTTATGTAACATTTTATGGACATGCTTTTGAAGAAAACTTTTCTTGAAAACGTAGTATGGTAAAAATATCCACTCTTAAAACGTACTTCATCTGAGCCTAAAACCGTCGACGGAAATTTGACTGTTTTGCAGTCTAAGGAAAATTGTCATCGTCGCATTCTTCTAGAGGATTTAATCTATCCCTCAACTGTCTGATTCTTCGGACTCGGCTTGTTAGCCTATTCCTGTAACTGTCTGGCTTCGAACTTCCATCCATGACACAAACCTTCACTAATAAAAGCGTTAAACTACGTCTAAACCTACTCATGACCAGGTCTAAGTTGCTATTGTTTGCTAGCCTGTGTTTAGACACCGCTTAGGCGAGTTTTAAAATAAAGGACGTTTAAATAATCCGGTTCCCGGTTTAAACCCGGTTTAGACCAAGACTTTCTTAATCGATGTCTAAACGTCGTTTAATGGGCCGATTATTTAAACGACGTTTAGACATCGCTTAAGAAAGTCTTGGTCTAAACCGGGTTTAAACCGGGGAACCGGATTATTTAAACGTCCTTTTATTTTAAAACTCGCCTAAGCGGTGTCTAAACACAGGCTAGCAAACAATAGCAACTTAGACCTGGTCATGAGTAGGTTTAGACGTAGTTTAACGCTTTTATTAGTGAAGGTTTGTGTCATGGATGGAAGTTCGAAGCCAGACAGTTACAGGAATAGGCTAACAAGCCGAGTCCGAAGAATCAGACAGTTGAGCTAGGGATAGATTAAATCCTCTAGAAGAATGCGACGATGACAATTTTCCTTAGACTGCAAAACAGTCAAATTTTCGTCGACGGTTTAGGCTCAGAAGAAGTACGTTTTAAGAGTGGATATTTTTACCATACTACGTTTTCAAGAAAAGTTTACTTCAAAAGCATGTCCATAAAATGTTACATAAAATGAAAACTTTTCAATTAGTATCTTCAAAATTATTTCGAAGTCATTAATAAAAATAATCTAGTAGTTCCCTGTAGAAAGCAGGTAGTTCTTGGCTTATTGACTTTATAATTGCATTTCAGGATGAATGGTAGCCCATCACGTTTGGCGAAATAGAAGTTTTGAATTATTTTCCAAGCGTTATCATTAGAGCGATCAGTATAGCGTAGAAAAACGATTATAGCGTGCAAAACCGACTAAGAAAAAACTAGAATTTTTAAAGAGCGGTTTAAGAAGAAACAATAGCTAGACCTGTTAGACCACGTTTAGACGTGGTCTCCGTGAAATGCGGCTAATCCGCATCCTAATAACACAATTTAGACTCAGCCTAGCCGTGGTCTATGGAAGCCTTGTCTAAACCTCGATTAAGCCTTAAACCAGGTCTAACTTAGACTTCGTTTAAATAATCGGCCCATTATGTTTTGTGCACGGTCAAGGTAAAAAAAGATAGCGAACAAAAACATTATTTTCTCTTACACCTGCGAAGAAGCCAACGTATTTCTCATTTCCAAGATGTGATAATAATAACAAAATACGGTAGCGATAACACTATTTTGTAAGTTTACCTTTCACGAGATTAGTAGGCAGGCCAACAGTCAGTTAATATGGAGAAATCTCTTCACATAACATTTTGTTTTTAACCCTGAAAGTGTATTCCTCAAAGGACGTTGGATAAGATGGAGAGAGCAATTTCTTCCACTGAAGGGAGGTTTGAAACTATTAGGGCGGGAAAAGAGTATTTTAAAGCAAGACAACCGAGATATATATGGCCGCGAACGTCCAGACTGAGTTGTTGAGGCGAATCCTGTCCGGCTGGGAGAGTACTTATACGTATAGATGTGTATCGACACAGGCGAAATTTTCCTGCTAGAACTGAAGATATCGAATTGAATCGAACTCGCCACTCACCCGATGATATGAGTGAATGATCCCGCGTTAGTTTCCCTTGCAGTCAGTGACAGAAGCTTTATGGTTGGTCAGCTTAATTAGGGCTCCGGAAGGGCGACAACGATTTAGAAATTTCCGAGAGTTGCAAAATTTGGAGCAGAAGCACAACTAATTTTCTGCAGAGTTTCCGGTAATAGTATCATTTTAATATACCAACGGGTAGTCATCAAGATGGACTTACAATAACAATAAAATTGGTGTTATGTCTTGCTGCCTTGTGCGCACCTTCATTTGCAATATTTAACAAGTGCCGGTTTTGCAATCAGATAAACTTTACAGTTCATTTGTGTTGCAATCAATCTTATCTATCTACCATCATGTTTCAGCATGCAGTATTTCCCCAAATTTGTTCATCAAGATTAAGATTAATATCGACCTTCGCCTAGCCTGTGTCGATCTGCCGAGCAATCGTTCTTATACCACGAAAATCTCATTGAAATGCTCGAAAATGCCCACTTTTGTCCGCACGCTGTACGGACGATAAAAATGAACGCCATCTTGTTTTTAACTCGTGAATGCGAAAGCAATGAACGGGTTATAGCATGCATTTGGTGGACAAATTTCACTCGGTCGGTCGGTCGATATTTTTTCGCATATAAATTTATTCATTCACGAGTTGGCTCAAAGAAGCCTGACGATAAAAATGTCCGCCATCTTTTTTAGAGTAAAATAATACATCATTGGCTTTGGCTTCTTTTACTATTTGTTAAGGCGGGGGTCCACCTGAATGCTATTTTTCCGCCACTTAACATGGGTTTAATGGAAATATCTCGTTCACGTTCAAGCAATCCAAAAACTCTATGCTCATCCCATGAATCTATGTTATGGGGTGTTTTGGTAAATTTTTGGGAGGAAATAGTTTTTCTCAAAGGAGTTGTAAAATTTAGGGAAATAAGGAAGATTTAATGTAGTTTTAAAATTAGAATTTGGAGTTAAAAATTAGTAGATGGACACCAACAGACAGTTGATACCCACGCAAGAGCACCCGCGTGGGTATCAACTGTCTGTTGGTGTTCCAAAAATCATTTTCCTTCTTCTATTCCTTCTTTTTAAAATTTCATTGAAATTCACGTTTACCCCCGCCTTAAATAAACTTATGAGTCAAAAAGTAACAAACTAGATTCAAAGCGTAAAAGGTCAATAATAAAATACCAAGTAAACTACACTGCGATATTTTGTCAAAATATGCCGAGTACCAGTGTGAAACTTTTGTGTACATGTCATCGAATGTGTCTGATTTTCAGTTTGTTAAAAATGCTGCGTTTGCCTCCGTACGTACAATGCTCGTTCTCTCATTTTTGCAGAAAAGAAGTTATAGCATGCTGCGATGTAAGCAGAGTTTTTGGCCAAATTTCCGTGCTTGAAGGACATTTACTCTTCATGGTCTGTCTAACATTCCCCTAAATATTGCAATTTTTAGTCTAAATTACTCCAGGTGATAACGATTGGATCCACTGTATATATGCATTGTAACTCCGTTAGTGACAAAATATATAAATTAAGACATGTTTTAAACTGAGATACTTTTTCTCCTTTAAATATCAATACCTGTTTGAAATCTTGAAAGCAGCTTTACCGACCTATGTAAAATTGCTGCCAAACTTGTGAAGTTGTGAGGACTGCGAAGTAGTAGCTAATCAGTTTAATGGAGCCTTAAGTCTGGTTTTCACTAGCGACGCAAGCACAAGCAACATACGCAGGCGCAGTGACGTGTTGATTTGTCCTAAACAAAAGGCATGATGATCAACGCGTTACTGCGTCTGCGTATGTTGCTTGCGCTTGTACTTGCGTCGCTAGTGAAAACCAGGCTTAATTGCCACCGATAACACCTGCAATTTAGAAAGCTTTTGACACAATCGATTGATCCTTTATTAAGCTCACACTTGAGTTCAATTTCGGGAAAAGTGAAAAATGGATCACCACCTTTTACGCTAAATCTGTGAGTTCTGTTAATGGCTTTACCAATGTTCAGAAGCTCTCCGGCTGCCACTGTTTCTGTTATCAAGAAGAGTTCGAGTAAAGCAAGGCTGCCGCCCTCTGTCGCTCTACTTCTTCATTCTAGAGGCAGAAATTTTAGCTAATAGCATGAAACAAGACGAGAATATTCGTGAAATGAATTTAAAAACAAATAATTTGCGGATGATACCTCGCCGATTATTCAAAGATCTTACAACGCGATTGTAGTTATTAATTCTTTGTTTTCATCTGACGTCATCAAAATTCCAAAATCTAAACTGTTAATCCTACAAAGTTATTCTTTTTATATCTTCTATACATGGAAATCATTAATCTCTATGCAAAGTTTGGTATCGATTCAGTGATTCATTTTGGAAATAAAGCAATTTGACATTTGTGATGTCCCCCGGATGAACGTGTTTCTAAACTGTCACAAAAACTTTTAATTTTCAGACGTGATAATAGTTTAGAAGTGATGTCTAAACAGATTTGAAGTGAAAGCTAATGATATTAACGGTAGAATCTACTCAACTTCTTGTACAATTTTATGGCGGCCATATTTGTGTCCCTCTGAAGGACACAAACATGGCGGCGGCATACTAAATACTGTAATTTTCTGAAAATTAGTTTAGCAATAACTAGGTTATGAAAACGCTACAAAGCTATAATTTGGACAAAACGTTTCTTTCTGCCAGTTCGTTTACCTGTTAATTTTCTGATGTTGTTCATGCAAGCAAACAGTTTTTTGTAATGTTGATGAAAGCCATCAATAAATGTAGAGATATTTTGGCCTAAGGTTAAATCGAATAACAAGGCGCTTTGGTTAGGACCTTGGCGTTATGGCGTATTACAACGATTTCAGGTCTTTCAGTTTTAACTGGACCAAAGAACCAGAATGAGCTCTGGGTATCTACTGGCTTATGATGAAGGGAGGGGCGGCTTCTGGAGACTGCTAGGAATCTCACACTACTGAGGTAGATGTTCAAATGTTTTACTGATAGGAGTACCGCAATTAGTTTATTCTGCTTCAATACTATAAACAGAAAAACCTCGGGCTACTGAACTAATGAATTAGTCCGCAAAAGGTGGGGAGGGGGCTAGTTGGGGAGGGGGGGGGGGAGAGAAACTTACTTTTTCCTAGATCCCCCCTCTGTTACTACGCCTGGCTAAAGTTCGTTGACTGTTGTGCAGGTAAACCAAGCAAAAACAGCAGTCCCAGCTCGTGTGACTATTTATAATGCAAAACCTATTAAATCAAATTTGTAAGAGATATTGGAACAAGCGGCGTAACAACACTAATTAAAAGAAATACACGAGAATCGCTAAGGGTAGGCTCGATTTCCGCCGCTCTTTTCATTTTCCCGAACAGCGGCTGGTAATCGAGCCTACGGAAAGGGAAGCTTGAGCTGAAGTAAAACATAAGTTCGGCGATAATTGTTGCACCGGTTTCTTTTGAACAACCCGGCTTCCGTATGTGAAAATATTTGCCTCACATAAAAAGTCTCTTTCCGATAAATTTATACTGCAGACTGCTCCAAATATACAAAGCGGAACCGGAAGCCAGAAACCGGAAGTCGGAGGTAATGGATTTTCTAACCTGTCGGCTGGCAATAAAGTGTGAAGGGTGACTCATTTACGCAAACATTTTTTTTTTACCTTCGTCCTACTTTTTCTTTTTTGTTGTTGTTTTACTCCATATTTGAAAAACCTGCAAATGACCGAGTGGCGCGAAATAGCCGTGAAAAAACCGGTTGCTTTCACAGCTGTAGACATCTTACAGGAAATGTCTAGCAATCATCATCAATTTAATATCAATTCCTGTCTGTCCACACATCTCAAGTCACGTAATTGAATCAATTTGAGCTCTTGTGATTCAGCTATACAACATTCAGATTGGAATAAGCCTCTGTGATTGATTCATTTTTTCGGATGCTTTGCGTTCATTAAATAAACGAGCCTAATGCTATTTGATTGGAAAGAATTAGAAACATTTCAAAACTTAGCATCAAAAATTAAGCCGATATTATGTGGGTCATGATTTGCAGAGGAAACACATACACTATCAACCACGATTTGTCAGTCACGCAATGGACACTGGCATGACTGATAAAATGATTTTTAGCCCTTTGTTTTATTGCTGTGCGCAACATATCCTACGATAAAGGAATTTATGAGACCCAGAGCCAAAATGTGCGTCCGAGAAAAACAACAGACAATTTAGACTCTGTTTTTTTTAAAATCCAACTTGTGACAGTCGAGCGGAGATGCCATACCAATATATACCAGAATATACATAATGATCAACAGTACTTCATTTGATGAAGGTAATCCTTAAGTTGATTTTTCACTGAAGTAGGGACTATTTATCTGACAGTACAAATCGATTCATTAGCGGAGTATAGTGTCTATGATTTTGTAAGAATTCAAAAACGTATATTTTTTTAAAGACATGCGATGGTAATGGTAATGACATTTATATAGCGCATTTTCTATGCCGATGCCGGAAAGTCATGAATGAAATGAAAAGCATTTCCGTACAAACTACTGAATTTTTTTCAGTTCACCGCACCTCTTGGGGCCGGGGTTCATGGTATGGGAGCTGGCGAACGCAATAACAACATAAGGGGCATCGAATGGTCTTTGTGAGCATTTGCGAGCGTATAAGCACGGCGTTTTTCTTTGCGAGCACGAGAATTGACAAAAGCTAGTTTTGCAAAAACCACCTTCACTAAAAACCGAGCATGCGAGCACTTGTAAAAATATGCGAGCACGGCGAGCACCCACTAAAATCATTTTTAAAAAGTTTGCGAGAAATTCGATCAGAAGCCTAATTTTGCGAGGACTTGAAAATTTCGAGGGACCATTTATGACCCCTAACAGTATACCATAAGAAACTGTTTAAAACTCAGAAGGTATGAACACGCAAGAACTGAAACTGGTTTAAAATAGCATGCAATAAATAAAATGAAAAACACTTACCTCTTTTTGATATGAAAACTAAAGCCTCGCTTTTGCATTCGTCAAAGAAAACATTCGTGAATCCTTCAAATTGCAATGGAGCTGGCACTATAGCACAGGAATAGTAGAAAAATGCACGTTGTTAATCCGTAATCCACGTAATCCTCAAATGCTACTTTAGCAGAACTATCTTTGGCGTGTCAGGGTTATTTCGATCCTGAGTTTCGTGCAGTAAACGGTAAAAAATAGAAATACGCTTCTATCCCGTGACGCGGACGTTTGCGAAATGCTTCGCGCAACTTCACGTACGAAAAGTGATCAGTATCTGAAGGAGATCGAGTTCGGTATTGATACATCGCGGATAATAAGTGTAATCTGTTTTTATAATTTATGACCAATATCGTGCTATTTGATCGTTGTTGCTTTTGCTAATCACCTACTAGCTAACCGCAACAGCCAGGATAAGATCCTATAAATGGTCTTATGCCTACCTCAGTATTATGGGGAGACCCTGACAGGGAGGCTGACAGGGAGGAGGGAAAATTGTCCCTATTATTATTCCACAGTTTTCCTATCGCACGGCTAATATATGTCGCTAGCTGACGGCGAATTTTAAGGCCATTATTACCCTAGCAGATCCTTTTATATGCTCATAGATGTAACAACAACGACAACATCATCACCATCAACAACAATACCAAAACTGTGACAGAAACTTTGATTCGATCAGGTGATCTTGACTGAGTGAGATGGCTCAACAGTTATTTCTCAATTCAAACTCAATTAATAATTCATCAAGTAAAATCTTCCTGGTATTAATTGATATAGATTTTACGATTTAATTTCTTCGTTTACTCCTTAGGTTTTGTTTCGATTGAGAAGATATATCAAACACTCGAGACAGTGTTTCATCCGATTTCCAAACACCTCGAATTTCGTCAAAAATACTCCGCTACGCGTCGTATTTTCAACAATCTTTATCCGAGTTTTTATCATTGTAATTTTTATCATAGTAATTTTTTTATCATAATTTTAAATTGCAATTTGTACTGTAATTTTATTGTCACTGAAAAGCCCCGAGAGGGAGTGTCAAATTAAAGTATTGTATTGTATTGTCATTCCTTAGTATTGCACTGCGCATCCTTTCTGCGCATAATTTCGCGCGTAATTAGCGCGCGCACATTAAAAACATGGCGGCTTTTTCATTGTGGCTATGCTCGCCAGATAGGTAAATGATTGTTTTCTCGTAAACGAGCGTGGTGACCTATCATTTTTTTCGCATATTTAAGTCTAGTAATCATCTTCTTTCTATACAAGGAGTATAGACCAATTCTCAGTGCAGGAAAATTAATAATCACTGAAAACGTGAAAAAATACGTGTTTTGGTTGATTTTGTAAGGAATTATGAGGTATTTTAGTCGATTATATCTCTTTCGCGGGGCTGGTGACCTATTCTTTTTATTCTATATTTTGAAACATTACATCACAATGTTCAACTAGGGAAAGTTTCAGAAACTTCCCAGTGTAACTTCCATTTCGATGGAATTACCTTAAGCATGTTATGCATGACATCAAAATTAATAATCTGAACTATAATCTGTTAAGTGACCATGACAAAATTTTGTTTCTATTTGATAATGTCGATCCTTTCATTTTCAGAAAAATTGGATATATTTTATATATCAAGCATTCCAACTAAGAGACACTTATACTACTAGGCAGGGGCCCACTGCGGTCAGTCAAAGTTGTAATTAGTTTAGCAATTAATTCTGATATTTACTGTGTTCGCTTTATTACTATTATCAGGGGGGGCAGGCAGCGCCCTTTGATCTTGCCGCTTTTCCGCTATACATGATCGCACAAGTAAAGAAATCTGTCAATCATTCGAGAAACGTACCTCTACGGGAGTTTGCTGTGGAATTTTCATCCATGGTGTCCCACATGCACAATGACCAAAGTTCAGTTAAACAGCGACGGAATCGTTCCCATAGATGTTTGAACGTGGAATCGCCAAAATATTTCTGAACGAACACAAACGCACGTCATGTCCGCCATCGTCCGCCATGTTTATTTTAAATAAACCAGTACTTAGTCTCGCTCGGCCAAATTTCTTAAATGTGCAATCATGTATACTAGGTCCCAGGCCTCGCTGCTAACCCCCCCCCCCCCCTTGGGCAATACCATCTGTAAATTGGAATGTAAATAAACTTGTTGTTGTCTTCTTGGTGTTTGGAAATCGGATGAAACACTGTCTCTCGTGTTTGATATATTACGTCAAAGATTTTCCCTTCCAGCATGACCAGTCAGTCGATGTTTAACTTATTTCCTGCACCGCCATGATATGACCGAGGGTTTTGTTCGGAAAATTGTGAAAAATGCCTTCTACACAAACATTTATTATTCCGCCATTTTGAAAGAGGCACAAACAGTACAGTGTCGAACTTCTATAAAAAAAATCCATACCGTATTTAAAAATTTCCATAAAATTGGATTTCGGAAACATTCATCAACAACAATCCTTCAAATTGTAAATTTACATAAAAGGATACCTTGGCAAACTATTTTACTGATAAACATTGTATATACCTTGGCAAACTATTTTACTGATAAACATTGTATATTATGAAGACCGAGTCAAAATTTGTGGAAAACTTGACAGTCGACTCATGGAAATCTGAAAACGAGACAACGCGCTTTAGAGCAATTTGATCACTCTTTAGCCAGGTGTTAGCCAGGTATCATGATAGGTTTAAATTATGTCAGTGGATACACAAGAAACTGGATTTAAATTTATTTGATGTTGGGTTGGGTTGGGTTTCCATGTCATGTACGAATACAAAATTTCACAGCATGTTTTTTTTCATTTACCTTGATCGCTCAAAATGGGGAAAAAACACGCGAACATGAATTTAGGAATCTGCGCGGGAAGCTACAAGCATTCTAAAATAATCATACTTGTAAACAAGAACTACAACTGAATAAAGGTTTCAACTGAGAGCAAAAGCACTGAATTAATTAACCATAACGTATAAAAACTGCTATCACTGTCAAATATTAAGGTTCTGACATACCACTGATTAATAAAGGTAGACCGATTCCTCGCTTTGATCTCTCGCCTAGAACTTGCACTAGTAATTGGCTATGTTTCAGTGTGTTCCTGTTTTTCACAAGTTTTTTGCCATTATCGTTGTATTAATTAACAATGACGCAGACAAAAAGATTGTTTTGCAGCATACGAGTATTACACCCCCACCACCCACAAGCGGATTAGGATTATTTTTAAATATGACGTAAGGGATGGATTGTACTCTAACCTTTGAAGGAGCTGTAGGTCACGATATTTTAAGTCATTCTTGCGAAGTGCAAAATCACCTTCAAGTTGAAGAAAGCCTAAAAATAATAGTTGGCTAAGGTAGAAAAACACCAAAGAGGTAATAGTAATCCAAACAGGAGCAAGGATGGTTGAGGATGGAGGAGCCGTGATTTAGACGGATTGCAAGCGACGGAACTTGAAAAATTGAGGCTAATTTTTTTAAGATGCGCCGCGCCATCCATGGATGTCATGATCACTCATAATAAACAATGTTTATCGTTGACAATGTTGGAATTCTCAAGGCCCAATGAAAAATGATTTCAAAGCTCGTCTTAGTACGTAATCCCATGGAAATCTGTTTTATTAACTTCCTCAGTTGTTACGATATTCGCATTCCTCTTTTCTTTTTTCCTGCTTAGGACAAACCTTAGGCTCGATTTCCGGGTAATCGAGCCTAGACAAACCTTTTCTAGCGGAGCTCATAAATGTCAAGTCATCTTTAAGGCGGAGTATTTATCTATTTTACCGTAACCATGGCGACTTTCTTTCTTGCACGCATGTTTATCTATCTAATGTTACATAGTTTACGTAAGGTAGTTGAGACATCAAGTGATCGAGATAAATATTGCATGGCCTCGCGGGGATACAAATTTTATTTTCGAGTCAGTGCTGATAGTATCTCTCACGAGTGAGCGCAGCGAACGGCTACGAGCACTTTCCGGAAATTTCTGCGGCTTGCGGCCTTGCGAAAGCGGAGACGACCGACCGATCGACCAAACGAGGGCTTTCAGTTTGATTAGTTCCAAGTATATAAATATAAATTCTCCTTACTCACTGCCATGCATTCCTCTCTTCGTTAGTTCTGAGAATTTAGTGACACATCAAGAATGATAGTAGTATTAGTGTAATATCCTGACTTGTATACTACACGCACTGCTTTTCAACATCACAAGCTAAGGTCATGTTCTAAAAGCCCTCGATCAACACAACTGAGTACCTGTACATGCAAAATATTAAGTGAAGTAGAGTCTCCTCCTCCTCAGTAAACAAAGAAATATCTTTTTTTGAAGATAAAGGCTAAAATTGAAGCTTTTAACACGAGGATCTCGTCGTAACAGAGGCGAACCACGGCTCAAATAGCTTTGATTTGAATGGTCACAGATTAGGGTTCCATCTATCCACGAAACCACGTTGCATTGCACAGCATGGCCAAACACAAGGGTCTCATCACATACTTCATAGTTAGAAATGCCTTATACAGCATAATGGACAGTACCAAATGGCAGTACTACTCGATAGCTTTCATTTGAATGGTCACACACTAGGAATGCATACACACACTCAAACGTTAGAACCACCTAAGTCCGAGCCTAAGTACATAAAAGCATTTCATTTGAATGGTTACACATGCACTACTCAGTAGGAATTCATCCACACACTCAAAAGTTAGAACCACCTACGTACATGAAAGCACTGCTCAATAGCATTCATTTGAGTGGCCACACACTAAGGATTTCATCCACAGACTCAGAAGTTAGATCCACCTTGTACAGCATCATATGCAGTACCACATGAAAGTACTGCTCAATAGCATTCATTTGAATGGTCACCGCACACTAAGGATTTCATCCACAGACTCAGAAGTTAGATCCACCTTGTACAGCATAATAAACAGTACCACGTAAAAGTACTACTCGATAGCTTTAATTTGAATGGTCACACACTAGGAATATAATGCATACACAGAATAGCTAGTAAGTAAGAACCACATTAGTTGATACAAGATCATGCTTACTCTAGGTCGCGTGCAGTAATGTGATGTACGCCCCCATGGAGTAGTCCTTCAGACACTTCACTCTTGCAGTAAAATCCGACACCATTTTATACTGAGCCGAGAAATAAACTGAGTCTTTTAGTTGCTATCACGGTTACAAGTTTAGCTGTTAGATAAACGGACAGCACTGAGTTGGTTCGCTTCACTGATATGCATAGTCCGCTTTCATATTTTCATGATATAGAAAGAAAACTACAACAAACCGGCTCACGATATGGTCTCTAGTGCTCCCAATCGTTGACTTCATAGCTCAATGCACAAAATTGCTCTCAAACCATACATCATATCATGTAGACGTCATGTCGTCCTTGCAGAATGTAGGTTACAGCTGAGTTTTGTTCCGAGGGGCCACTGCTTTTCTCTATATACTCCCAGTTTTAATTGCACAATTATCATTCTCATGAAATTTTTCTTAAACTATTCTTTTGAGTTTTCCTTCGATAGCACTAAAACAAACATCATGGATACTTAACACACCATAGATTAGTTTCATTGCTATAGAGTGAATAATAAATTGCAAATACAACTATGAGATAATTTCTTCACTTTACACTTTATATGTGATATGAATTATTTCATATTCATCAGAAATTTATTATTATTATTATTATTATTATTTTTTTTTTTTAATTTATTATTTCTGCTGTTCAAGTTTTTTCTGGTATAAATCGTAATTCGCGATTTTTTGTTTTCCTCTCAAGTACTAGTAAATAATTTTACATCCGCTATATAGTCGATATTTTAAACGATTATCATGTACAAGGCGAGGAACCAACATATAGGTCGAATCCTATAATATATAATTAATTAATTACTTAATTAATTATACTGAAATAAGTAAATATTATATTAAGTAATTTTAAAAGCTTCATATAAGTAAGTTAATATAGAACTTCTTCAAAGCGAGGAACATGATTTTCGCCGAATAAAACTGATAGGAGTACTGAGTTCTATGCAGAACAACCTTGCCTTTATTACTGATAATACTAGCTATACTTTAGAACATGTATTTTACTCAATATATATTTAACGTCTTAGTTAAAACGCCTTGCAAAACTGATAGAAATGACGTGGAAATTTAACAGCATTCATTCATTCATTCATTCATTCATTCATTCATTCATTCATTCATTCATTCATTCATTCATTCATTCATTCATTCATTCATTCATTCATTCATTCATTCATTCATTCATTCATTCATTCATTCATTCATTCATTCATTCATTAAAATTGTCTTATGCTCATTATTTTTTTACACTCAGAATAATTAAAAGATGTGTAGCTTGTGGAAAAAGACTCTGGATTAAGGAAACGTAACAAACTGAATTTGCTATTGCCGTACCGTCTCGGTTATTATATTTTATATCCCAAGTAAGCATGCTTTAAAAATGTTAGCTTATATGAACGCTGTATACGGCGTTTCTCTTTGATCTTGTACTATATGAAGTTTCAATTCGATTTAATTTGTGAAGGTAAGTAAAATGTACATAAAACTTGTCCCAGTTTTCGCGCTCACAACTGAATTAAACTATAAGGCATTTTAAAATTTTAAAAATAACCATTATAGAGTACTAAAGTTATGACGTTACAAAAATTAAATTTGCGAAATTATGACATTTGATCAGCTATTCGGGGGAAACATGCCAAAAAACGTCCACTTGTCAAAAATTAGCTCTCCATTCCTTCAGTTTATAACCGGCGCAAAATTAGAGAGGTTTGTATCAGTGGGACGGTGCCAAACTTTGAACCTTTATATCGTGTGTTCTATTCGTGCTAACAAGTTGACATTTTGTGGCTGATCATACAACAGCAATCTTGATCTAATGATGGGATTTTGAGGCTCGATAAATTAAAATAATTGAAAATTTGTGACGCCACACTTTTTTAGTATAGTAGGTCCACATCAGCCCTTTGGCTGCCTTTTATCCAACCTACTTATCAAATAAAGTATGTATGTATGTACCACTCTATTAAGTACCATGATAACAAAAGCAGATCATTCCAATATATGTATGCTGTGTATTTATTCCTAGAAACTCAAAATATAACTGAGTTAAAAAGAACTGAGCTTCAGATACCCATTTATCATTGTTTTACTTTAGTTTTTCACTCACAAACAGTCCAATTGAAAACGTACGTTTAATTATTTTACACTGATAAACTTCCATATCTAAATCGTTTCGTTAGCGTGTGCTTTATCAGCGATGAAGGTATTGGATCACCAAACTATTCAGTCACGAAACTGGAAGCTTTATAATAATGAAACCCTGTACTGATATCAGTTGCCTGAGCAAAACGACCACGAGGGTATAGAAAAGACTTGAATTGGAAAGTTATGAATTTATTTCTAGCACAGTCTAAAAAATAGGGCATTGTTTGATTTTCCTTTTTTATCGTTGTTTTTTTTGTTGTTTTATAAAGTGAAAGGTAGTGATTTCCCACGAAAATCGACTGTAATTGGTGCAGTGAACCCTGAACCATGAGCTCTTATCACTTGAAATTTGCGAGTGAACCTGCCTTTGCAGAAAGCCAAATATTTCACAAGCCACTCTCGGTAGCCAATCGCGTCGCGCAGAAAATACTTGCACAAACCATAGAATGGCAATATTCGCATAATGCTAGGAGATGTTTCCAGAGTCTCTTTGGCGAGACATCTTACAAATTCATAAGTAGGCTCTCACTTAGCCCTTTCACTCCCAGAGTCAAACGGCTCAAGTCAACAATGTGGTCAGTCTAACTTTGTTAAAAGGCTGTGGATGAAACCATTGTGCTGTTGGTTTGTCAATATTTCGCAAAGTGAAATCCCATTAAAATTGGCACTCTGATCTTGGAACTGGCCGGAAAGACTTAAAATACCTCTTTTGTCGTCAATCATTGAAGCAATTTATATGAACAAACAAAACGGTTGATCATGATTTCAAATTGAAAACAAAGTTAAAATGTATACGGTTTATGAGTAAGGTAGATGAAAACAGATCACAAACTCACAATTTAGTCCGCCTTTGCAGGCTCGAAACAAATCATAGTATATGACAGGCTTATTCCATTTCCTGTCGAAATCCACGAGTTTCGTAAACTTAGAAACTTATGTCTTCTTCCTGAAGCATATAACTCTACGTCTACAGTCAATCTTGTAAAATTGTTGTTTGTTCAGGGGCATCCAACCTATAGGTGTCGGAAGGCGTCGTTTTTACGTTATAATTGTGCTTTTTGTGCATTTTAATTGCTTATTATTAAACGCTAAGAAAAATGTATCTGTTCGGATACCTTAGCTGAACTTTCAAACTTCAGAACAATTTAGGGATTGAAATCTTACTACCCGAATTTAGGAGTTGAATTTGCCTTTCCGAAAATCCGAGCTGACATTTTTTTGTACCCAAAACGACATTTTTATCTCTCCGAAAACAAAAGGCATTAACTTTCCCATATTAAGAAAGTTCGAGATGACATGCATTTCCTTAACCGAATATGTGAGGCGATTATAGGCCTTCCGAACAGATATTCCTCCGAAACGATCCGTTGGGTGCACCTGTTTGTTACTCTGAAGGCGTAGTATGGAATCTTTTCAGTATCCTTTCCAGTTGTAACTCGAGCTTGCAACTCTTTGCAACGTGACTTCTATGTCTCATTTTTCTGTGAATACCTGTTCGTATACCCAGAAGGAAGTTGCGGTTCCGGAATTATTGACTCTGTTTCGGCGCCATTAAAAAGGTTTCCGGCAATCAGGGATGACTGAGATCTATGAAGTATTTCCGTGTACGAGCGCACGATAGAGAAAAAGAGCTTGCAACCATACAGGTCCATACAGCCAAAACAAATTAAAACTTATTTCAATCAGTTTGTGGAGTTTAAAAACATGTTGTGAAATAAAAATTCGTATACATGAATCTATACCCCTGGCTCCCCAAATATTAATCCTAGTACATAGATTTCGCACGCAATTTTGAATTTCCGTGATCTACTGCAAGATTAAAAATCTACAAAAGCATGAAATTTGCCAAAACTACTCTTTGAAGAAAACAAAACTGATTACACTGACCTTACCGCAATTCAAAATGACTTGTCTACAGCTCTTGGAGTTGACAGAAGTTTGGTGACTGCTTTGTTATCACAGTTTTATAAAGAACTGTTTCCTCCTAATCATAAATAACGAGATACGACTATATAAGGCCATGAAAACATACAACGTTTAAATGTGCACGCATGGCCGGAGCAGATTAACTATATAAGTTTAAGAGCCCGTTATATTTGAATCGGAAAAATACGGCAAATATTGTCTTTCAGGTCGAATATACAATGATTGAGATTATTTATTTGTTTTATGCATGTCATAGTAATACTGATAACAAGAAATGTTTTGCGGCTAATCATAATTAGCTGACATCCTGCCAATTTTCTGAAATAGCTATTCGGAAAAGAGCCAAACAGTTGTTTGTTTGCAATATTTCAACTTAAACAGTTGAAAAGAAGGCCTGAAAATAATTTCGACTCCAACGGGATTCGAACCCATGACTTCTGCGATTCCGGTGCAAACGCTCTACCACTGAGCTATGAAGCCACTGGGAGCTGGTCAATTGCGAGTTCTATTTATACTCGTCAAGTGATAAATGGCGATGAAAGCCGTAAGTAAAGAGAATGAGATATTTGCAGTAATTGTTTTATTTCAACTTGAAAAACTGCGGAGAAAAAAATTGCGAAAAACTGTTGAAAAACTGCGAAGATCTCATTCTCTTTCGTTCTTTCCGCCGCAGTTCACATATATGAATTATTTCATACATTGTAATTCATCATGTCATCGCTAGTTGTTTGTTGTTTGCCCGCCTTTTTATGGAAACAATCAAAAGAGATATATGTCCACAGTTTAACTTGTTCCGTCAGTGACCAATTCCTAACTTCTCATTACCATTTTATAACAAATTTAATAAGCCAGGTTATGAGAATTAAGGATATGATCACCGCAGGAAAGACGCGCTCGCCTTCGTTTGCTTTTTTGTTTTGTGTTTTTGAACGGCGTCCAAACGCACTAACACTGAAGAAGGGGTTATCCCCGAAACGTCTGACTGTCTAAATCAGATCAGTTATGAGCACTCCAAACTTACAATTTTTTATATATAAGTATCCATAATGTTTGTTTTAGTGCTATCGAAGGAAAACTCAAAAGAATAGTTTAATGAGGTAGAAAGATTTCATGAGAATGATAATTGTGCAATTAAAGCTGGGAGTATATATAGAAAAGCAGTGGCCCCTCGGAACAAAACTCAATTGTAACCTACATTCTGTAAGGTCTACATGACGTCTACATGATATGATGTATGGTTAGAGAGCAATTTTGTGCATCAAATTCAAGTGTAACTCGTGTTTTCATGTCCTAAGAGCTCGAGAAAAAAAAGAGAAAATGAAATTTTAAAAGAAATTATGGTATATTTTGATCGGGAGGGGGGGGGGGGGGGGGGGGGGGGAGAGAGAGGTGGTGTACGTAGGTATATTAGATTCCCATTAGGCTAAAAAAAGTCAAACGGCCCAGAACGTAGCCCCAAAAATTCCCTCCACATAAAAAATAAAGTCAGGGGAAAAACATCAAGAGAGTGTGAATTAGTTCATGCGTGCACTTTATTTATTCATTATGCATCTGTCACAAACTGCCAAAATCCCTGCCAAAATCCCTGCCAAAATCTTTCTACCCAAAAAAATTCCCCCCCAAAATTTCTAACACAAAAGAAGTCTCCAATTCACTAATAATTCCATACCCAAACCGCGTCACTAATATACCTGAGTACCCCCTGGGATTTTGATAAAGAAATGAAACAATGGTTTATAAAGTTCTTACCCAAATTTCAGCCTTGGGTAAGGTCTTCAACAGCACGGGTGATGTCTTAAAATTTGGTCCTTTCTCTACAGTGCGAATGCATCGACGTTCTTATAAAAAAATTTATTTAAAAAGGAAACACAATTAAGTAAGTACGTTTCAAGAATTTTACATTGGAATCAATCCATTTCAACGAAATGGATTTTTCACTTACCGTGTACAGAAGCGTCGAAATGGAACGAAGCCCGGCAGGAAACGGTTTACTCAGTGCATGAGATGAAATAATAGCGAATAATTCTAAACAGTGCCTGAGCAGTCATAAAATGTTAATTTATCTTCCGTTAAAAGTTTTGGACTAGTGAAATTGCCGAGAGCTATCTTAAGCAGTATTTAACGTTGGTAACGACAGTTTCACTGATTTTGAAACAAAAGACTACTGATTGACGTCAAACTGGTCGACAAAAGTGTAACTACGAACACGAGCTCTTTTTTTTAACATGAGTTCTTACTATTAAGTCTATGGATGAAACGATTCAAATGGAAGCTATTGAGTAGTGCTTTCGTGTAGATATGGTATGAATTTTTAATACGACAGTGGATGAAACCTTAGCATGTGACCATTCAAATGAAAGCTATTACGTAGGTATCTAGCGCTTTCGTGCGGTGCTGTTATAATTATTATTCTGTATATGAAAGTTGGTTCTAGCTGGATGAAACCCTAGTGTGTGACCATTCAAATAAAAGCTGTTGAGCAGTACTTTCATGTAGTGTTCAGTTTTGATTTATTCAATATTTTGAGAGAAATGAGATTTTTTTTCCTGAACTGTGAACTTCCGTGAGTGAGTTGAAGGGTTTCATCTCCCATGAAATTAAAAAGCATTTAATTTTAATGCATTCTTGCTGGGGCGGTTTTTGAACAAAGAGTCGTCCTATAATATAAAATAGCATACTTCTGAGTACCAGCAAAATGTGTCTTGGAAATGAAATGATTGCGTGGGTCAGACGGAAAGACGTGGTCAGTGCAATCTCTATTTACACTCCAATATTTACTATACAAAGAAAATCTCGCGGAAACTTTTCAAAATTGTTATCAGTCAATCTTGATATTAATCCCAAGTGTCATTGCCCTGTAGTTAACTTATAGTCTACTTCCAAAATCGTCGATATGGCAGCTTCAAAGCCTCGAGATATCTAAAACTTTCGATGTGAGAACTTTCATTTCTGATTTGCGGTCACATTCACAATTATTAAAAGGCGACCTATAATTCCATTTCTGTTTCTATTACAATTTTCAACTAGATGTCCCAATTAAAATCAAATCTGCTTTACTGATAATCATTGTAGACGGTTACATTTCAATGTCAACACGACATTTAAAACCTCGTGGTGTTTAGATTTTACCAGAAGCTTCTTGGTGATATTTTGTCAGTGCAAAGTCCACTTGTTTTCACCTGAAATTAATTTCAAGTAATTCACTTACGAATCCATCGAGACTTTATGCCACTTCCCACTCCCTCGCCGCCCCCGTGAACTGAGTCATGGTTAAGAGCTGGAAGGTTCCGGGAACGAAACTATGTAGTCGCTAGCTTAAAGAAGTAATATATAGATCACAAGAGACAGTGTTTCATCCGATTTCCAAGCACCGAGAAGAGAGTTGAAAATATGACGCGTAGCGGAGTATTTTTGACGAAATTCGAAAATCGGAAATTGGAAATCGGATGAAACACTGTCATTTCGAGTGTTTGATATATATTCTTCAGCAATAAAAACTGACAAAACTATGGAGTAAACCGAGAAATAAAATTGTAAAATCCATGCTAATTAAGACCAGGTATCAAAACCTCCGCCTGAATTTTAATGGTTTGAGAACGTATATTCACGGCGTGGGATAATATTACTAACTTCCTCTTGTTTCAAAGTGCATGCTTCCGGAAAAAGGCGATTTAAATCTGGAAGATAATTTAAATCTGGAAGATGGTGTGGGGGCGTGTGACAGATTCAAACGCGAGAGATTTTTGCTGTATGAAAGCTTATGAAATATTCGGTTTACCGCCCTGTTCATTAAAGGTCCCGAAAAACATTCACACTTCTAAAATCAATACGCGGCCTAGTTCAATTCCGGCATTAGCTTATTCCAATTAGCAGCTATGTCCCAATTAACTAAACCTGTTCAGCCTCTTTGTTATCATTAAAGGCTTACTCTTCAACTGATTTGACGCGAAAAAGAAGCCAGTAATTTTCAACTTTCACCAGGGACACTTGAATTAAACTTTTCCGAATCTCATTTGCTTATATATTAACCCTTTCACTCCCAAGAGTTTGAAAATCATTTTTCAAGATATGGAGAAACAAACAGTACCACATGAAAGTACTGCTCATAAGCTTTCATTTGAATGGTCACACACTAGGGTTTCATCCACAGACTTAAAAGTTTAGAAATACGATAATTGACTTGGTGCTTGCTTCTGGGTGTGAAAGGAACTAGTACTTCTTCCAATGTATTCTTAGTCCACTTCCAAAATTTCCAATTAGCAAGTACGCTCCAATTAAAACTGATTAAAATAAATATCATTATATAGAGTACTAGTTCCTGTAGTTTAATAAAGTCCATGCGGTTGCAATTGGTAGACTGACTAAGTAATGCTATAAGAGCTGGACAGCTGTACATATACTTTGTGGATATGCAATTAACATTATAATGGTAAAATTTCCAGAGCAATATGTTTTTAGTGCTTGTATCATTTCGGACTCTGCTAATGATCGGAAAAAAGAAGGCCGGGCAAGCGAGATCTTTGCTGAAGTATTCCGAAGTTGAAATGAATAAAAGATTGCCATACCCACAACTGGACATCAAGCAAAATTTACTTATTTACTTTACTTGCATGTCTTCATGTTCATGCAATAAAATTTTCGAGGGGGGTATTTTGTAAATGGTTCTTTTGTAGTACTGGAATATCCTTGCAAGACGCTATTGAAATCTCTGTTAGTTTGTCAGTTCTGAGATGGTGGCAAACGAGGGATATAAACCCGCAAACGAAATTGAAATAAATAAAAGATTGTCCCATACAACTCAGTAGACAATGAAGCAAATTTACTTACCTACTTACTGCTTGCAATATAATTTTCGAGGGAGATGCTGTTTGTAAACGATTCTTTTGTAGTACTGAACAGATCTGTATAAATCCTTGAAGGAAACTCGTCAGTTCTTTGTCATATTGCGTATTGCAGGCTTCAGATTGTGGCAAACGGGCGAGATAAACGTGGGAACAAAGTTGAAATGAATAAAGATATAGTACGAGAGGTTTATAAAGATCGAGCCCCGTTGTTCGTAAACCGGAATTAAACTGATGCAGTCGTTGAACAAATGCCCTTTTATGTAAATTCTCGCAAAACCCCGGAGATCTTCCGATTGTTATTGACCAATCGGACAATTATACGAGCACTCGCGGGAACTCCGACAGTTATTACGTCATCATGTTGCTTAGCAACCTCTCTGACGTAAACCGCGGACGCAGTCAATTATTCGAGGTCGCAAATTCCGTCCGAAGAGGGAATGGGACGAGAGTAGGCTGTAGGTCAACAAATTTGTTATCGCTGATTTTTTGCTAAATGGTTTACTAGAAAGTTTCTTATTCGGAATAAGCAACTTTTTCTCAAAACGTTTTGAATTGAAAATTAGCGATATTAAATTTTCATTTGTTGAACGACGTTTAAGTATTTTTCTCGCGGAGAAAATTTCGAATTGGCAACAACTTTGGTAGTTAAATATCTTCAATAGTATGACATAAGAGTTTATTAATTAATTAAATTTAATCAAACATTTGTTAAATATTACGAGCTTTTTTTAGAAACAGCTTCCATTGTCAGTTCAGCGGTCTGCACAACTTGTGTCCTCAAAGGCATAAATATTCTATGACGATACTAGCTTGAGCTTGAGTCAACACACGTCTCTCTTTTCGTGCTCAATTCCTTCCCCGTTCGAGAGACGTCTGAAATTTGACTGTTTCCTTTTATAGAGCAGTTTTCAATTGAGTGTCGAAAGTTATCTGGAATTGCTTTGGTTTTACTTTACTATGCTCTGTGATTGGTTTAAAAATCTCGCGCCACCTTCTCAACCAATCAGATGCAAAACCAAAACCAATCATGACTTGGTCGCACGCGTTTTCCCGCGCTTTGCGCCGGTTACGTGTATTTGCTTCGGGTTCTCATTGGTTCATTGCGTTGTTTACGTTTGTTGTGATTGGCCATTGTAATTGCTTTGGTTTTGGTGTTACGTCACTCAATTGAAAACCTCTCTAGTAGTCATTAACGCAAACAAAATAACTGTAACTTAATTGTCTGGTGTTATAGCTTAACGGCTAGCTAAACACTAGTACTTGTCGATTATAAACTACGCTTTAAGAATGCAGTGCCTATCGAATCCACCAGCCCCATGCTCTTTGGGCTGCAACTTCAGCAGCAGATTTCTGAGACGTAGATTGATGTGTGGAACTGGTCAGCGGATGAATCACACTACAGATTGGTTCCAGGCTCAAGCGGCTGAAGTTGGTGCGTGTGGCCTTGTAATGGCGGGTTTGAGGTCGTAGGCGAGGAGCCCGTGCTTGTTTCTCCGGTGCAGAAAATGAATAGAATTTCTCCAGAGAAAATGCTTGCATGAGAACAGTGTTATCAAGAGCGATAAAATCGGAATGACCTGTTTGATGCGAGTTGGGTGATGGAAAATATTCTCGGTTAACTTGTGGTGGGGGTGAATTCTGGGATGGAGTAAAATCCGTATTTGAGGAACGTGGTTGCTCCTCTGTCTCCAAGGGTTGATAGTTGAAGCCTTGATGCGCAACAGCGGATCGAATACTCTCGTTGATGGAGAAACTGTTTACTATTATGGGATAAACAGTGCTGTTGCTACAACAACTGCTGTTTGCTGAAGCATCAGTCGCGGGGTCATCGGAACAGATGTTCACTGATTGGGTCGGAGCGGGAACGATTGGCCGGGCTCCTGCTTGTCTGCTGTTAAGACCATTCAAGACATAATAACCGGAAAATGTTTCCAAAGCCGCAGGAATAGGATCTTCGATAGAAGATTTTGCTTTTGTATCTGCAGTGGAATCCGTTTGACATTGATCCGTAGTTGTCGTTGACTTGTCTATGGTGTCGCTTGTTAATGAATTTCTACTGCTGTTGCTGCTACGGCTTCTTCTGCTATTGCTGCTGCTGTTGTTGTTATTGTTGTTGTTGTGGTTGTTGGTGTTGCTGTTGTTGTTATTGTTATTGTTGTTGCTGCTGCTGCTGCTGCTGCTGCTGCTGACTACAAGAGGTGTTGTCACTATGTCGGTTGATATCACGTGTCCATTGTACGGAGAAGACGTTGGAATAGAGGGAGAAGGTCTTGTCCTTTCTTCGACCTCAGAAGTTAGTGACACTGAGAAGTCGCAATCTGATTCTTGTGAAAGCTGACAATCGGAAGAAGTGGTTGATTTCGCCACTGCTTCTTCAAACAAAGACGAGTCACCGCCGGGAGAGGTTGAAATCCCCCAGACTCTTCTTCTGATTCTCTTGACGAAATGTCCTGACTGGCTGGTGTACCGTCCACGTTTTTTGAGAAGATGTCCCGTGATACCGTTCCCCATGGTCGCACTGACCTCGGAAGATAAGCACGGCTGCCCAGACTTCCCTCAGCTTCAGAACACATCTGAATCAGCGCATTAAGAGAAGAGTCTTTCTTGTTCTTTGGCCCGGCAGAACGTTTAGCAGGAGTAACCGACGACTTGCCAGAATCACTGCACGCCAGGCGTGAAACTTCCTGGCCAATCACTGATAATAATCCTGCTGCACTCCTAAACCGCGAAAGTATCGAGTCTGTGTGAGAATTGATCGTCTGTGGTTTAGGTGAGTTGTTACAGGTAATGGAAGGCTTTTCAGCTTCTTCTAAACACGACGAGGCAGCATCCGATTGTGCTGTGGCGTCTGAACTGCACAACTGTTCTGTTTTGCTGTTATCATCACAGATGGTGTCATTAGGTTGAGACGACAGTGTGTCCACTTGATTAACAGTAGGTTCCTTTACTGGCTCAGTTTCCACTGTTTCTTCGTTGTCTTTAGAACCTGAACTTACGTTTGTTGAAGACACGCCGCTTGTTCTTTGTAGCCTCCTCGGCAAGTACTTCTTCCTTCTGTTGACCGTAGCGTTGGCAGCAACTTTGGCAGCTTCGTTCGCGGCGTCATTTGCATTTTGCCGGCGGCATTCCCAGGTCTATCTCCCTGCTTGACGATACCTTCCATTTGGTTTTCAGAAGCGTATCTTAGTGACATTTGTTCATCAAATCCCCAAATCCATTCCGGGGATTCCCCACATGATAACTGCGACTCGCTTTCGCTAGTTTGGTTTGTGAGCTGAATTTGTATAACTTGTGACACAGTCGACGAGTTTTCCTGCTTGTGTGTTCCGTCTTGAATCGAATTATGTGCGTCCGACACCTCTTTGCGCAATCCTGTGTGCAAACCAGACAAGAAAATAGGTTAACCACATAGTAACAGAGCACCAATAGATGGTAGCCCTTGCGTTTTGATATTGCCAGGTTTCCTCAAGAGATAGGCGATATCACGTGTCTCGCGGGAATGACTGGCAAGGCTCTCTAGGAAATGACTTACAAGACTGGTTTTTTTAAATTGTGAATACAATGGAGTCTTTATAGTAGGCGATTTCCGAGTTGCCTTTTGCCTTTTGCCTCTGTTGAGTCCTGGTGCACAATCTTTCATATGGAAATGAGTTTTACCTGCACGGTTATTGTCTTGCAAATTAAACTTATTTCCATATGAATGGTTGTGCACCAGGACTCGTTTTGAAACAGAGGCAAAAAGCTATTCAGAAATGGCTTTAGTATTATAATGACAATCTCAACAACTATGAAAGAATTATCGTAATGTATATAGGAAGCAAAGTGGTTCAGAGGAATCAGTTACTGCTTTTTCTTTTTCTTTTTCTTTTTCTATACTTTTTTTATTGCTTTTTTTTTGTGACGTCAAGAAAATTCATTTTATGACGTCACGACTTGAGGAGCTATATGTCACAATTTGTTAAGTCATTGTTTATCATGCTGAAAAATACATTCAAATCGAAGGAAACCTCGAAATAATAGTTAACTAAGGTAGAAAAACACTAAACAGGTAGTTATAAACCAATCAAGAATAAAGATGGTTAAGATTGGGGAAGATTGAAACGGATTACGAAATTGCCAAATTGAACTTGTTCAAGATGCGTCATCCATGACGTAGCTCCTTTATATAGGTGGGTAATGACGTCATGCTTCATACCTGTCTGACAGGGCGAGGCAGGATTTTTTCCATTCGCCTGTTGTTCGTCAGAAATAACGCTTTCTTCAGGCGAGGGTTCATCGACGAATTCACTTGAAGAGGAGTTATTTTCAGCGTCTGGCTCGTCACTGTTGATACCAGGCTCCTCGAGGCTTGAATTGTTTGACGGTGGACCATCTTCTGGAGTGATCCAATCCTTCCAATCCTCGCTGGCGGTCTTGGATTCTATACGACGCCTATTACCGTTGAAATAAATTCAATTGCAGGAAAAGTAAGACGTGGGTTATAATAACAGAGGTCACTTTAGGTTTAAGTCTGTCTACAAGCCTGGTGGCTTAGCAGGAATATCGCTACACCCCTTGGATGGGATGCTAGTCCATGCTAGTCCATGTCTAACAACTTTCACATAAGAGACGACTGAGGACGAGTCATGGCCGGGTTGTCCTGACAATTCGCCAGTACCCATTTATACTCCTGGGTGAAGAGACGCACTGTGAGGGTTAACTGTCTTGCCCAATAACACAACACAATGACCCAGGTCAGGGCTCGAACCTGGACCGCTTGCCCCGGAGTCCAACGCGCAAACCATTAGGCCACCGCACCTCCCAGGAGACAAATCGACATGTCGTATGTACGTGAGTTACAAGCCAAAGAATGCCTCAAGAAAAGGTAAACGCAAAGCAACGGTATGTGTTTAAAGCTTGCCGGTTGTTTCAAATGACTGAACACAACACATTTCAGAATCCCAACTGGCAGGAAACTACCCAGTTGGCCTGATTTGCATGCATGGCGTGGCCGAGGAGTTGCACTCGCCCTAACAGTTCGCCGGTATCCATTTATACTCCTGGGTAGGGAGGGGTCTCGAACTCGGATCACTTGACCCGGAGTCCAACCATTAGGCCGCCACGCCTCCCACAGTGTTGCCATGCATGACGTCACGATTTCTCATGAACAAAAGAGACAACAAGACACCAGAGGACGTGCACAGAACTTCATTGTGTTCCTGTATCGCTATAAATTCACAAAGAAGAAACGTTACTCACCGTTTAGCTTGTCCGTGTAGTCCTTCACTTCTGTAAGCTGAAGCAAAAGGATTGGCGTCTATTTTGAGCTTGGTGATCTTAAAAAAAAAAAAAAAAAAAGACCATCATCTCAGTTACTCACAATTATTTCCTTCGAACTCTTAAAGCCTGAAAGGCCTCTCATATCGGTCTGATCTGAAGCTAAGGTATAGAGATATCATGCCATTTCTACCTACGGGGTGAGCTCTAATTAAGTATGAAAGTTCTTTCTTGTTTATCCGCGTGTTGTTCACAGGGTACCTCCAAACATACTTAAACAGGGTGCTCCAGCAATTTGCCAAGGTATTTTTGTTCCAAAGAACACAACACAAGGAATCAGAATCAAACACTCGACGCACTAATCATTTCACCACCAGACCTCCTCTCGGCTCAGTCCCAGACCATGTTTGTTATTAGCAGTACTCGTTATATTGGCCGGGCATATTATATTAGCTGTATATTAGCATTAACTGCTGATTCCACAAGGCTTGCAGTAAAAGGTTTTACGATTTGTGCAGAATTGAAATGTGTAGGTTTACACGACACTTACAAAAAAGAGCTCTGAATAAAAATTTCAAATTTAAAAACAACAGCAAAAGACTGGAAGTAGTTTACCTGCTTATTTCTGTATTGCGAAACAGCCATGAACTCTGTCTCAGGAAAATAGAACTCCTCCCTCAATTTGTAGTCAAAGTATACGCCATTGGCGCTTTCTACCACCATAACACGAGGAACATAACGACGCATTGTACTCACGAGAATTGCCTGTGAAAGAAATGCTCAGTCAGGAAAATGAAACGCAAGAATAAGTATACAGTCAACTCTCTCTTAACGGACACCTCTGTAAGACGGACACCTGGCGTTAGTCCCTGCGCGCCGTTTTTCAGTCATGTTACTGTACCTAAACTCTCTATAAGCCGGACATCTCTCTAAGACGGACAGTTGGTGCCGGTCCCGATGGTGTCCGTCCTAGAGAGAGTTGACTGTAAACAACAAGCATAAGCCAAGGGTCAGTGTTCACACGTGTGATAAACATTAATACAAGGTGACATGGGCAGGTGCAGCTCTGCGCAGTGCCTTTAAATTTTGATTAACATTGCGCCTGGGATTATGCTTATGCTTGCGTCGTGCGGGTAAACCACCTCTTAAGCCTGGTTTAAGCACAAGCACAAGCAAGCACAAGCACAAGCACAAGCACAAGCACAAGCACAAGCACAAGCACAGCACAAGCACAAGCACAAGCACAAGCACAAGCACAAGAAACTACGTGTTAACCGGGGCGACGCAGCATAGATAGAGGCTCCGGGGTGATATGCTCCTGACATTTGGGTATTATACAAAGTTTAGTTTGTTGTCTTACCTAGGGACTAATTTGTTAATAATTAGGCCTGAACATCAATGTTTTATAAAATAAAATAAAGGGGATACACCCAGTATTTACCCTGTCAAATATAACAACCTATTTAACAGCCTGATTTCTCACTAGATATCCAATATATAGGAACCATTTCAGCCTGCCTTGGAAAAATAGAGGTTCTTATACGCGGGGTTTTACTGTAGTTATTCAACCTCGTTCAGCCTCGCGCTTTGCATGTTGCATGCACAGTAGACAATTTGTCGTGTAACTTTTTTAAACGTTTTAAACTGTAAATCTGATTATCAAAAAGCCAAATTAACGGCTGCGAAGGAGACTATCTTGACCCTTTCACTCTCAGAGTCAAACCTTGAGTCAATAGATGTGGCTCTAACTTTTGAGTCTGTGGATGGAGCCCTAGTGTGTAACCATTCAAATGAAAGCTATTGAGCAGTACTTTCATGCGGTGCTGTTTGTTTTTGACAATTTTGCAAAATGAAATTCAAGACTTTTTTCCTCAGTTTTGAACTTAGCACTCTTGGGAGTGAAAGGGTTAACCACCAATTCTTACTTGTGCTGATTTGGACGCCGTCTTGAAACTGTTTGTTAATTTCAGCATTTTGAAGGTGAGCACGTTCTGCATGAGAGAGGCTCCAGTCGCCGGCGTTTCGGGGTGGATGTAAACTCGTGGGCAGTCCTCCTCGGCCAACGCGCGCCAATTTGGGACCCAGCGATTATGATTCGCATCGAAGCTGTATCTGAATTCGTCCATCAACACAAAGTCTATCATAACTGAGTACAATTGACGGGGCTTGAGGTCTTCGAACGCTACTGACATCACTGGGCACATACGCCTATAAAGAAAGACAAACATGAAAATAACTTTTTTATTCCATATGCTGTCATCGGATCTCAGGTGTTATAAAGGTGATTAGAAATCTGTGCATAATCAGATCTGTTACTAAAGCGATACTGCAGTAAATAATATTTTGTAGTCAGCGGATATCGCCGTTAAAGCTTAGGAACCACCCCTTTAACGCTCGTGACCTCCAATTAAGTTTTGTACATACCCGGGTATATACCAGGTCATACCAAATAGAAAACTTTTTCCCGTGTTTCCATAGAGTTATGGTAACACGAGTAAATTATGGGAGAACGAGTAATGCTGTGGAAACACGAGCCGCAGGTGAGTGTTTCCACAGCAATTTCAAGTTCTCCCAAACTTTCACGAGTGTTACCATAACTCTAACGAAACACATGGTGATATTGTCCCAGTACGGCCCTAGCGCTCGGTTAATAAAAAATAAATAAATACAATAGTTTTGCGCAAATGGAGTTAGCGCAAAACTATATTCACTCTCTATTCCATACTAACTGTCAATCTCGTACATGATGGTATGGAGTCGTCGAAACGTCAAGTAACTCTTTTATCGCTCATTTTTCTTTTAAAATGTTTGTCTAAATCTTCTATTATTAAATAAATCGATATTTTTTATTACATCGTAGAAGGTTTTACTAGCCCTTGGTGCCCCGTTCTTTTTTTCCTTATAGCGAGAATTAAGCTGCGCCGTTCAATCGTTTCATTTTTTTTTCCCATTGATTTTCTACAAAGGGTCTCTGGGTCCAGTGCACAGATTTCTCTCCAAGAGTACACTGAGCAAATGACGAATAGTTGCGATCTGAAAACGATTGCGGGAAAGTAGGCGGCGCTAATCAAACAACGCGGCGAAAGAACCGCCTCACATGTACAGTATATGATTTCGCAGGTTTATAATAGAGGGAAAGCTGTTGCAAAACAAGTATAACTGGTTTCTCTCGGGTAACACGTTTCACGATCGAGACTGGGCACGAGAGTAAGACAAAACGCAAATTTATCGAGACATTTTTAAAGCTGGAAATTCTACAAAAATCGCAAACAAAATTACAAGAGATAGATAAGAGGAAACAAAACAAAAGTCGCACTTCAGACCTGTGTCCAGGAGTCTGTATACTGCTTGTAGACCTAATTCTCTCTTTCAATAATATCGTTGTAATATGGACGAGAAGGGATTGTCTTTCGTGCCATCGCCTTTTTGCTGAATAAGACCTATCGGATTTTAAAGGAGCTACGTCACAGATGGCGCTTCTTGAAAACATCGGCCATTTTTTTCAAGTTCGCCGTTCGCAATCCGTCTAAATCGAGTCTAAATATCTTCTCCATCCTCAACCATCCTTGTTCTTGTTTGGTTTATTATCACCTCTTTGGTGTTTTTCTACCTTAGTAAACTATTATTTTGAGGCTTTCTTTTGCACTTCGAAAAAATGACTTAAAATATCGTGACATAGAAAAGGAGGACTGCAAACAGTCTATTTAAAAAGTCTGCTAATGGTTCGATTTACATACAGCTGATGTACAAACAAACCAATGGCTGTTTATCATTTGTCAGCACTGTCATACACATCCTGTTTTAGATCTCAGCTTAACAGATGCCGTGCGTCTGTTATCAAATGATCAAGAATGGTGGGAAAACACCATATTGCGCTAATTGAAATAACTTCCTATATAATGAGTCAGATGAGTGGTTGTGCGTGCAGCGTTTCAATTTCCAAGAAGAACTTTTCCGTGACCTGTGTTCGCATAATAGCGTATTAAACGGACAGGAAGCGTGACTGCGAATTCTCGTCTGAGCTCCAGATGGCTCGAAGTGCTCGGCGCATTCACAGATGTCAAAATGATTGACATGCAGGAAATGATAAAAAGCATTGCCCGCTCGAATTCTTCGCATCAGCACGTCTGTCACAAATTAATAATACATCCACCGTTACAGAATTCCACCAAAGCGGTCTGGATACAACATCAACTGTGATCGGATAATTGAAATACCGTACAAACGCAGTTTCTGACTGTATGAATTTTGATTTTTACTTCGGACCCGGCGTATTCAGAGAAAGCTATAGGACGGCTGTCAAACGCATAGTCTTATTGCAAAGCTACTTATGCGTTTCAATTCACAGACTGATCACCAAAAGTTAACCGTATTTATACATGTAAGAAACTGCACCAAGCTTCCAGAAATGGCAGTTTTGTTGCCTTGAGTCAGCAACTTAGGAATGTAACTCTGCACAGAGTTCAGTTTAGCTAGAAATAGGAACTTCTACGGCTGCTACGGTTTCTACACCAAGGGCGTGTGGCAGGAATACACCGTAACTTTCAACTGAGCCGCATGCATGTAGATAAAATACTGGATATACAAAACATACCTTCCTGAATTTGTTACCATCATTTCAGTCTGATGCTCTTTGAATTTCTGCCACAATTCCTTGTTATGCAGGAGAACTTTCATAGCTCGCTGTGTTAAATATTTCCGCAAAGGAAAAAAAGATGGCAACACTTGCAAATCCTGATAAACCACTGATGAAATGGTAAATGAACTCGCAGTGCGAGATCACATGTACAGTGAGTGTATTGGTATTAAATAACGCAGCTTGCGCCTCAAAACAAAGGCGAGGTGCGACGTTTTTTTGACAGCGCCGGAAAAGTCAATCACTAGATAAGACACAGTTCTTTGACCTTTTGACATGAACCAGCCAATCGCGTTCCTGAATAAATATGGGCCGGCCGGGCCTGTGAATAGTTTATGTCAAAGCGGGAAACAGACACTTACAAAAGTAACAGAAAACAGAGCTCTTTTACTTTCTGTCGTACCGGCTTAGCTGACTTAGCTGCCAAAAAGCTGCTCGAGCGATTCTCTTGAACGGTTGGATAGAAAAGGGTACAGCTGTGTGGTTTCTACACTGAAGCCTAAAGCTAACCTGCGATCAGGGTTTCGCTCGAAAAAAATAGAGCGCCCGACTTTCGCTCGGATAAAAAGAACCTGATCGCAAGCTACAATCAGTGACAAATTGTTGGTACACTCTTGGTTTAATCTCGTCTCCCCCCCCCTTTCTCTCCTTCCAACGTTGTTTTAAAACCTAAAACACACTGACAAAGAGTGCGCGCTTATTCTCCTATCCAACATTGGACAGGGGGAAGGCTGTTCCAACGAGTTATGTCAATGATTGTAGCCTAAAGCCCGTAAAACAAAATGGCGACGGATACAAGACCATACAATGTAGCTGAACCAATTTGACTTGATCTACCTAATTTAAGAAACGATCTAGAAATGGGAAGAGAAAAATTTTAATCGATGGTAATTCTCCTAGCATTCTTCGTTACTCTCTCACTGCACAGTGGAAAGAATAATCTGGTCAGAGCAGCAATGAACAAAGTATGCCTGTAGCGCTTCAAGTTCCCGAAAGTTGGGGTAGACTACGATTTTATCTTTAGGGCATTTTGCCTGGCCTTTTCAAGGCTAAATTGGATTTAAAATTGTTTCTTCGAGAAAGAAAGAAATAAATATCACTCTCAAAGAGTCTTTTTCTTTTCTTTGAGATTTTCTCCGTTGAAATCAAACGAAGGCGCACGGTACTGCGCATGCTATCAGGAAAGAATTATATGCAGATAAAGAAATTCCTCGCGAAGCTAGCGAGGTTTATAATTTTGTCCCCCAAGAGCTCAGGCGGGATCACATCTCGTCTGGCGTTTACGGTCATATTTATTTATTTATTTATTTGTTTGTGAGTTAGGGGATGGCATGACGTCACACGGCGCGCTGGTGGCCTAATGGTGTAAGGCGCTAGTTTTTGTTTTTGGTCTATTTTTAATGGGGAAATAACACTGACTTCAACTTAATACTGCCCATGAAATGTCCACAGAAACAGGAACGACTACTCAATAATTTCTCCATGCTTTTGAAAATAGCGTACGCTTATATCGAATAACCAGAACGGAAGTTGCATTGTTGTGACTTCAACTTAATACTTCCGTCGACAGAAATAGCAACTTAAGACTACTCAAGAATAAGATAATGATGCTAAGAGCTTTATATAAGAGGTGAAAACCTCTTTTCCTCCCATGTGGGACACATTTTCCTAGATGTGCACTTTTGGTGCTAAGCTTGTTTTTGTCCTATATATAACGTCATAAAATTACTGTTTTCACTCATAACTCTGGTAGACGTCTTGAACTCGTAGATTTCTTGACATCTATTAGCTTGTTGTCGATTACATCAAGGATTTTCTTGCTACAAAAGCTACAAAAGCGAGGTGGTTTCAGATCATTCGACGAAAATGGCGGGGAAAACAGTCAACCAATTTCCGAAACTAATTACTCGGCTTTACAACAAGAGCGTAACAATTTATCCAGGAATTTATTAGTAGATTGTGTTGACATTGTACATCTATAAATTTACGCCGCAATTTGACATCTGATATAAACACCTTCAATTCGATTCGACATGCTTCTCTGGCTTCACAGTAAAAAAAAATATTCGCGGCTTATTCACGGCGTTGAAAAATAAAATACTGTGTCAAATGTTTCCTTCAGGAAATATTGTAAGCTGGTGTCACGCAACTCGTCCAGCTGAAAGTCAGTCGTTCGTCGAATACAAGACCGTGAGCAGGAAAGTCTTGGGAGTCTTACATGCATACAGATGTTGGAAGACTAGCGAACTCCAGTCGATCTCCAAAGTCTGGTTATCATCCTCACACCCCAACAATAATTAATCCCCATCCCAGCTTCGCGAGGGCCCATGCGAGTCACGTATTACTAGTTTATTTGTTTCTGCTTTTTGAGGCCACCTGAAAACATCAGAGGTCCGTATCTATCTAGCCGGCGTAGCTGTAGCTGGCGGTTTTGTTGGCGCGCGACGGCAAAATTCGCGAACGACGAAGCCGCGAAAACGAGCGGCAAAGTGCATTCACGCTATCGCGGCTGCAAAGCGCATTCACGCTATCGCGGCTTCGCCGCTCGCGAATTTTTCCCATAGCGCGCCAACAAAACCACCAGCTACGTCGGGTAGCACCCATAAAAAAAACATGGTACGGATCGTTTATAAGGGCAAAAATGTGCGGACCGTACCACATAAGTTTTTTATCGGCTGTACACAATTTTTCTGTCGTGAAAACATATCTCACACAGTTCATGTTTTCACTTACGAGCGCTCGACTTCGAGCGAATAATTCACTATATTGTTGCAAAGATAATTAGTTTGCTAAAAAAGATATGTGAAAGAAGAGCCTCTCTCGGAATTGTCTTGAAGGTGAAAACCTTATCTGTTTTGTGGCGAAATGAAAACAAATGGCCGGAATTTTAAATTGCCGCCATTTTGACGCCGGGATGTTTCTATGGAAATGACACGAGCGGGTTGGCGCACGCGCACTCATTTTGCCGATGTGCCGGTTTTGTTCATTTTTGCGACGCAGGCGCAGTTGGAGTAAGAAAGTGAAGTCTAGAAAGAAACAGTTATGAGATATCAACAGTTATGAGATATCACAACGGTACTTCTTCACCAAAAGTCATCTTCTAAACCTACCAACTAAAGGCCCGGTCAAACGGTCACAACATTCTCACAACATTAATTTGTTGTGAGCCAATGTTGTGACCGTTTGACCACCCCTCACAACAATGTTGTGAGATGTTGTGAAGAGTTTGAATTCATTTAAACTTTGTCTCAACGTCGTCACAACATTTCTTTGTTCTTGAAATGTTGTGAGGTTGTTGTGGCCGTTTGACCGGCATGGTCACAACATGTCACAACAAATGTTGTGAGAATGTTGTGACAAATGTTGTGACCGTTTGACCGGGCCTTAACCACTGCGAGCGACTGGTTGGCTTTATGCACCTTTATAGCATTAATAGTAGCCTGCGTAGCTGGCGGTCTTGTTGGCGTGCGATGCAAAATTCGTAAGCGGCGAAGCCGCGACAGCGAGCAGCAAAGCCGCGAGAGTTGGACAGGGTCGAAAGACCGCCTGCTCTAATTCCTGGGGTTTTTGAATGCTGCCCACTTTTATCACCTCCTTTGGTGTAATTAAATTAGCCAATCAGAGAGAAAGCTGTATCGAAACTTGTCAATTATTTTCTTCTCAGCAAACATGACGCTTTTGGTGTTTATCACTCATGCAGAAAAATTAGTTCAGGTATTTTTGGAAGTAAACTTCTGAGGCGCACGTAATAAATATTTTTTTCTGTTCAGCGCTTTGAAAATGCTTTCCAAAGAAACCTCTCTCGAGTCAAACGGTACGACAGTTCCGGAGAAACAGCTTTTTTCGCCGCAGACATGCCAGCACTGGGAAATATTACACACTGGCTTTCGTAGTTAAATATGCAAAATCTTGCACCGGAAATTTCAGAGCGAAGTCCCTAACAAACACAGGAAACAAATATTCTAGCTGTCCTGCGCTTTGAAACCCCATTCGATAGAGATGTTTTTCGATTCGATCCGTTTAACAATTTTCGAGAAACGACTTTCGAGCGTGTGAGATCGAATACAAACCATTGCGTTACGAAGAAAATTGAGACGACCACGAAGTTTCAATTGACCAATTTTTGACAGCTCACTGAGTTCGCAAGTTTTCCCTTGGGAGAGATCAGAAGGATCAACTAACATTTGATTGACGTGACACCGCTCTCAGCCAATCCGAAATTCCCGTGCACTGGTGCAAGGACTATTCAAAACCCCCAGGAATTAGAGCAGGCGGTCTTTCGACCCTCTCCGCCCCAGACTCTCGCGGCTTTGCCGCTCGCTGTCGCGGCTTCGCCGCTTACGAATTTTGCATCGCGCGCCAACAAGCCCGCCAGCTACGCAGGCTACATTGATAGCTGACCTACAAGTCTTATTAATTGCTTTGTAATGATCTTTTATTCACTTCTCGAGTGACGTCTGTCACCGGGTGAAAACTCGGCTCACATTCCTAAAAAACACATTCCAAGGAATCAGTATCCAAGACAAAATGATTGATAACGTTCTATGATTGGTTCGCACTGTGCTAGAATAGCTAAAAAAAGAAAGTCACAAGACTTCATTGTTTCCACTGTTTCGTGTTGATTTCCGCAAAAACGTTTCTTTGCTTTGCTCGCTTGTTTTTCGAAGACAGCATGGATATCAAAACGTTGCTCCATAATCTCCGTGACGAAGTGTCTTGTGCGGTGTGTTCGAACATATATACGGATCCAAAACAGCTGCCATGTTTACACAGTTTCTGTCTGCACTGCTTGAAACAATGGCACAGAACAAGCAATGGCCGAGACACAATCAAATGTCCGAAATGTCAAACCCTTAGCAGAGTTCCTGGAAGTGGCGATCTGAAAGATCTTCCAACCAGTTTTTATCTGAACGGCTTGATTGATGTGCTGGCCATTAAAGAATGTAAAACCAGCCAAGTAAGATGTGGAAATTGCGACAAGAAAAGCTCCGAGAGTTCTTATTGTTTCCAATGTTGCGTGTTTTGGTGTCAAGAGTGTGTAACTGGACACAACATCATGCGAAGCAATAAAGATCACCGTGTTCTCGCGCTCAAAGACTTTCAAGACAAGGACTTTGAGGATGTGTTAAAGCGACCTGCGTTTTGTCCAAATCAAGGACACACGAAAGAAGAACTAAAATACTTTTGCAAGAATTGTGATACGGCAGTCTGCCAAACTTGTGTTCTCTTGGAACACGGAGGTCATACTTTGAACTTAATCGAAGAAGAAGCAGAAAGACAAAAGATCGAAATAAAATCTTTGGTTGAAACACAGAGACGCAATTTACTAGCAAAGATTAACACAGTTAGTCAACTTGATGAAGACTACGCTAAACTGATACAACAAGACGAAGACGTGAAGAGAGATGTCCAAAGAATTGTTGACAATTTAATTACCGTCATTGAAGCGAAGAAGCAAGATATTTTCTCAGCGATGGAAAACCAAACAAAGAAGTCGCTTGAAAGTTTAACAAAGCGAAAGACCGAGATCGAGCATCAAATCAAGGTGATAGAATCATCGCTAGAAAAAGCTGATAAACGTTTAACACAAAGTACAAACGCTGAAGTCGTTCAACTGAAGAAATTATTAGAAACAATCTTTAAGGGAGTTGATCAAACCGAGCCAATTGACCGTGACCCTGAAGAGCGTCCAGCTTGTTTAGTTTTCGTGGAAAATCAAAAGTTGTTGGATACTGTAAACACAGAAGAAATTGGTTCTTTGGAAACACCGCGTCAAACCAAGGCAAGTCAATCTGATGCTGAAGGCAAAGGACTGAATGAAGCGTTTGTTGGACGTGAAGCACAGTTTGTCTTGACGGCAAAAAACGCTCAGGGAAGACAGTGTTACCATAAACGTGACCGTATAACGGTAGAGATCAGGGACGAACGAGAACGAGAATGCGCGACGGAAGTGCGAATAAATGACAATAAGAATGGACTCTATCAGATGAGCTATTCTCCCAGAGATCAAGGCAGATGCAATGTGACAGTAAAGGTAAATGAGGAACATGTTCGTGACAGTCCTTTTGCTGTTAAAATAAGACCATTTCAGTTCAGACCTGTTTTATCTTTTACAAATGAAGGCTCGTCTATGTTGTACTTTCCCTGGGGGGTGGCAGTGAATGCCAGAGATGAGATAGCCATAACTGATAGTTCCAACCACAGAGTTCAAATTTTCGACAGTGATGGAAATTACTTAAGATCCTTTGGCCAGAAAGGTAACAAAGTGGACGAATTTGACTATCCTAAAGGAATAACTTTTCATGACAATGGAAATATTTTCGTAGCAGACCGTTATAACCATAGGATCCAGATTTTCAATCGGGAGGGTGAGAACGTAGGTGTGTTTGGTGGGAAAGGACGCCTCGATAGTCAGCTCTCTGATCCCTTGGGTTTATCTGTAGACAGTGATGGCAATATTATTGTTGCTGACACAGGTAACAAACTGATTAAGATCTTTTCTCCTAATGGCAAGTTTCTAATGAAGATAGGTGGGCAAGGCTCTTTAACTTTTCCTGTCCACTGTGTTCAGTGTGACAGATATCTCGTAGTGTCAGACTCTGGCGAACATTGTATCAAAGTTTTCGACAGGAATGGAAACTTTCAGTACAAGTTTGGAAAGCAGCGGGGAGGGGACGGGGAGTTTAATTGTCCCCGTGGTTTGTCGGTGAACAAGTCAGGACACTTGATGGTCTGTGATCGAGATAATCACAGAATACAAGAATTTGAACTGACTGGAAAGTTTGTTGGCAAATTTGGCAGATATGGTAGCAAGTTAGGAGAATTCAATTCTCCATGTTCTGTAGGAGTTCTCAGTAATGGCCGAATTGTTGTGTCGGACTATAACAACCATCGTATTCAGATATTGGAGTGAAACATTGTCCTCGGCTAGGTAACGAGAAACCTCATGATTTCGTTATTTTGACCATAGTTAATAGAGCAAAATGGTTATGAAGCCCGGCAAAGTTCTTTGTTATATCTTTTTGTTCGCTTTTTTGGCCTTGACCGTGCACAAAACCTGACAAAATACAATAGGTGTTTATATGTGTTCAAGCAACTAACCAATAGAAACGTTTCGGTTACGTAATTCATGCATGGTGTATGAGCGCAAAACAAAAGATTCTGCATGGTCGGGGACCTTCCGACATAAATCTGGCCAGTTTGTTTGCTCCTTTGAAGTTTGCTGGGCTTCTTAACCACGCCAAAAAAATTAACCAAAAAAAAATAGTAACTCTATAGCCGTATGACTGAATGTCGTTTTGTGAGATGGTTTGTTTTAAATGAAATGGAATAAATAATTTAACATAAAGGATTTCAGAGATTTTTCTGATGAGGTAAAAAAGAAACCCAACCCTAGACTTTAGGGAGACAAAATGATACCATGACGTATAAAGGAAACATTTTTGTTATCAAATTGAAGCTTTGTTAGATAGAAAAACTTCATCATTAACGTTGATTCGATTGATTTTGGGAGACTCGCGCGCTGTTTATAAGCTATGAAAATTTTTATGGTTAAGGATTGAAAATATATATTAGAGAGTTGAAATGGAATCTGTGACAAGTATATTCATTATTTCAGGGTTAAAAATTGAAACATTCAATCTTCAGTCAATATTTTTTTTAAAAAGGGTTGTTAGTGGGTTGTTAGTATTTAATATTCCTTTATGATTTTAAGCCAGTATTCGATATTCATTCAGTTCAACTTCAACCGCCTAAAATATTTGAGATAATTGAATTTGTTCAATATTAATCAGTTACTATATTTTTGACTAGGTGATTGATAACCAATTATTTATAGGAATGTATATATAGGTAGTGAGTGACAAGAGAGGATGATCTAAGAGAAGCATTCCTCCATACATGGGTCTCTTCCAATGATAATTTTTTTAAATCTATTTTTAACTTTCGTTCCACAGCTGAGCTTTTTTAAGAGAGCTACCTAATTGGTCAGTTCAAGTAACGTGATGTCAGAGCCTCGATCAGAAGGAAGTAAAAATAACTTTCACACTATGGTGCGAAACTATTAATAGATTTCAAAAATTGTCATGGGGCACGGGGAATACTTCTCTTAGATCATCTCCTCTTGCTCAGTTAGATTAAACGTGAGCAGCGGTTTCCTCTTTTTCTAAAACTTGCTGTTATAATTAAAGAAACGAATGAACAGTTTCTGTATCAGAATTACTTGTGTAAGTTTTGTGTTAGTTTCAATAAACGGAACGTTTGAGCTTGATACTTTTGAATTTATTAATATATGTCTCTTAGGCGATCGTATGCTGTACCACATTTTTCAAAACTTTTGAAAAATGAGGTGACCTCCGTCATGTACTAGCCGGCCGCGTCTTTTTTTTTTTCTGGAACAGGCAGACGTTTTTAGTAATAAATACATGACCTTTGCTTAGTAATAGCTTGATTTGTATTTATAAAAAAAATTAAGACAAGAAACCTTATTACTGATCACCAACAAAAAATCGAAATTTTCTCTAAAAGTAGAAAGAAATTCTACAGAAAGACTGTGGAAGAGAAATTCTCCAGTGGCTAATTTTAGACACTGTCGGATTGCGTCATGTCAACCGTGTGGATTTCGCTTGTTTCTTTGTAAAGAACATGAAAAGAGCACTTACACGATACGAAAATCGAAATTTTCTCTAAAAGTAGGAAGAAATTATCCAGAAAGCTTGTGGAAGAGAAATTCTCTAGTGGCTAATTTTAGACAATGCAATGCAATGTCAACTGGGGAAAGTGCAGTGACTACGAAAAAAACAAGTAGTCACGCCAGTCTCGCTAAAGTCCGCAGTTTGCGTGAAACCGGAAGCCGATTCCCCGCTGTGATCGAATAACGCGCAAAGGTCACACCGCCAAATTTAGCACATTTTGCAACAACACTGCTGTTCACTGCTGTGGGACATTTGTCTTTGCTTTTTTCAATGCGATTCCTGTAATAAACTCAATACATGTACGCACTTACACGACACTACAGAAAGCCTGTGGAAGAGAAATTCTCTACTGGCTAATTTTAGACCGAGATGCGATAACATCATGTCAACCGTGTAGAGGGCTAGGGCTAGTGACCATGAAAAAAACCGGTCCATTTCTAGAATCGGCCGCCATGGGCGTCGGCTGCTTAAAAACCGTCCATTTCTTGAAGCGGCTCGATGCCCATATATGGACATCGGCCGCTTAATAACGTTTTGATAATTAAAAATTATATTGTTTTTTTAAATACTTCATATATGACTGGGTTATTTGTCATTTTCATATTACTTCATATTTGACAAAATTATGTGTGTTTTGGTGATGCCTATCATGAGGAGCGTGCATCTCATTTGCGGTCAATCCTGGACATATCTCGTCCGTTTTCATTGTCCGTTCCATAGATAAGAATCCATTCGAACACGGCGTACACCTTGTAAACTTATGGGTGGTTTGATCTCCCATATGATTGGTATAGATACACAAGTGGCATGTCAAAGTCAAATCAAAATGTTCATGCTTTTCTGATTCGCAGAGCCCAAGCCAAATTAAACCCATCTGACGAGGCCTCGATTTTTGACATTCTCCTTATGCTCGCTCCTAATCCAGATTGCATTGAGGTTCATCGTTTTAATCAAATTCAAGTCAGTTACCTTCAGTTATTGTCACTAATTTTCGCGCGTACATAATTTCGTGAAAATTCACTTGTAAGTACGTTATAAGTACGTTTGGAGTCACTTCACACGAACAATGCTCAGTTCAGTAAAGTCTGCTCTTTTTTCAACATACAGTGGAACCCCGTTAATACGGACACCTTCGGGCCAAAAAAAATGCTGGCCGTAATACGGGGTAATTGTGGGGTAATTGTAAATGTAGAACAAAAGCGACTGAACGAGTACTAAAGGCAACCTGAACCATTTACAGGAAGGTCCAAAAACAGACAAAAATTCGTCAAAACAATGAAAACCTGCTCATAGAGAGTCATTATGTCAATGATTTGCAATATTCAATCCATCGCCAAGTTTGTGACCGTATTGCGGGGTAAAATTACAAAGAAAAAAGGCGCACGGGGATCGCAAAATCTGGCCGTTGGCCGTATTACGACAAGAGATTAAGTGCGATTTCGCCGGACCAAAAAGAGCTGGCCGTAATAACGGGGTGGCCGTAAGGCGGGGTTCCACTGTATGACTACTTGCTTGCTTAGGAAATTTAGTGTCGGTTCCAAAAAGGTATTTATAAAGAACCTTGTAAATATCCAGACAATTTCCCTTTAGTGTTCAGGTCTTCTTAATTATATATTGTGGATTACTCTTGGGACTTAACCTAAAATGAAAACAATTCATACGCCCTGACATAACATTTTTATTACTAACATTACATATCTTGAGAAGTAAAACATATATTACGCCCTTAGCAGCTAGGGGTCACATGACCTGTTTTCATTAACAAATATATATTATGGGCTATGACCTAAAGAATACCAGAAATGGAAAGAGCATGATGAAATTAGTTTGAAAATTAGCAAGGTCTTCTTGCTCTCGAGTAATTTTTTCCATACAAATCTTCTAAGTTTTTCAAAACTTCAATCCACAGGGGGCTCAAACGTGGCCATGCTCTTTCCATGTCCGGTATTTTTTAAAAGTCATAACCCTTTATATAGAACAATTATGGAAAACAGGTCATGACCCCTAGCTGCAAAGGGCCTATTCCATTTTAATTATCAAATGTCAAATACTATAAATTGAATGCCCTGCTGCTTTGCATATGATATTTCATAAAATAATGATTCTATAAAACGAAATCTGATTGGATGCTTTGTTGCTTTGCTTGAGAGATTACACAACAATACACGAACTCTGATTGGTGCCTTGTTTCAATGTACATCAGATAATCATGTCATATTTCTTGTATCAATTTTATACGCTAATTAATTGTTGGTGTTGTGATCGCCAATGATGTAAAACAAAAGATTCAAAGGACATTAAACAAAAAGAAGTTGCTAAGCAACAATAGGCCTTATGCATAATGACGTAAGTTTCACATAGCTGACTCAATGGAATAGAGCAAGTCTTTCTCATTGCCACTAGTGCGTTCCTTTCCTTCACCTTCTCTTTCATTACTAACATCTCTCATCTTTTCTTTTGCTTGAAGTCGTCGGCAAAAGAACCACGAGAGAAAGAAACATACCACGGTGATAAATTTACACGTGACCAAAACTCCCACCACCACTTGCGCCAGTCCATCATGGTCGTACTCCAGGCAGTGACCCCTTCTACCGCACCTGGAAGTAAAATCCATTCCTTCTAAGCTGTTCTCAGTGTTGTCACGCAACGCATCGCTTCATGGGATGGGGCTTTGCGTGACGACTCTAAGAATGGTTGCCCCTCGCGCGGGAGGGGGAGGGGGAGGGGGAGGGGGGGAAGCAATTGCAAAGAAGCCTGAAAAAAATTTCAGGGCTTCAACGGGATTTGCAGTTGTTTGCAATTGACACAATTACATTTAAAGAAGATTTGCATGGGAAATATGCAGGGCTTCAACTGGATTTAATTAACCCTTTCACTCCCAGAGTCAAACCTTGAGCCAATAAATGTGGTTGTAACTTTTGAGTCTGTGGATGAAACCTTAATGTGTGATCATTCAAATGAAAGCTATTGAGCAGTATTTTCAAGTGGTGCTGTTTGTTTTTGATAATTTTGCAAAATGAAATTCCAGAATTTTTCCTCTGTTTTGAACTTAGCACTCTTTGGAGTCAAAGGGTTCAACTACGCGTTATCGGTGCGCTGCTCTACCAACTGACCAAGCCAATAGTTACTTAAATCTATTTCTACACAAAGCGACAAATGGAGCATAATTACGTACTTTGAGTTCCAAAGTATGCATGTCCTGTCCAATAAGGCTCCAAATACAATAGGACCTGGAATGGCCCCAAACACTCTGACAAGATCCATCTGGAGTCCTAACGCGTACGACCGCTGACCGGGTGGGACGCTCCTGGAATAAAAGGGCGTTGTTTGAATATTAAATTTCTCTATTCAGCTTCATGTCCACTCCCAGAGTCAAACCTTGAGTCAATAAATGTGGTTCTAACTTTTGAGTCTGTGGAGCTGTTGAACAGTACTTTCATGTGGTGCTGTTTGTTTTTGACAATTTTGCAAATTTAAATTCAAGATTTTTTCTTCAGTTTTGAACTTAAGAGCGGCTGACTGTAATTATCGCGAATTCGCCGTCAAACGGAAATTTCGGATTTCTTTATACTTGGTCAGGAGAAACCCTTTGGTGAATTATTTTCGAAAATTGCAATCAAACTTTCCAAAGAGTTTTCGTTTTCAAGAAATTCGGCAAAACGTGAAATGCCGTGTTCCCGTGAAAGCCGCCATTAAATTTTGCCGAAAATTGGTGCATATTCAAATCGCTCGGGAAGAAAGACGGCTCAAGGTATCGAAATTATATTTGGCAGCTAAGTAGGGTATCCTTATTGCAACACGAGAATATAAAAATATCGCAAGAAGATGCATTTTCACATGTCGTTTTGAAAGCCCGAAGATTCCTATCTTCAGCACTTCGGTAAACACTTGAAACTTAGGAAACTTTGTAGGCAAAAATCTTGCCCTGGTACATCGCAATTCAAAATGAAAGCTATACTAGCGAAAAGCCCTGTTATTGTACTGTAACATATCAAAAATCCAGCTTGGGTAATTCAAAAGCTCCCCGTTGAGAGAGGTAAACGCATTGGGATTTTTCCATGTATTTACTACAAAAATTGAAATGGTCACGCAACACAAGAAAACACATTTCAAATAGATTTATTGATTATGTCTTATTTTGCTACAGTAGGATAGAGTTTTTGTTTGAATACAAAATCTGATGTTCTAATGAGTTCTGTATTGCTCTATATTCCTATAAAAATGAATTCTAGAGTAGGTGATAATTAAAAGGTCAAGTGTCGTGTCATGTTTTCCACTCGCGCGAATGTCAACATGAAACAAAATGAAACCATTCCAATCGAAATTTATTCTCAGAGTATATCTCAAAGCTTCTACTGTTTCATTAAGTTACTAATTTTCTAGCGTAAAAATCACCTTTGGTTCTGTAAGGTTTTTGCGAAGTTGCAGTTTTAGATCCGTAGTGTCAACAACATGTCGTTTTAAATACGAACAGATGTAATGCTGTGTAATGACACTTACCGTTCCAAATTTGCAAAGAACGGTCACCTCATGAACCATTTCCATTACTGTAAACGGGGTATCCAACCTTCTCGATCTCAGAACCTCAGTTCTGATTGAAGCGCACTCAAAACAATACAAATTTCACGCAGATCATTTTGCTATGTACACCGTGTTGCAGTACATGTAATCGGATTAGCTGTGTTACTATTTATGACCAGTGACGTAACACTGTTGGGTAATCCCAAGCCGCTAATGGTAATGGTCATGGGTCGTGGGTACAAGTTGTGGGTCATGGGTGTGGGTGTGGGTAACAAAAATCGTGAATCAAAAACATTAATAAAAAAATATATATTAAAAAAATGATAATTCAAAATAAATTGAAAATAAAAATAAAGTTGGAAATTCATGAAAAATATCAAAAAAATTATCAACGCTTCAGACTATTTTTTCGTTAATTTTGGAGCGCATTGTTTGACCCAAAGACCTCGGACGATTTCCGAAGATGATCCGAACCCTTCCGAAGATTTCCGAACATATTCGGACGTGATCGGAAGGTCAGCAGATATTTCCGATAATCAATTTAAGTAATTACATGATTCCTCGTAAAATTAAGAATCAATATAAAAAAGCGCGCGCGTGATATATCATGTTATTATCCAACTTCAGTTATTAGTAGAATCGACAATTAGCTACACCCAGGACAAAGACGCCGCACAGATGTTCTTTTGGGTCGTCGCGCAATCTCTCCTCGTCACGCAATATCTCCTGGAGGAACGCGCAAAACGAAACGAGTACAAATATCCCAGCAACAGCAGCCTGTTCCAGGTTCTCGGATAGTGGGGACGAAGCGAAAAAGCGAACGGCCGCCTAAACTCTCTCCCAGACTACCTTCGCGCGGCCGTTCGCTTTTTCGCTTCGTCCCCCGGGGGGTGGGGGGGGGGGGTACTCCCTAATATGGCCTATACGGGAACGTGCCGCTGGACAAGGTATGGTTTTTGGCCTCTCTGCTCTGTACAGGGTCTGAACCTGTCCTAAACAGGGTATGGTTGCACGATTGTCGTCGTAAAAATATGGTTTATACAGCATTCTGAGATCGGAGACGTTTGCCGCGTATCAGTCAAACGTGATTCGCTAAATTATAACCTAAACAGAGTCCTAAAATAGAGTAGGTTGTCATACACAGGGTAGGTATTTTAGGTAAACAGGGTCAGGTTTTCAAACCCTCAGCGGCACCCCTATACCCAAACATGGGTCAAGTATCCCCCCCCCCCCCCCCCCCCGGGCTTCGTCCCCACTATCCTAGAGCCTGGAACAGGCTACAGCAACAGCTCTATGGAACACCGTAAGCGCGCGCTTCTAATTTTTCCTTTTATTTTTCGAACATGCTCGGACGTGATCGGAAGGTCAGCAGATATTTCCGATAATCAACGGAAGATTGCCGAAGACTACCCTATGAAGAGCAATTGTCAATGCCTCTTTCTCTCCCTGGGTCTGGGATTGTAACCAGTAAGAGTTATTTAGTCTTATTTAGCGGCGAATTTTCACCACTAACAATTTCCGCGTAAGTTGGGGACTCATTTTCAGCATTTCTGTCCGACTCCCCGTCCATTGTAACGAATTACCGATCAGAACAATCAGAAGCTAAGCTAAGATGAGATACTTTGAGACGTGATCGCGAATACCAGATAGCGAACGCGTGCCACGAGGGTAATAGCCTGCGTAGCAGGCATAAAAAGGGGAGGGAGGGGAGTTCGTCGAGCGCGAAGGGTACGAGGGTAACAATGGGAGTCTTTTCTCCTGGGAATACTTTGGAGTTTGTAATGATTGACATATCTGTAACAATGTTGTCATTGTGTTACAGATGTATCGCATATCGATGCCAGTAACACAGAGACTGTGAGCCCTTTAGACTTCTCAGATCCGATAAAAAGTAAAATAAAAACGAGAAATAAAAGTTCAGAAAATGTATTTCACTTGCACAATTTGAGTTGCACGATTTGAGTGGCCCGATTTGAGAGAAAAGCGGGCTGTGAGTCCCGGGAGGGGGGGGGGGGGGGGTACTTCCCCCATATTTGGTTATAGGGGTGCCGCTGAGGGTTTGAAAACCTGACCTTGTTTAGGACAAAAAAAATATGTTTTGCAAGTGTTCAGAGGTTTCAAATACTAATGTTTCAGAGAAATGACTTTTGTATCGAAAGCTTGACATTTTAGGGTATAAGACCACCTTAATTAGCGAATCACGTTTGACTGATACGCGGCAAACGTCTCCGATCTCAGAATGCTGTATAAACCATATTTTCACGACGACGACAATCGTGCAACCATACCCTGTTTAGGACAGGTTCAGACCCTGTTTAGGACAGACTCGCATAGAATTATATACCCTGTTCAGGGCAGAGAGGCCAAAAACCATTCCCTGTCCAGCGGCACGTCCCCGTATAGGCCATATAAGAGAGTACCCTCCCCCCCCTCGTGTACGAATCGAAAAAGCGAACGGCCGCGCGAAGGTAGTCTGGGAGAGAGTTTAGACGGCCGTTCGCTTTTTCGCTTCGTCCCCACTATCCGAGAACCTGGAACAGGCTGCTGTTGCTGGGATATTTGTACTCGTTTCGTTTTGCGCGTTCCTCCAGGAGATATTGCGTAACGAGGAGAGATTGCGCGACGACCCAAAAGAACATCTGTGCGGCGTCTTTGTCCTGGGTGTAGCTAATTGTCGATTCTACTAATAACTGAAGTTGGATAATAAATAAACAATAGTCTCCATTTGGCGAGGAAATATGCTCGGATATTTGTCCGTGGACATTATCTGTTCCGAGAAGCGAACAGTTTTCCGAGAGCGAAGCTCGAGGAAAACTGTGAGCTTCGAGGAACAGATAATGTCCAAGGACAAATATCCGAGCATATTTTTGAAGCCAAATGGAGGCTATTGTAGTTATTATCCTTCAAATATCAAATATTTTTTCACGAGGCCGCTCTGTTTGCCGTGGAAGATCTCCGTCGGCCAAGCTGTTAAACAACAAAATAATTCTGTTGGCGTTCAAAAATATTTCTAGTCTGTTTAAAACAATCAGTTTTATTTAATTTAGCAATTTATTTGAGACGAAAACTGAACCTGCGAACGTGAAACGCAAATTTTCAAAACTGGGGAATATCACTTGGGGAATATCACCCGGATATTCCCCAGTTTTGGCTGTGTCACGTGACGTGTTTAGACCAATCGCGCGCGAGAAAAAAATTTGATGGATTATAACATGATATATCACGCGCGCGCTTTTTTATATTGATTCTTAATTTTACGAGGAATCATGTAATTACTTAAATTGATTATCGGAAATATCTGCTGACCTTCCGATCACGTCCGAATATGTTCGGAAATCTTCGGAAGGGTTCGGATCATCTTCGGAAATCGTCCGAGGTCTTTGGGTCAAACAATGCGCTCCAAAATTAACGAAAAAAGAGTCTGAAGCGTTTGATAATTTTTTTGATATTTTTCATGAATTTCCAACTTCATTTTTATTTTCAATTTATTTTGAATTATTATTTTTTTATATATTTTTTTTATTAATTTTTTTTATTCACGATTTTTATTACCCACACCCATGACCCACAACTTGCACCCACGACCCATGACCATTAGCTACAGTACGCACTCCAAAATTTAATACTGCCTGGCTTGGGATTACCCAACAGTGTTACGTCACTGGTCATAAATAGTAACACAGCTAATCCGATTACATGTACTGCAACACGGTGTACATAGCAAAATGATCTGCGTGAAATTTGTATTGTTTTGAGTGCGCTTCAATCAGAACTGAGGTTCTGAGATCGAGAAGGTTGGATACCCCGTTTACAGTAATGGAAATGGTTCATGAGGTGACCGTTCTTTGCAAATTTGGAACGGTAAGTGTCATTACACAGCATTACATCTGTTCGTATCCCGGGGGGGTACTCAAAAAAGTTTTATACGGGGAGGCTCCGCCCAGAGGTCCAACCCCTTACCCTTCCATATACCATTTTTCACAGAAAAGGTACCCCTTTCATATACCTTCCATAGAAATTATGAAAATGGTACCCCTTTCACATACCTACAGTAGAAGCACTGCATCCCTTTTCTATACCCTTGGAATGAACTTAATGAACAATATATATCCCCAGAAATCATCAAGCATTACCAGTAGAGATGTTAACCAAACAATAATATCATTTACTCGTGAAATCCCTACCCTTTCATATACTTCAACTCGTGAAATCCCTACCCTTTCACATACCTCGAGCCTAAAAAAGGACCCCTTTCGGGCGGAGCCTCCCCGTATAGTCCATTATAGGGAGTACCCCCCCCCCCCCCCCCCCCCCCGGGGTTCGTATTTAAAACGACATGTTGTTGACACTACGGATCTAAAACTGCAACTTCGCAAAAACCTTACAGAACCAAAGGTGATTTTTACGCTAGACAATTAGTAACTTAATGAAACAGTAGAATCTGGTTAAAAAAATGGAAAGCTTTGAGATATACTCTGAGAAGAAATTTCGGATGGAATGGTTTCATTTGTTTCATGTTGACATTCGCGCGAGTGGAAAACATGACACGACACTTGACCTACTCTAGAATTCATTTTTATAGGAATATAGAGCAATACTGAACTCATTAGAACATCAGATTTTGTATTCAAACAGAAACTCTGTCCTACTGTAGCAAAATAAGACGTAATCAATAAATCTATTTGAAATGTGTTTTCTTGTGTTGCGTGACCATTTCAATTTTTGTAGTAAATACATGGAAAAATTCCAATGCGTTTACCTCTCTCAACGGGTGGCTTTTCAATTACCCAAGTTGGATTTTTGATATGTTACAGTACAATAACAGGGCTTTTCGCTAGTATAGCTTTTATTTTGAATTTCGATGTACCAGGGCAAGATGTTTGCCTTCAAAGTTTCCTAAGTTTCAAGTGTTTACCGAAGTGCTGAAGATAGGAATCTTCGGGCTTTCAAAACGACATGTGAAAATGCATCTTCTTGCAATATTTTTATATTTCCGTGTTGCAATAAGGATACCCTACTTAGCTGCAAAATATAATTTCGATACCTTGAGCCGTCTTTCTTCCCGAGCGATTTGAATATGCACCAATTTTCTGCAAAATTTAATGGCGGCTTTCACGCGAACACGGCATTTCGCATTTTGCCGAATTTCTTGAAAACGAAAAATCTTTGGAAAGTTTGAATGCAATTTTCGAAAATAGTTTACCAAAGGGTGTCTCCTGACCAAATATAAAGAAATCCGAAATTTCCGTTTGACGGCGAATTCGCGATAATTACAGTCAGCCGCTCTTAACACTCTTGGGAGTGAAAGAGTTAAAAACGAAACCATTAGTTCGTCAGATTTAGCTTTATACAGCCTGGTCACTTTCCTACTAAGGTCATACCTAAATGAAACTTCACATAAAAAAATCATCTTGTGGCTATTAAACTGTTCTTCAAAAAGAGGGCGAACACATCAATGTTTGACGATATTGTACCAAATTTTTGTTTGGTGGATGTTGGATGAAAGTTTAATTATGATCATATATTTCGTCCGACAAACACATATTGTTGGGATGCTTAGCTCATGCAACACGCCGGGCCAGCAGATGCTCTGAAGCTGCACCCTAGGAATAACTTTTGTATTTTTAATTCGATGGAGCTCAAACTTTGCAACATAACAGACATTGCAATTCCAAACAAACGTATCGTTTTTGTTTTTCGATTTTAACGGTTTTTGGCGGTAAAATGACGTCATACAACTAACATCGACATTTTATTTTCATCCTGTGCCACAAATAATGCATGCAATTGAAAGAACATGTTAAGACAAATTCAAATGTGAAAAAAAAATTGAAAAAGCTTAATTAGTTCAAAAAATTTGGCAAATTTAAAGATGCAATAGCTTGTTTGGAATTGCAATGTCTGTTATGTTGCAAAGTTTGAGCTCCATCGGATTAAAAATACAAAAGTTATTCCTGGGGTGCAGCTTCAGAGCATCTGCTGGCCCGGCGTGCAATCTTCCCCGATATTTCTACCTTTGTCAACTATTAAAGGGAGCTTTCCATTCGACCAAAACTTCCGGAAATTCAGGAAAAAGTTTCGGAAATTTAGGTATACCTCTTGTGGTTGTCCCAACGTTCCGGAATTTCAAGCAGGAATGGAATGGAATGGAAAGCACCCAAGATTTCTTTAGATTTGAAGTTAATGTTGTAAATCATAAAAGATGACTTTGTCGTATTTCCTCGAATAATAGCCGGCGGTTTTTTTTTTTCGCTCAAAAAGGGGGCGATTATTTCAAATATGCTCGCTGAAAGGGCTAATGTGCTGATGTGCTACTTAGAGAGCTCCAAGAAATAAAGCCGGAAAAGTCAAATACATGAACATTACTATAGCAAAACTGTAATGAAACCTATGTATGCTTTCGTAACTTTTCTGTTGTAATGATTATTCCAAAGCTTGTTTCCTAAACAAGGTGTAGATTTTTAACTTGAGGGAGAGGGTGAAAGAAAGGGGAGGGAGAGCGAGAGTAGGAGTAGGGCGATTAATCAAGGGACGCCTATAATTCGAGGAAATAGGGTGCTAATTGCGGCATAGTTCCTTACTAGTATAACTTTTGAAAAAACGTTGGTAAAGCGTATCTAATTTTCGTGAGCCGTGAATTGACACTTTTTTTAATGACGTAAAATCCAAATAATCTGCTAAATAACCATGAATCATGATTGACCATAATAATTAGCCGTGAAACGAGAATCGAGTTAAGTTTGCCGTGAATTGTGATTTTGTGGCCGTCAAACCGGCCATTGCGTGACAGATCACGAACTGGGTAAGACGTGAAATGACCGTTTTTGTTATCCGTGAAACGTGACCTGAAATGTGATCTTCCGTGAAACGTGATGTTCCGTGAAACGTGAAATGCGTTACAAACCTCAAGGTGACTATATACGCAGGAGTGTCATTCATAAACGTCATACACGGCGACAAAGCAAGAATGGTCATAAACAGTATGAAATTGAGCCCGCAGTCAACATAGCAGTTGCCTTTCTTCGCTTCTCCTGAGGGTTTGTCTGTTTCATCGACGCAGGCGCAGTTGGAGTAAGAAGAGGAGCCCTAAAAATACATACACGACAAAGACAGTAAATACATTGCAGGTTTCGGCCGAGCACCATGACTATGAACACAGTAAATAAAAATATAACCTACACGCAATGATACAGTATCAGAGGTCTATAGTTATAGACCTCTGACAGTATACAATAACTACGTTATCCAATAATCACCATCACAAAAATTAAGGTTTGAAATGTTTTTGCAATTTATTCGAAATCAAACATACAGAATTTTTTCATTCTCGTATGTTTTGTTTGCCATACACCATAGTTTAAGATGTTGGTATTGGCTTTTCCAGGTGAAATATGGATCGCGCAAAATTTAAGTTTAACTGATTTCAAGGTTTTCTGTTTATCGTTGCCATGGCAATATCGATTTCACTGAAAAGTACATCATAGCAAACTTCGATCCAAGACTAATAATTGGTGTAAATTTCACATCGATCCGACGGAGGAAATTCTGATAAAAAGCTGATTGAAAACATTAGGTATGGTTCCCGAAAAACTGTATCGAAACACCTTAATCATCATAGATAGAGGCTCCGGGGTGATATGCTCCTGTAGCCACTCAATCGCCAGAAATTCCATAGTAGCACAATAGTCAAGAAAGATGGTTATGTGAAAAAGGCTATAGCAATGTTTTTCAACACTCGGTACCTTGCTTGTTTTGTTCATTTTGCTGCAGCCCGCGTGACAGGGTGAAAAGTAGGTCAGCGGTCCACCACATACAGGAGCATAACTCTCTCCACTACAGTTACAGGCCAGGTTACATGGTGAAGAGAGCTGGACTGGATCAGAGCTATATAAGAATGAAGTTAAAATAAAAGACAATTAAAAAGATGGCGACCTAATTGCGGCCTTTGTTACGCGGTAACGCCAATTAATGATTACAAAGGAAAAACGTTTGATTGTCTGGCGGGAATACGAATTCGCGGGAAAAGTGAATCTAAAAATAACCTGGTCTGTAAAAACGCTGTGACACGAATCCAGTCCAGTTGCTCGCTCCTAGTGATGGGCTCCTGCCAATATCATATCCTGCAGTTGTATAGGCTGAGAAATTGTTTTTAATGGCTGACTGACTGACTGACTGACTGTCTGATTGACCGACTGATGTCTGACTGACTGACTGACTGTCTGATTGACTGACTGTCTGATTGACTGACTGATGTCTGACTGACTGACAGACTGACTGACTGACTGACTGACTGACTGACTGACAGACAGACAGACTGACTGACTGACTGACTGACTGTCTGACTGATGGTCGCTTACGAGAGCTAAAAACAAAGGCAGACGGTTTGAGTGACAATTCAAACGGGATTTCATGTGGTCGTAACTAGAGCGTATAGTATAAAATGTGTTCATTTAAATTGACTACTGCGCTCACTCACTTGTTCAGATATGGTGCGTTCACACCAGCAATATTTGGCGTGTCACATTTGATGTATAGAAAACTCGTACCAACAAGTCCAACTACAGCAATGATAAAACACATCCTGGCGGAATCAGTCAGGTTCAGCTTCAGACGTTTGTTGATATATGCTCCTGTAATAAGAAATACCTACGCCGTAAGTTATCTGTCTCCCAACTTGCCAAACCGGTCAAACCGGTAAGGTTACGCACGTGTTTTTAGTTTTTTTTGCCTTGTTTATTTGCTAGAATTAACACTGATGACTGAAAAAATAGAAAATATGCTTCCATCTCTTCTTTTAAGCAGATTAGCAGGCGACTATGTCTGTCGACTTCTAGTCAGTAATAACCCGTTTATTGCTTCCGTATTCACGAGTTATAAAAACGGGACTCACTAAACTCTCTTGGCCAAATATTTAAACGAAGTCTAAGTTAGGCCGTGGTTTAAGAGAATTTCATGAGGTCTAAATCCACCAAGCAGGTTAGTCTAAGTAGCTAATGAAGCCCTCTATATTTTAGACGTCTTTGATATCAAAACAAACGCGGCCTCTATCCAGTCTCTTCAGAGACTAGTACTCAGTCTCTTTTTTAAGACAATCGTCTTCTGTTTTATTCCCGTCCAAACTTATGCGTCCCGTTTCTACACTTAACTACTTCGATCGACGTTTGAGACGTTTTAGAATGCGTCGTAAATGTCTTAGGAGTCTCTAGTATAAATACAGCCATTGCCCCCTCTTCTCTAGACTTGATTTCCCGCCGTTTGGCGAGTCCGCGTTCGTTGCCCCACATGTTGGAATACCGTAAAAGCTCTATTTATCCCCCCCCCCTCTCTATTAAGCCCCCCCCCCCCCTTCTGGTGGCCTGAAATTAAATAAGCCCCCGGAGGCTTAATACAGCTTTTACGGTACCGTGTATTGCACTCACCAAACAAGTTGCCAACGAATGCACATGGTATTGCTATCACGCCATACAATAGAGCTGCTTTCCCTGGATGCAGATAAAACTGCGTTTGAATAACCTTTGATATGAAAGTTCCTGAAGCCGAGATGTTGAAGTGTTCCAAGCAGACACCCAAGGTAATGAAGACGAATGGAAGGCGTGAAAACACCAGTTTGGTTGCTTTGGGAAGATCCTTTAATTTGGAGTAACTAATTTCTTCTTCTCCTTCTTCTTCTTCTTCTTTATCTTCGTTGGGCTACGAAAAGAAACCAGACAATTCTTGTTTAACCCTTGATTTTTGGACAGGAAAATATATTTTTTAAAAACAGTACAATACATTTAGTTTTCATACTGTGATTAAACTGTGGTTAAACTGTGGTTAAAATGCAGTTTAAGTCACAACAAGAGCGATAAAACTGCGTTTTAAATTTCGCTCAAAATGTGTTCAGATTGCGGTCGAACTGCGTTCAGATTGCACGTAAATTATGACCAAATTGTTATAAACTGCGTCAAATGCGTTTACAATGCGATCAAATTTAGGTTGAATATTAATTGAAGTCAGTTAAACTACGGACAGATAGATTGTGCATGGTCACAATGAGAATAAGCTGTGGTCAAATTGAGATCAACTTGCGCTCAAACTACGATTAAGCGTTTCATATTTTATACTGGAGATACGGCAGCCCTCAACCTCGTTCCCAGGGTCTCTCATTTTCCCGCCCCCTGGAGCGAGAGAAGAGATGGGGGGGGGGGGGGGGGAGAGATGAGAGACCCTGGGAACGAGGTTGCGGCAGCCCTATACTACACCAACATACATACATACATACATTTTATTGGACACTCCCCATAGGACGTCTACGAAATTACTTGGGTTGCGAAGAATGCTCTGGCTTTAAAAATTTGATCATGTTCTTTACACCAGTTTTTGGTCTTGTATAGAAGCGCAAACAGCCTACAATAGTCCATAGGCTGACTCGTCCCAAGTCGGCTCTCTTGTCTCCCAAGGGCTTTCCTCCTTCCCAGCATCCCCCGCGTCTTGCGACTCCCAACAAAGGAGACAAGAGAGACGACTGGGGACGAGTCAGGTCCATAGGCGTTCTCGGTGACGTCATGAAATTTCGCATCAAATCGAGTGAGCAGGAAGAGGACGCCTGGATACTAGGCTGAAGCAAAAAGACATTCAAAACAAATACTCCATATATAAGTAACCTACCACCTTCGTTAAAGTTTCAACCTGACATAGTTCCATTTCTCGTAGTTTCTTCGTCTTCGGGAACTCCTTTGGAAATCCTAACAGCCAAATGCTCCAAAACATGCATATCGCCCCAAATATGGCAAACCCTAGCCACCAGTTCCCGACCCATTGTTTATCCCGCATTGTTAACGAGGTCTGGACACCAAGTTCCACGAACATTGAAAGAAACTTTGAGAGCAACACGAATCCAACAGCAGCACCTGAAATAATGAAAAGGAAAATATCAGCAATAATCGCGACGGTGTACTTGCTTCGAGCGCGCGCGCGAGGCGTCGTGTCTCCTCGAAGTGAATTTCGCGCGCGCTCTCGTGCTCTCTCGTTCGACTACCTGAGAAAAATGAGGGACTGCTCGTAGTCTATAGTTCTCATTGGTTCGTTTTGTTGTTTACGTTTGTTGTGATTGGCCATTGTGATTGCTTTGGTTTTGGTTTTACGACACTAGATTGTAACCTGTGTAGCTGGCGGTTTTGTTGGCGCGCGCGATGGCAAAATGCGCGAGAGAGGAATGAGGCGGTGAATGAAATCATATGAACTGCAGATAGAGTGTAAAGTGGAGAAATGGTCGCGGCAGTTGTATTTGCAATTTAAACAATTGAAAGAAGTCTAAAAATTCAGTACTCTAACGGGATTTGAACCCATGACTTCCGGGTTACCTCCGCGCTTCTCTGTTCAGTTATTGAAACGTACATTACGATAGTAATAATTATATAACTAATATATTTGCAATAGGCTATTTCCAAGTTGTCTTTTGCCTCTCTTTCAAAACGAGTCCTCGTGTGAAACCGTTGAAATTAAAATGAGTTCAATTTGCATGAAAATGAACATGCGAGTAAAATTCATATCCATCAGAACTCGTTTTGAAACAGAGGTCAAAAGGAACTCGGACATGGCCTATCGTTAGTAACAGGGCGGATCCAGGAATTTTTGATAGGGGGGGGGGGGGGTCCCAGGTTTTTCCCTAAAATGTGAAGTAGAAGGAGAATTTTTGGAAGTAGAGGGCAGTATAGTTATTACTAAAAGGCGCACGGCGTAAACGTGTTCGGGGTAGGCATGAGAGGGGTGTGTGGGAAACGCGGTGGCCTAATGGTTAGCGCGCTGGACTCAGGACCGAGCGATCCGGGTTCGAGCCCTGGCCGAGGTGACTGTGTTGTGTTCTTGGGCAAGATACTTTACTCTCACAGTGCTTCCCTCTACCCAGGAGTATAAACGGGTACCGGCGACAAAATGCTGGGGGTAACCTGCGATGGACTAGCATCCCATCCAGGGGAGTAGCAATACTCCTAGTCGCTTAATGCTACAGAAACCGGGATAAGCTCCGGCAGTTGTGGGCCTCTAGGCTCGTGAAGACTTTGCCATGAGAGGGGAGTGGGGGACGCTCCCCTCCAATTGGGGATGTTTGGGGGGAAATTTTGAGATTTCAGGCTACGAAAAGTACATTTTGGTGGGTCCTGGAGATGGTTTTGCTATGGCTAAAGGTAAATGCAAAAATATCCTCAGGTCTGATAGGGGGATCTGGACCCCCTCTCCCCAGACCCTCCCCCTGGATCCGCCATTGTGTACGATTTCTTCTAGCCAATATAACAACTAACCAGCAATTCCACAGCCCACAAATATACCGACGTACATAGGTGACACCTTAGCTTTGACGTTTTCATCCATATATGGAATTCCTAACGCATACATTGGAGTGCAACCGGCGCCCGCCACAACCATTCCCAGAATGAACAGCGCGTAGTACAGAGTATTGCCACCAACGGCGTCTTCTTTACAATCATCTTTCCCGCCAAAATCAGTGCGATTTGCCGCGCAAAGTCCCGAGTCGCTTACACTCAGGGTAGCGTTCGTGACGACACCTAGGAACAAAACAATAAGACGTAAACACATATAGTTACCTTGAGAGACGCGGTGGCCTAATGACTAGCGCATTGGACTCCGGATCGAGCGGTCTGGGTTCGAGCCCTGGCCAGATTCAGAGTGTTGTGTTCTTGGGCAAGACACTTTACTCTCACAGTGTCTCTCTCCACCCAGGAGTATAAATGGGTACCGGCGACAAAATGCTGGGGGATAACCTGCGATGGACTAGCATCCCATCCAGGGGAGTAGCAATACTTCTAGTCGCTTCATGCTACAGAAACCGCGGGATAAGCTCCGGCAGTTGTGGGCCACTAGGCTCGTGAAGACGTTACCTTACACAGTTACTTTAAATTCGAAAATTTTGGGACCTTTTTCTTTCGATCATAACTTTCGGACGTTTTTCAGCACATTTCGGACGTGTTCACTGAAACTATTACAAAGAGGCGGTAAGTCAGTCATTTTCACACTATTGAATGAGTGATTAATTATAAACTTTCTACATCAATTTTAGATGCACTCAGTACAGTAAATCTAACTGCAGTATACAATCACATATAGTTAGAAAAAAAAACTAGCGAAATCTCGCCTCCGAGACGGGACTGAGCCCGCAAATTTCGTCCCGAAGTTGCTAAGCAACATGACGCATCCTCCTTGCGTTATGCTGGCGTGACAATTTTCGGAGTACTCGCCCTGTTTCTTGATTGGATAATAGCATTCGGAAACTCTTCAAGTGCTTCAACGAAGATCTGCCAAAAACGGCACTTGTTTCCTCCGACTGGATGTATAAATTGACTGACCCACACCACCGGAGCGACATGAAACGACTATCGTTTTGAGTTACCCTTTCACAAGAGATTCTTTTCTAGATGATTGATTTGATTTTCGATTAAGGCGGGACTTAACCTAAATTTCAATGAAATTTTAAAGAAGGGATAGAAGAAAGAAAATAATTTTGGAACACCAACAGGCAGTTGATACCCACGCGGGTGCTCTTGCGTGGTTATCAACTGTCTGTTGGTGTCAATCTACTAATTTTTAACTTCAAATTCTAATTTTAAAACTACATGAAATCTTCAATATTTCTCATTTCCCTAAATTTTACAACTCCTTTGAGAAAAACTATTTCCTTCCAAACATATCCAAAAATCACCCAAAAATTTACAAAACACCCCATAACATAGATTCATGGGATGAGCATAAAGTTTTTGGATTGCTTGAAAGGTGAACGAGATATTTCCATTTAACCCATGTTAAGTCGCGGAAAAATGGCATTTAGGAAGTCCCGCCTTAAACTTGAACTCGTACATTTGCCCGCTGTTGTTGTCAAAGTGGCCAATTTATATGCACATACCTGCATCGTAAGGAGGCGAGACAAAATGAGGCAACATGAAGATAAAGAAACCGACGCCCATTGTAAACATACCCCAGGCACAGAACACTGGCTTCTTACGTGAGCCACCGATGTAGCTGATCAGCGGAGTTAGAACCATGGCTGCGATGTCGTAACTGCTTGTCAACATCCCTGTCATGTAACTGCAAACAAGTGCAATTTTGAGAATGTTAACCACTCAATCATTGTTATCTCTGTCGTACTCTAAATCAACGACACCATTAGGTGCGACACGATTAGATCTGCAACAGTTAGATCTGCTGCCGCTGTGCCCGCGAGTATTAGGTTCTCTTCACTGCGGCAGCAATATAAGTAGTACAGACTACACGTGTTTGTAAGTACAGTCAACTCTCTCTAAGACGGACACCATCGGGACCGGCACTAACTGTTCGTTTTAGAGAGGTGTCCGGCTTATAGAGAGTTCAGATGCAGTAAAATGACTGAAAAGGGGCGCACAGGGACCAACACCAGGTGTCCATCTCATACTGGAGGTGTCCGTTAAGAGATAGTTGACTATAAGACATTGCAAATGGCGTCATGGACTCCTGGTTTTTTTTTTTTAAATTTAATTCATGGGCTCCTGATGGCGCGCATGTTTACATGGCCTGATGCAGACAGTTTGGGAGAATTCAAAAGTTTATGTAATTCCGAGCCGCAGGCGAGGGTTAACATAAGTACGTTCGAATTCTCCCAAACTTTCTTGAGTGTCTGCATCAGGCTGTGTAAACAAGAAGCGTCCGTTTTCTATTTCCATTATAAACATGCATTTTGTACCACCTGTTTTTATGATTGACATGGTCACGTAGGGGCCTATACAGCAGAAACACAGTTGAACATAAAAAACCCAGCCTCGTACACAGACGTCTCACCAAGAAAATGGGCGCGCAAAGGAAGGAGGAAAGGCGAAAAAAACCCTTGTCTCCTAACTACGTACCGTTATTTGGCTCGTCACGCAACGCTTCTCCACACTAACTAATTAGTGGGGGAGGAGAGGGCCTGTGACGAGCCAAATAACGACTACTTAGGAGACTAAAAAAGCTTGAATAGCAGAAACGTTTATAAGGTTGAAAAGCAAGCTTGCTAACAAAGACCATAAGGCATATGTTCTACATTGGTGATAATTCGTTGTTTTGCTTTGGTTAAGAAAATGCAAGATCAAAAAGGTCAAGTCGCAAAAAGGTCCAAAAACAAAAGAACAGTTATCACGTTCGCAAAATTTAATTGATAATAATAATATTCGTATTTAATAAATGCCGGGCCGCGAATAAACGGCGGTTCAAATAATAATAATAATAATAATAATAACAACTTTATTAATGTGTCGAAGTCTTCTAGCGTGCCAAAAGGCCCACTAATCGGGGACACCTAAACTTAAATATCACAAAATACTATAAAAATTACATTACATTACAATACAAAATACTATAAAAATTACATTACTTTACACGTCATATATATAATAACTATATCTATAAAAACTATCTTAGTCTAGTCTATTTACATTAAATTAATATCAATTACTGACAACACTTCGGGCAATTGCCCTTACAGGCGTCATCTTCGGTCATGGTAAGATCTCTCTTGCGTATTTTTGTAACAAAGGCCGTTAGTGTTGCGCTGTCTATGTCACGGGGGCTGAGCTTGGACCATAAACGCGGTCCAAAGAATATTAAGGAATGTTTTCCATATCTGACGGTGTTAAATCTAAAAATATGGAAGTCCGAGTTTCTTAAATTATAGCAAGATGGCGTGCCGCTAAATAATTCTAGTATTCTAGTATCTATGTCTGCTGTTCACAGGACGTTTGTAACATTGATAATAATTAAGAAGACACTAACCTGGAGAAACCAAAGCGCTTCTCTAGCGTGCTGATGGAACCTGGATAAACGCCATTGACGATGATACTCTGAGTGAAGAAATACTGACTCAAGAAGAACAGGAACCATTTTGGAGTGTTGAGGAACTGCAGCCATGCCGGACGAAATCTCAGCCAGCCATAGGACAACTGTTTATCTTCAGTCACTGCCATGTTGGTTTGGACTGTGGACTGTGTGATCATAGAGGATCCACAAATTAATACACTTTGGAAAAGCGTCCAAATCAAGGGTTTTGATAGACTGCGAGCAGTCGGTCTTTTCTCCTCAGATCTTTGGCGCGAGCGGAAATGTATAATTATGCAAATTAGGTGAAAAAACGAGGAGAGATTCTCGCCGCTCGATCGCGCGCGTGCCCTAAAATCATTAGGAAAAGAAAGAGACTGCTCGCAGTCTAGGGTTTTGATGATTACCTCAAGCAAAAACCGTGGTTTATAACTTACTTCGTTTGCAGGAGGGAGGGAAGCACCAAAGCCAGGTACCAAAGCAGTACTGTACAATTATAAAACCCGTATCGTATTCATATATAGTGTTAGTTAGTTAGTATGTGTTAGTTGGTTAGTACGTGTAGTCACGACAGCGATCTGTGCCCTGGCAACCCCCTTCTCATCTCCTGTTACATCGTAAACATGATACATCTGCCAACTTCCCCCAAGGGGTGGAGGATGGAAGTATACAGGCTACTGTGATGGGGGGAGGGGGGAACAGGTTCAGGTATTATATGCCTTGCATTGTGAGCTACAGTGATGGAAATGATTCAAACTTTGTAAAATTCTGAAAGGGCCAACGGACAATACAAAGGTACCGGATCCTGGTGGATCTAATCAGCAAATTTAAGAATGAAAACCAGGAGCTACAACCTCGGACAGAACTGTTGAGACACAGGAGTACCCAACGAGAAAATTTTCCAAATCGATTTGTCATTGCCCGAAACGATTACTGGACATCCAATAAAGGATTTACGGTTAATAATTAACAACCGTGGGAAAATAATATCCGCTCTTCAGAGCCAGCTAGCAGTAAATACCTAATTCTAGTTGCCAGCCAGTATCCGTTACAAAGATGCTTTTTCCCAGCCAGCGCCACTTTTGTAAAGCAGGTTTTCCAAGCAAATTTTACGGTAGTATCTTTGCCAGCATCTACTGTATCTACTGTTTGGATTCATGCTAGCTTTCCTTTTCCTTTAATTTGGGGCCACAAACGTTCAGACTAACTGGATGGTAAACATTCTGATCTAACTAACGAGTCACTCTCCTAGCTTACGATTCTTATCCCGGCGTACGCTGTCAGAAATAATAATGGACTTTCGCGCCTGGCCAAAATATACTGATTCGGCTTGTTTGATAGTTGGTAGCGCTCCACAAATGAAAATTTGGTTTGCCATCTCGGTTGCCTACTTAAAATTGTTGGCGTTGTCAATCGTTATCTTATCCAAAAGACATATGTATTCCTGAAAAGTAAAGTGGATTACTCCAGCACCTGGCTACTCAGGGTAATTCATATTGGAGGTCAGTATCGGCGTGAATTCCAGGGTGCCGGCGGTCTAAAAGGATAGAAGCGCGGCGTATGCAGGTTTATTCGCGAGAATTGAACGAGTTTTGACCATCTTATAATTAAATAAATTATAACGCCCTGTGTCATGAGAGGATTTACCGTTTTCAATAATTTCTATGTTTATCCGTGTTCAGTGTTTTAAAACCTTTTTAAAAGCCAACAGTAGGTTCCTTTTTAAATGCAGCAAAACTAGAAGTTTCATTTATTTGTTATTCAATATGGACATTGTACTTTGAACATTGCCGCGTCCTTTGTACACTAGTACAGCTGCACTTTTGAACATGGCCGTCCTTTTATTCTAAAAATCAGTATTTGAGTCAGCTGTCCTTTTGAGCCTTACGCTCGCAGTGAAATTTCTTTGTTAGGTATTTCTTCCTACGGCAGTTTTCCAGCTGAACATATATTTTTAAAACTGTTCTATTCAAGGGGAGTTAACCCTTGCTGTCAGTCACTTTTCTGCAACAAAGCAATTTCGGAAGTAAGCAGAATTTTTAAGTAGTAATCGCTAACTTCAAACAGAGTATATTTTCCGTTCTTATTGTATTTCGACGCGTGGTAGAGTTTGCCAAGTCATAAGATTGTAACAACCAACGCTTACACGAATCATATATAAGGAAGTAACTTGTAAAGCTTTATTTAGTTACATTACAGCTACCAGTGAGCTCTGAATAAAATACTGTTGGACCCAAATCCAGTCTGTTCCTTGACGTCCGTAAGAAGTTTCCAGTGAAGTAGATCCCGAGTGCCAAGAACTCGTGACGAGGTTCTGATCCCGCAGGTCAAGCAGTGCTTCCATTTGAGTCTAATTTCCCCAAAGTTCAGTTTCCTTTCAGCTAAAGTCCAAAGTGTCCGTTGACCCGAAAAACCTATCGTCACACCTGTCGGTGCAAATTTTTGGGTCAACTGACCATCAATTAACTGTCAGAGAAAGACCAGAAAGGGTATTTAGATGAAATTAATGTAACGAACGGTAAAACAACACATGAAGGTAAACCTTCGATCGAAAGGCGTCAAATTTGTGTCAGTACCCTGGGTTGTTCTTCTTCGTAAAAGGAGCGACGTAAGGCGAAATTAAAGCGCCTTGCTTTAACATAGTTTTAAAATTGACGAGTACATTTTTACATGGTTTGGTGCGGATCTTCAGTGGCTGGTTTTAGCGCGAGGCGGAAACTGACTAGCAAATTTGTTCACATAACATAACGCATAACGCATTATCACAAATTTTACAGTCTGTATAACTTGTTACGATTCAATGACTCTTTAGTGATGTCACTAGTACGACAGGTACGACGTGCCTCAAGGCTTGCATTGTAATATGTATATCACACTGGATCACATCACATCTCTAGTTTTATTTAAAACATAGTGAAGAATGATTCATAAGCTGTCTGTGGATTGAAGATCTACGCAGAGGTCGTAAGTTATTCCACGTTCAGCGCAGTTTAATTATTCCCTGTTATCTAATTGAGGTAAGTCATGCACTAGCTGTGACTTATGTCGCAGTGTTTCAGTATTCAGATCAACAACAACCACAACGACAACCACAACGAGCTTGGGATAGCTATATGACATAGCGTAAAAACTTGAGATTTCCCATATTGTTTAGGGTCTTTTAACGGAATATTTGTGTAAACTTACAGGGCCGAATATTTAAACGAAGTCTAAGTTAGGTCGTGTGTTAAGATAATTTAATGAGGTCTAAATCTAGTTTTATAAGCAGGTCAGTCTAAGTAGCTAATTGTTCTTTAGTCCGTTATACACCTTCTAAACAGGGTTTACTGTAAATGACGTTAACACACTTAGGTTGGCCAGTTCAAAATCGGGTAAGGCCATGGGTTTTGTTAAACCCTGTCTAAACCTTGTTTAAATATGCGGCCCACACAGTTTGATCTGTTCTTGCTGAATATTTTAATTACTGTGCGAATCAGTAAAGCGTGACTTTTATTTCAATATTTTAGCCCTTTTCACGGTTAACTTTTGTGATATATTTGCATAACAATACAGTTGGACATAGAAGCGAGGCAATTTCGGGCACAAGCTACAAAACATCGCGTTTTTCTTAAAGAAGAACTAGAAGAACTACAATTATTTTAGTTTATGTTGTTTTCAGAAAAAATTGTAAAACGACTTTTCTCTATTTAAAATAAAGAGTAGATTTGCATAAGTAACAGCGAGATCGTTTTACGATCTTTACGGCAAACTTTAACCAAAAGAGTTGTATATTTTAATAGTTCTTCTCCGTTTTAAAACTATTTTTATATTAACATAGTTCAAGGATCAAAAAAATCACGATGTTTTACAGGTTGCGCCCGAAATTGCCTCGCTTCTATGTTTAACTATATTGTTATGCAAATATTTCAGCTTAATCGTGAATAGGGCTATTATGTGTATCCACCAATCAGATGCGAGATCAAACCGCAAGAAGGATATAGACAACCACGCTTGGCTTTTTCTTTGCCAAGAATTTGTCTTCTATTTTTTTCCTGTAGTTATTTCACTGCTATTTTCGCAAAGCTTTTCCGCAAAACAAAGTGGAAATTTTAGTAATTTGCTGTAAATAATCATCCTCTCTTGTAGATACTTAGACGAAAGAACCCGCCAGCAAGCGTAAACAGGGAAACTGGCAAAATCTGCCTGTCACGGATAGGCCTCGTCAGCCACCTCGGCAGTATTACGTTTGCCTTGGGACCCGGGGGGGGTACCGGTACTCCCTTATATAAGCTATATAGGGTATGTGCGGCGCCAAAAGATATGGTTTTTGAGCCGTTTTGGTCTGAAATAGGGTATGTTTTGTGAGCTCTGGCCTGGAATTTGGTTTGGCTTTTAGACGAAACTATTTTTTTCCATTAACATCGGGAAATTCAAAGCCCTTCAGTTCTCAAATGTTTACGCAAACGGAATCCATTCCTGGGTAGCTGAAGTCGTGTATTAGACACGTCAGGAACACGTGTACTAATTTTATAGGTCTGAATAACTCTGAAATAGGGTATCGATTTTTGGGTCAGGTCTGAAATAGGGTATGGAAAATCGCATATTTTGGTCTGAAATAGGGTAAGGGTTTCAAGAAGCAGGTAGCCTGTTCCAGGCTCTCGGATAGAGGGCACGAAGCGAAAAAGCGAATGGCCGCGCGAAGGTAGTCTGGGAGAGAGTTTAGAAATGCTTACAGGCTCTCCCGCCACTGCCTAAACTCTCTCCCAGACTACCTTCGCGCGGCCATTCGCTTTTTCGCTTCGTCCCCACTATCCGAGAGCCTGGAACAGGCTAAGAAGCAGGCCACACACCCCCACCAAAAATTTCAGGGAGTTCCCCCCCCCCCCCCGGTCCTTGGGAGCCGTTCCTGTCGGGAAGGGGATAACAGACCTTTCCTTTGCAACATGCCCAAGAACAAACTTTATTCTAAAACAGAGTTTACGCAACCACGGCGACGACGCCAGATCAGAACAACGTCGATTAAAAAACGAACTATGCTGAGCTGAATATGTAAAGACCCTGTTTAATTCTTAATAGAAACTTGAAAAATTTGCCGTCAGTGTTCACGTTCTCCAATGCAAAACGCAGACTTTGGTCATTTCACGTTGTTGTTTTGTAGAGGATGGCGGCACAGCGGAAAAATGAGTGCGCGTGCGCTAACCCGCTCGCGTCATTTCCATTAGCCGTCAAAATGGCGGCAATTTAAAATTCCCGGCATTTGTTTTCATTTCGCGGGGCTAAGGCCGTCACGAAACAGCTAAGGTTTTTACCTGGAAGGCAATTCCGAGAGAGACTCTCCTTTCACATATCTTTTTTAGCAAAATAATTATCTTTGCAACAATAGTGAATTTTTCGCTCGAAGTCGAGCGCTCGAAGTGAAACATGAACTCTGTGAGCTATGTTTTCGTCACAGCGCCAAAACAGCCGAGCATGTGCACTCATTTTGCCGCTGTACCGAGGACGGTAAAGAAATGTACCAAATTATATAACGCACGTGTAAGCTATTGTACTGCTCATAAACCTTTTGTTTGGTGACGTTCTCGTTGCCGTCGCCGTCGTGGTTGCGTAAACTTCCTACTGCATGGGAACGTTGCCACTGCAATACTATATTCTACCAACAATTGAAACTGTTTCCATTAGGATATACATATTATGGATGCTACATCCCCACCAGAAGAGAGAACGTTGTCCTATGGCTGGCTGAGATTTCGTCCGGCTTGGCTGCAGTTCCTCAACACTCCAAAATGGTTCCTGTTCTTCTTGAGTCAGTATTTCTTTACTGAAAGTCTCGTCATCAATGGCTTGTACCCTGGTGTCGCGAGCACGATACAAAGACGCTTTGCTTTTACAAGGTAGGGTGGGTGAACGTGATGAACCCTTGGTGGGGTTGCTCAAAATTCCACTCATCTACTTGGTTGTACTTTATTAAGAGTGAATGCCAGCAAAAAGATAACTGACTAATTTCAGGCGGACATATGGTCAAAAATTAAATAGTGATTTGGCTCTAGGCGCTGGGGTAATATTGAGCGCGAATTGGAGGGGGGCGCTCCGAGCGCGTCACTTCCTCGCGCGCGCCCTACAACTTGCGCCATATAGTACTCCAGTACGTCGAAATCGATTTGTCAGTTTACAGTTAAAAGTTTGGCCGCGTTTGTCAGTTTTCAGCGCGTCAAGACCCTCTTGTGGCCTTAACGACCTCCACGCCCGGCAAAACGAGAACGAGAATTGAAAAGAGTTTTAACTCTCACTGTCGTTTAGCCTGAAACTCTTATGCGCTCTCGGCGACTCTCGTCGATTCTCGTGCGCTCTCATCGAATTTTTGAACCTGTTCAAATTTTTCTTTAGAGTCGTCGAAAGTTTTCTCTCGTTTGGCCCACGCTTAATGACAGTCGATGAGAGCTGAAATGAGAGAACCGTTTGTCCCTCAATTCTTGTACTCCGAATCGAATTTGTTTTTCGTTTTTCGGCAGCTACATGATAGGAATGACACTGGCTACTTTTGACATCGCCTCCATGATCCTCACTCCGTTCGTCAGCTACATGGGAGGTTCTAGAAAGAAACCAGTGTTTTGCGGCTGGGGTTTGTTCACCGTGGCTATCGGCTTCTTTATCTTAACTTTACCTCACTTCATCTCTTCACCATACCAAGCTGGTGAGTACCTGGAAATTATGAGAATAGATATTTTAACCCTTTCACTCCCAGTGTCAAAAAAATTAAAATGAAAAATTCCATATTGCATTTTTCACTGAAGATTTGGAAAAAACAAACAGTACCATATGAAAGTACTGCTCATTAGCTTTTATTCGAATGGTCACACACTAGAGTATAGAATCGCCTTGTACAGCATAATAAACAGTACCACATAAAAGTACTACTCAATAGCTTTCATTTGAATGGTCACACACTAGGGTTTCATCCACAGACTCAAAAGATAGAACCACCTTGTACAGCATAATAAACAGTACCACATGAAAGTACTGCTCAATAGCTTTCATTTGAATGGTCACACACTAGGGTTTCATCCACAGACTCAAAAGTTAGAACCACCTTGTACAGCATAAGAAACAGTACCATATGAAAGTACTGTTCATTAGCTTTTATTCGAATGGTTACACACTAGGGTTTCATCGAAAGACATCGAAAGTACAGTAACAGTAGGGATTGAAAGGGTTCGTAATAGACCGGCTTTCTCCAAAATGGCCGCCGCAAATTCAAAATGATTAAAATTAAACTGAGCGGAAAATCAATACCAGCACCTGAAAGACCACCTCTTGTTTGGTAATCGTACGAAGCTTCGTTTGGTTAGGTTCTACCCGAGTCGAGAAAACGGAATTTGAAAACTGGAAAATTTAGAGACGTTTGTATGACTGGGGGTCTCTAAATTTTACAGTTTTCAACTTCCGTTTTCTCGACTCAAGTAGAGCCTAACCTAATGAAACTTCGTACGATTACCAAAAAAGAGGTGGTCTTTCAGGTGCGGGTTTTTTTAATGCCGACCACGTGACCAAAAGAAACGGAGGATCTGGGAACGAGAATGGAAGAAGGTACGAGGGGGGTTCGAGGGAAACTGGTATACGCTTGTATACGCATGCTCTCTGATCCCCCAGAAACCTGCGGGAGCAGAGAGCATGCGCAAACAAGTATCCTCAGTGCCGCTAGAAGTAAACAAGCGAGAAGAGCGGTCGAGGGAAATGCGCTCGCTAGTCTTCAATGTATTCAACGTTTTATGAAAATGGTTTAGAAAAAGACCACAACGCGCTGGGTTTCTTTGGTGTTGCCTTTGACATCGGGAACGCACTGCGAGCCTTCTCTAATAATTATTTAATTTCTAGCGTGGGAGTGGCTGAGCCTGCGCTCCCCTTGAGCAGCGGTTGAGAAGGTTAGATTGATGAAAATGCGCCTGCCGTTGTCACGTTTCTTTTGTTCAAGCAACTTTTCTTTGCATAAAATTCTGCTGGCATTAGTGTAGATTTATTTTACAGACCAATGTTTAATATTGTTCCTGAACACCGGTTTTCCTTATTTTATTGTTAGGAGTCTTTACTGACAGTAACACAACAGCCGGCGGCGACCGCGTGCTATGCGCGGGAAATCTAACGAATTTTGGCGGGAAAACATATTGTGACGAGGATATTGGTGGCAACAATCTTTACTACGCGCTGTTCATTCTGGGAATGGTTGTCGTTGGTATAGGTACTCCTGCACAGTACGTCCTAGGAGTACCTTACGTGGATGAAAACGTCAAAGCAAAGGTGTCACCAATGTACTTGGGGATTTTTATTGCCTTTGGAATATTAGGTAAGACAAGATTGCCGTTTCATTCACTTTTTGAAATAATTGCCGTATTTCCTCTTTAATTAGTGAGGAGGGGGATCAGGGGGGGACAGGGGGTACAGGGGGTGGGAGCCCGGCAGTAAACGGGGCGGGAGGTTTGCGGGAGGCGGGAGAAGTGAGGACAGAAAGTGGGATTTCCAAGGTGGTGGGAACCGGGAAAATAGCTAAAAATTGCGTAATATTTAATTTTACGATAGAAAAAAAAAACACAAAGAGGCGGAACCACAACAGAAGGGGACGGAACCGGGAGTACAAGGTACGGGAAGCTGGAACTTCCGATCACACCCCCCCCCCCCCCCCTCCCCCTCCGGCCCCTAATTATATCGCCAGCCCAAAATTCCAGACAAGCGGCGTGCGCACGATTATTTGTTAAATCTACGTGTCCAACTTAACGAGTAATTTGAACAGTTTCACGCTCGATAAAATTAAAACGCAATAGGACTATATACTTGTCCGATTTGGAAATCATTGAATTCAAAAAATTCCTCGGACTACCAAATGTACTCGGCCTAGCGGTCTCGTCCAATTTTGGCAGGCTTCGGAATTTTTTCAGCCAATTATTTCCAAATTAGAGAGCATGTAATCTTGTTTCACATACAAACATAGCCGGGAGTAGACTGCAAAACAGTCCTTTTTATCTCTCGTTTTTCTCTCGAGCCGTATCGATGCGCGATGCGTGAATGCGCGATACGTGAATGCGTGATGCGCGAATGCGTAATGCGTGAATGCGTGAATGCGCGAATGCGTGATGCGTGAATGCGCGAATGCGTGATGCGTGATGCGCGAATGCGTGATGCGCGAATGCGTGATGCGCCGATTATCTCCCGTGCGATAGAAAGAAAGGACTGTCACCTTTTCATACAATGTTTTCAAAAATCGAAAGCAAAGAGAAAAGTTTCTCAGCCAACATTCTAAAATTCTTAATGGCGCTACAAAGGCCTAGATTCTTTGTTAGCTTGTGCGAAAAGTAACCAGTTGTTTTTTATCATTGTCTTCGAGTGAGAGAGGAAAAAACGAAAAACTACAGCGGAGCGGAAAAATGATCGCAAGTGGAAACTCGAGTTCGCGCGGCCTTTTCACTCTCGCGCGCATGTTGTTCGATTTTCCCTCGACGATGCGTAAAGGAAAAGAGAGTCACAATACTTCCAGTCTTAATGATTAATCCAGCTACCATTTCTTTCAGGTGCTGCTGTGGGATTCGTTTTAAGCCCGTTGTTCCTTTCATTGTTCGTCGAAGTTGGAGTCCAGACCTCGCTGACTCCGCAGGATACGCGCTGGGTGGGGAACTGGTGGCTAGGATTTGCCATATTTGGAGGTTTATGTGTGTTCTGGAGTCTCTGGCTTTTTGCTTTCCCCAAAGAGTTTCCGCTGACCAAGAAGCGAAGAGAAGAAGCCAAAACAGAGGGCGACGCCACTGAAGATGTATGTCACCGTAATGCTCATTAAGCGACAATTACCACTAAATCAATTGCAAAAGAGCGCAGCCAATCTTCTTGGCGGGAAAAAGCCGGACGGTGACGTGACCATCTCTGACGACGCCATCTCTGACGATACCAAGCAGAGAAAAAGGCGCGCTTTAACTAAATAAATAATATTGTTTGAAGTTATCCTTCAGTAGCATCTTGAATAATGAATAACGAGTAAACGGGTCGAGTGAGGCTTAAGCTACTGTATTTTGTTGTTTATTCCGTGTGCTAATTGTGTACACTGTTAATGAACAAAAACAAATCTTGTAAATTGAACATAAACTTGTTAAGAATCCCAACTGGTGGAGGCTGACCAGTTGGTTATTTACATAGCGCGAGCGAGGAGTTGAACTCGAGACTATCGAGAACAACTCCAGCTAGTGGCAAGGTGGAGGATTTGAACCAATCTCTAGTTTTGTGGTACCACCAAGTTCGTGTTCACAATTAATTTTAAACCGTCTTATCTTTCTTCTATTCAGTCTGCAAACGACAATGTTGGCTACACGAGGCTGAAAGACCTGCCAAAAGCTACCAAGATGGCGTTCTCTCATCTTCCCTTCCTCTTCATCACCATAGGTGGATGTACGCAAGAATTTGTCATCGCTGCTGTCACTCCGTTTGGGCCAAAACTACTGGAGGCACAATTCTACGTACCAGCGGGCCGCGCTGCATTATTGTACGGCTTAGTGGCCGTGCCTGCGGCCTTATTTGGAAACATGCTTGGTGAGTATACATTTATCAGGGAAGAAATGGTTACGATAAAATGTACATGCTCAGAAAAAGTGAAGCTTATTAGCATAATCCTCCTGACATAAAGACGAAAACGTTCTGTTCATTAACCTTTGCAATATATTTTACTTTTTGAATATTTTATGAAATTGTAAAAAGAAGTCATTTTTCCTTCCGCGCCATTTCTTTCCCTAAAGCCTGGTTGTTCTCATATGTTTCCGTAAAGCCTTCGATGTAGTCGCCGTCATTACATGGGATACGATCAAATACCCTATGAGAGCACATCCCAGGTAGTGTATCCTGTGAGCAAGCTCTCTTGGGAGTGGGGGGTGGGACGAGATAGAGCTTGCTCGAAGGTAGTGCCGCGGAGACGAACAAGAGAACCAGGCTTAAATAAACTATGCAAAAACAGAACGAGACCAATATTTCCCCAATACGGACCGAACAAGCTAGTTCAATAAAGTTTTTGTTATATTGGCTCCTTTACAACCTTCCGGTCCTGATAAAACACGACAACCTTTCTCGCCAAACGCGCGCGACAATACGTCACGGATAGCGCATCTTGAAAATATTGGCCAATTTTTTCAAGTTCGCCATTCGCAATCCGTCTTAATCTTCTCCATCCTCAACAATTCTTGTTCCTGTTTGGTTTATTATCGTCTTTTTGGTGTTTTTCTACCTTAGTAAACTATTATTTTGAGGCTTTCTTCAATGTGAAGGTGATTTTGCAATTCACAACAATGACTTAAAATATCTATCGTGACATAGCTCCTTTAAGCACATTATTCCTATATACAAGTTTCCTATATACAAGTTGAACCGAAATTGTCGGCCAAACTTAATTTTAAAAGAGTTTCAGTTTTATACAATGTTTCAAAAAAGCAAATCGGCTAATCTAATTTTTGAGCAGTCCATCTTAGCGGACCGCTCAGGAACCAATCAGAATGCTCCTTTTCATCATGCACCAGTTTGTCAATATAATAACAGGATATCGGTATTGTGCACCATACAAGTGCTACTATGCATGCTAGTAAATGCTACTTGATGATCAATTAAGCTGAATTTTTCAATCACTAATTTATCTTTTAGGAGCTTACATCAACAAACGATTGAACTTGAACTTGGCGGGCGCTGCCAAGATGTGTTTCATTGTAGCATGTATGGGCCTTGTGTGTACCTGTCTACTGTACATCAAATGTGATACAATAGAGATAGCAGGAGTTAACACGCCTTACTTGGACAGGTCAGTACCTTGTGGAACTAATATGTACCGTATTTCCTCGATTACTGACCAGCTTTAGTATAAGTGAATAGTGCTTTTCGCTCGCTCGCTCTGATTGGCTACCCAAACTTCGGACATCCTTTGCTATTCACTTCTGCGAGCAAAACAAAATGGAGTATTTTCCCAATTTGTCTGAATAAATAAAATAACTGTGTGGACCTGGCTATTCACTTGTGTCGTATATACTAAAACAATTATTCACCTCAGTGTCACCTACACTTCGGTGGATAATTGTTAATTATTTTTGTCAGTACGTTTCACTATTATGCGTACCGTTACGGCGCGTTCCACTATGCGTTACGGTGCGTTCCCTTATGCGTTACAGTGCGTTCCCCTATGCGTTATGGTGCGTTTCTTTATGCGTTACAGTGCGTTCGAAAATTCCCTTCCCTTATTCGTTACAGTGCGTTACGGTGCGTTACCCTATGCGTTACGGTGCGTTTCACTATGTGTTACGGTGCGTTCCCTTATGCGTTAGAGTGTGTTCCCTTATGCATTACTGTGCGTTCCCTTATGCGTTACATTAACGCCGGAGTATAAATGGTTTCTCGTGATCTGTTAAGGCAACCTGACAAAATGCTTTAAGGTAACCTGCGATTCACTGGCATTCTATCACCAGGGGGGAATAAGAATACTTCTAGTCGCTTCTTGTTATGAAAACGGGGATAAGCTCCGGCGTGTGGGCCACTTTGGCTCTGTAATTAGCTGTTGTCGTTGTCGATCGTGGCTGTTGTTGTTGTTGTTGTTGTTGTTGTTGTTGTTGTTGTTGTTGGTGTTTAAAAAGTGTGCCCCATCCCCCGGAACGACATACATGTGTTGGTCACCTTCAAAGTTTGTCATCAAAACTGAAGTACAGTATTTCCTCGAACACGAACAAGCGCCACCCTCTCCTTTAAAAGCAGTGCGTTTCCCCGTGAGGATGGGGCACTATGAGTGTAAAGTGTGTTGTCCAAATGCAAGAAGGCAACACAGTGACTCCGGCCAGCTCTCGAATCCAGGCAACTAGGTTCAAGTTTATTTACTACATCCGCCAATTGAAGAAGTTGAAGAATTTCTGACGGAGTATGCATAAAAAAGTGTTTACAGGCATCTTCTCTTCAACATTTTTGTAACTGAACTGTTCTATTAATTTTAATCAGGCTAATTGTCAACTGCTGAAAAGGTTGGCTAGCATTGTATTAATTTCTTTTCTACACAGCTCGGTTTCAGTCCAGCTCGATTCAAAATGCAACCAGGCCTGCAATTGCACCGGAGTGAGGTTTGAACCTGTTTGTGGGGGGCCGCTGACCTACTTTTCCCCTTGTCACGCGGGCTGTGGTCGAATCGAAAATCTTAATAAGGTATGACGACTTGTCTTACACAAAGAATAGCAGTGACTACTAGCATTCAAATATACACTATGGTCCAACCCCTATTAAGCGGCCAGTTATCAAAGTCCCGAAACTGTTGTCAATATAATACTGTAAATAAAACCTCTATTTAGCGGACAGCTCTATTAAACGGCCGAGGCTACCTTTTGGCCGTCCCGATGAGGGTTCTTCTATTGTTTTTACCCCTATTAAACGGCCACCAAGAAATTAATACTGGAAGTATGGCCTTGTTTTGAAAAAGCTGATGACAGAAAAGAGTCCGAAATAGAAGGTGACGACTGATAAAAACATTCAAACACTTGTGCAAAAGTTGTCACAAGCTAAGCCTCCATGTGTGTTTGTATTCAAATAAAGTGACGTTTTTACCACGCCTTCTGCAAATTTCTGACGAAACCCTACAACCTCGTTTCCAGGGTCTTCTCGCTTTTTCAAGATGGCAGACCCTGGCAAAGGCTGGGTCACGTGACTTACAAATGTAAAATCAACCACTGGCGAATCTTCTATATTTGGAGATTTTAAGGTCACGTGATCTGGCGTTTCTTCTCTCGGTGCCATTTTGAATACGGAGAAGGGCAGAAGGCCCTGAGGATGAGGTTGGAAACCCTATTAAGCGGCCACTTGCCATTTCTCCGAGGGTGGCCACTTAATAGGGGCTCGACTGTGCCCAGTATTTAGTATCCTCTGGCTCTCGATACAAACATATACCGAATAATCAATGACGTTGGATTTATTCTTTGTTTTCAGACTTCTTTCTACGAAAGCTGCGCTTGCGTAGAGTCCAAAGCGGATCCCATCGGAAAAGTGGAGAAGGGCCTGTGCCAAGCCAATTGTGAGATCAAATTACTGCTGTTCTTGATTGTGCTCTCTGCCATCACTGTTATGACTTTCTTGAATTATACACCTGCGTTAATAGTTAGTCTAAGGTATCTAAAACATTGTTGTCTACTTGTTCTTTATAACTCTTTTTATAAAATAAACAAGATACTACGCGCGCTCTGATTGGCTCAAAACCATTTACCATAACTCTATGGAAACATAGAAAATTGCTTCGTGCTTTTATTTCATAAAAACGATAGAAAACGCCGAGTTCCCCTCTGTTTCCATAGAGTTAAGGTAACACTCGTGAAAGTTTGGGAGAACTCGAAATTGCTGTTGAAACACTCGCCTGCGGCTCGTGTTTCCAAAACATTTCTCGTTCTCCCAAACTTCACTAGTCTCCTTCGCAGCCGTTATTTGGCTCGTCGCCGGCAACGCTTTCCTCCCCGGAGGGGGGACCCCCTCCCTACTCTCGCCCCAATTTTCGCGCGGCCAGAATGCAGCTCTTAGCTCTTCGTTCGTACAGGAACGCTTGCTATGCCCTGCTCAATTTTTTCTTAAGAGTCGTCGAGAGTTTTCTCTCGTTTGGCCCTCGCTTAGCTTCGTTTGATAATAGTCGATGTGGGAGTTGAAGAAAATTCTAGTGAGGGCCAACTCTCAACAACTGTCATCCTCGTTTTGGTCCCGGGGCTTTATGGTATTCAAGTAGTCTGATCTCTGCAACATCCTACCCATTTTTTTTTTCGGACCCCCTCTCGTTTAAATGGGACGGAATGAAGATTTGTTAAGTAGACACCAAACCTTAATTATACCAAACCTTAATTCACACTAAACCTTAATTATATTCAACTAAAGTATAATCGAGGCTATCATTCTCCATTCAATGTTGTTCAATTATGTTTCGGTTCACATTTGCGGCGGAAATATAAAAACAATAGAAATAGGCAGGGTAACCTCGCAATCTGAAGTTGAAAATGGCGCCCAATCGCTTTGCCGTCATGATTTTTACCATCATGAATAATTTTCGGGAGAAGAAAGGGTAGGAAGGCTGCTGAGACCAGAAGAAGAAAAATTTGCCTCTTCACTACATAAAGCGATGAGAAGTTTGGTCTCTTCGTGCCACCACGTGTCTGCCATTTTGTTCAATCACACACTGTAATTACTTCAAACAACCCCCTTAATTTGATTTGAAGTTATTATAATCCAATTATAATCAGGGACTGTAATTAGTTGCTAAGGGCTCAACAGTCAGCAGTCTCAATCAGTAACAATAGTGACAGGGTTTTTACTTTTTCTCTTTTCAAGGAGTATTCCAACAGGTCAGCAATCATACGCGTTAGGTCTCCAACTTGATCTCACTAAGATTTTTGGAGCCATTCCAGGTCCCATCATCCTTGGAGCACTTATAGACAAAACCTGCATCCTTTGGGACACAAGGTAATCTTTATGCTCCTTTCATTAACCTGTTGTTGTTGTTGTTGTTGCTATCAGAATTCGTGTTTCAATCCTTCTTTATATAATCACACATCAAAGCATAAGTCAAGATACCATTCTACTTACCGTTTGCAGGGGCGGATCCAGGAATTTTTGATAGGGGGGGTCCGAAAGTTTACCCGAAAATGTGAAGTAGAAGAATATTTTTTTTTGGGGGGGGGGGGGAGGGGTTGGGCACCGGAGAGGGGCGGATGGGGGGACGCTCCCCTTCAATTTGGGGTGTTGGGGGGCCTTTCCCAGAAAAAAATTGAGATTTCAAGCTCTGAAAAGTGCATTTTGGTGGATCCTGGAGATGGTTTTGCTATGGATAATGGTGAAAGCAAAAACGCCCTCAGGTCTGATAGGGGGTCCGGACCCCCCGACCCTCCCCCTGGATCCGCCACTGGTTTGATGCACTCTTCAAACGCAAGATAACCATTGAGAGCCTTTTGACGCATATCAAAAGGTACGAAAACTTTGCAGCGTATCTTTGACACGTTGAGTTGATCAATCTATCGAAGAGGGCGCAATGTCACATTTGATTGACCTTAAATGCGCCTATACTTTGATCCAAATCAAAGGCGTCCATTGATTCTACCTTTGATCGTAGTGTCAAAAGCGACCCATACTTGAAATACTGCTCTTGAAATCTTGTTCTCTGACAACTAGCTGGAGATGAGACGCATTAATTATTTCCATAAGTTTCAACCGTATATTATATTCAACTTGTAACTAAAAGTGTTTGGTCAAACAAAAAATGGTGCGCGCAATTCTCTCGAGAGTCGGACAAGGGTTTCGTTTGGCCGCCAACTCAGTCATGCGCTCTCATCGACTCTCGTGCGCGTGATAATGGAGAATTTGAACCTGCTCAAATTTTCAAGAGAGTTAACCAGGCGTCGTTCCATGGTCGTGTGCGGTGCGCGTGGAGTTGTGGGACTGACCATCAACCCCGCGCTCCCTGTTTTCCCGCCTTTTACCCGGACGAAATGCAACAGCGCCTGGGGACGAGGCAGGTCAACGAGAGTTTACGCTTGTTTGACAGGCGGATGATGCGCAACCTCGCGCCTCTGGGGTGGAGAGATGAGAGACCCTGGGAACGAGGTTGGATGATGCGAACTTTCGCGTAATCTCATTAAGTTTGACCGCGCGCTGATGATCAAAATTCCGTCCAATTCTCATCTATTCCCTCTCACCGTCTCTCGCTCTCGTTTGACCAAGCCTTAAATTGTACAATTTTTCAGAAGTGGAAGAAACATTTCCTGTTTGTCCACAATCATGGGTCCATATTCATGGATGGGTGGGTTGAGGTGAGATCATGAATGGACTGATAGCGGCTGCCATAGGCGACTTTACAATCACCCCTGAGGTAAATTGTAAAGCGCATTTGGACATATCTAGAAAATGCGCTATATAAATACAATTATCATTACCATTGTCTGTTTGTTCTCCAAGGTGCGGTGGAAACGGTTTTTGTCTGGAGTACGACCATACAAGACTGGCGCAAGTGTTGCTGGGAGTTTTGGTGACGTGTAAAATTATCACCGCTGCGTCGTTTTTTCTGTCGTGGTTCTTCAGTCGTCGAGAAACAGAAAACAGAAACAACGCAACACAAGACCAAAACAACACAACACAAAACCAAAACGGCACAACTAACACAAGAACAATTTACGAAACAGCTCTTTAGGAATTCAAGAAACTTGAACAAAGTTTTGTTACTTTTCGCGTGGGTTAGGCAAAAAAAAATCCACCACTCTTGTTCGGCATGCTAAAAATAAGTTAACAAAAACTCCAACAACTTCATTAATTTCGAGCGTACAAATTCCATAATGATGACGTAGCTCTACAGAGATCCGTGTAGTGTCGCTGATTGGTTGTTACTCGGTAAGTTGCGATTTTTCGCGCGCAAGTAACAACCAATCAGATGGATCTCTGTAGTACTACGTCATCAGTGTGAAGGTTTTTCGTTGCTGCAATCTCTTAGTTCCGGGCCAAACGAGAACGCGAGTTAACACAAGAGTTCAAACTCTCCGTCTCCTTTGGTCTGAAATTCTCAATTTGAACCTGCTCAAATTTTCTTGAGAGTCGTCAAGGGTGTTCTCTCGTTTGGTCTACGTTTGATGATAGTCGATGAGAGTTGAAGAAAACTCTCGTCTCTCAAACTCTCAGCGATTCTATGCATACTCATTCTTGTTTGGCCGGACTTTAGAAGTCTCTTCTGAAAGGGATAGAAATTAATGCGCAAAAGAGAAAAGTCTGTTTTCCCAGGCTATAGTCTATAGAACAGTCGGGTCGGTTTTGGAAAATCTTCGTGGAAGCACTCGAAGAGTTTCCGAATCTTATTATCCAATTAGAAACTAGCGCGAGCACTCACGAGTACTCCGAAAGCAATCACGCCAGCAAACACGTCATGTTGCTTAGCAACTTCGGGTACGAACACCGCGGGCTCAGTCCCGTCTCGGAGGCGGGATTTCGCCCGCATCAACTGGCACTTATTGCCCCGACTGTTTGAAGTTGTTAAAACAGTGAGGTGAGGCTAGAAGATGATCACCAAAATGAAAGAAAAAACGAGAACACTGATAATTTTTACGTTGCCAATTTTATTGACCAATTAGAAACTGTTTACCGAGAAAACGTCAATAGCAAAGGTAAATTATAATTCAAAACGTCGCAGCAACTCTTAAAAAATTCTGCAATTAAACGTAAAGTGTGTTAACTTAAAACAAGGTCACTATAATTCTTCTTTTCCACTTTGTTTACTACGCTGGAAAGAAGTCAAAATATCTAAGCGTTTCTTAAATTGTTCCTTCTTTTTGTCGGTGATTTTGTCCTTCAAGAGTTTTTGAACGCGGGCAACTTCACTGTCCACATAATCTACTCCTTTCTCTTGAATCTTTTTCATCGTTTTGACGTAGATGTCACCAGTCGCCTTTTCCTTTTCGTCTGTGCTTTCTTCCAAGACTTTTTCCGCTTTGTAAATTATGTCAGCGTAGCCGGAACTGTCGCTTCCCAAGAGTTCTTCAACCAGTTTGTCGAACTTCTCAATGCAATTTGGCATACCTGGGGTAGAGAGAACGTTTTTATAAGTGAGAGCTCCTGTTTTCAAAGTCAAAACTTAAAATTAGTGTGGTTCTATAAACTTGTAGCAAGCTGGCACTTTGTGTCTGCCTCAGTCGGAGGAATAAGTACCAGATGAGAGCGATACCCCTGCCTCGTCCCCAGGCGTCGCTCCTTGTTTGAGCGCGGTGCGCGTGGGGTTGTGGAGCTTCGCCTCCTAACCATCAAGCCCGCGCTCCCTGTTTTCCCGCTCGCAACGGCGCCTGGGAAGAGGCAGGCGATACCCCGTCTCCGAAAATTGATTGAGCCCGCAGTTTTATTAATACAGTTGCCAAGCAACATGCCGTATCTGCAAAGCATGTGAGTGTCGCGCAATTTATTGATCAGTCGGGGAACAAGTACTAGTTGATGGCGAAATCCCGCCTCCGAGACGGGACTGAGCCCGCGTTGTTCTTCCACGAAGTTGCTAAGCAACATGACGTATTTGCTGGCGCGTTTGCTTTCGGAGTACTCGTGAGTGCTCACGCTAGTTTCTGATTGGATAAAAAGATTCAGAAACTCTTCGAGTGCTTCAACGAAGATTTGCCAAACTGGCACTTGTTCCTCCGACTAATTTATTGATTGGATAATTTTTAGATTTGAAAACTGTTCGTTTGCTTCAACGTAGATTTATCAAAAACGGAACATGATTGATCGTTCCTCCCCCAGACGCCGACATTCTAGTGGGTTATGGAAGACGTGAACTTTTCTCGAGTTTGCATCAGGTTATAAAAACGTGCGCGCGTTTATTGTTTCTTAAAATGTACACATACCTATCCAAAGCCGAGAGTTTGTGTTTACAAATTGAGAGAGTGCATCAGCCTTGACTTCGCCCTTGAAATCAACTGCAGTGGCGTCGTTTTGTTTGAAGAGCTTGTACACTGGAAAGTCTTCTTTGTTGATGTTAAAACGCGCCCTCAAGTCGTCATTCTCTTTTTCGCCATATTCTGTATGCAAAGAAAAAACACTTGTTATAGTTATGGCCCCGGTTGTTCAAAGTGTAGCCTACTGGAGTAATGTAGAGCGCGAGTTTGAAAGACGCGTATAAGGTAGCCTGCGTCGCAAACGGACTTGACCGCCGGCTACGTATAAGGCTGAGAGACACGCGAGACGAGAAAAGAGGAACTTCTTCCTCGCGCGAACCCTCGCGCGTCTTTTCTCTCGCGCGCGCGCCTAAAAACTCGCGCTCTTCTCCACTCCAGTGGCTGCTATGCAGGCTATAACGCTATTCAACGGATAAATTGCTATTCAGTGGATAAGTGTTAACAAAACAAACTACGCTATCCACTGGATAGTGATTGTTCTCGACTGGTGGATAGCGTTATCCACCCTTTGAACAATCAGGCTCTGAATTCTCTTGGACTCCTTCCTAAAGTGATCCCTGCCGTCCTGTACCCATTTCTCCCCCAAGAGAGCCAAAGTTCACATTTAAAATATATTCCCAAATTTCATTTTTTTTAATAACAAACAAACAGAAAAAAAGAGTACAACATAAAAGTACTGCTCCATATCTGTCATTTAAATGGTCACACCCTACATGTTGGGTTTGATAAAGATTCATAGGGCTCCTTAGAATTTAGAACCAGCATAATAAACAGTACCACAAGAAAGTACTGCTCAATAACTTTTATTTAAATGGTCACACACTAGGGTTTCATCCAGAGACTTTAAAAAAGTTAGAACCATCTTGTACAACATAATAAACAGTACCACATGAAAGTACTGCTAAACATTTTTATCCCAGGGGGTATTCCGGATTTAAAGTGATGGGGAAAAATCCCTATTAAAATCAAACTACCCCCAAAAATACTTGCCAAAATTTTCTTACCCCCGAAATCGTGAATCGAAATCGTGAATTTCAAACCAAAAAAATCCTTTGCACCTCCCCGTCACTTTAAATCAGGAGTACCCCCTGGGGTTCACACACTAGGGATTTATTCACAGACTGAAAAATATATTCCATAGTTTATCCGCATTGATTTGTGCGAGGTTTAACTTATGTGTTTAGTTTTAGTACCTGACACTCCAACCTCAGCCACCAGAAGATCAGGTTGCGATGAGGATTTCTCGGCAAACTTTTTAAATTCATCCTCTTTTTCTCCATATGCATACTGTTTGTCGAACTTAACAAGCACTGCTTTATGTTTGCCAATGACCTGCCTCCGAGAAAAGTTGAATAAGAAAAAAAAATTATACAGTTGAACCTCCGCTTATGGACACCTCCCATAGGTGGACACCTGTCGTAAGCGGACACTTGATCAGCTACATACAAACACAGTATATTTTTAACCTCCCGGACAGGTTTTCTGGTCCCGAAGGTGTCCGCTTACATGAGGTTCGACTGTACTTCTTGAATTTACTACTCAATTAATAAAATTAATGAAGTTATTATTAGTAACACCTTTCCAAACATTCAGCGGTTTTATTTATTGTCATTTGCTTATGAAAATATTAAATACAACAACATTGTTTCAGGAAACAGAAGTTATTTATGTGTCTACTCAAATAATGTGTTGTACCCGGGGAGGGGGGGGGGGGGACTCCCATATAAAAGTGATGGGGGTGATCGTCGGAATTTTGGAAAATAACCTCTAAAAGGTACCAAAATCTCGTTTTGTGGGCGTGGCTCGAATTAATTTTAACCCCTAAGAGGTACCAATTCTAAGATAAAACTAGTTATTGTCATATTTTTTCCGGCTTAATACCCTGAAAGTTACCGGAATAAGTCTAACGATAGTCATTTTAAAACACGCCTACTGGTAAGCAGTACCAAACCACAAATTTTAACCTTTAAAAGATACGACGATCACCGCCGTCACCCCCTGGGGTGTTGTACTGCAGTAATATTTTAGTTAGGTACAATGTTCCGGGGGGGGGGGGGGGGGGGGGCGGGGAGAGACCACTGACAGGGATGATTGTCATATCTCTTCTAGGGGTTGAAAATCGTGTTGTGGTACCACTTGCTACATCTTATGGTACCTCTAGCAGGGGTGGATCCAGGAATTTTTGATAGGAGGGTCCCAGGGTTTACTCGAAAATGTGAAGTAGAAGGAGAATTTTTGGAAGTAGATGGCAGTAGTTATTACAAAAGGCGTGGCGTCTTTCACACCGTGTTGGGGTAGGCATGGGAGGTGGGAAGGGGGTGGAGGAGGGTGCTCCCGTCCAATTGGGGGTGTTTGTAGGGCCTGCCCCTGAAAAATGTTGAGATTTCAGACTCTGAAAAGTGCATTTTGGTGGATCCTGGAGATGGTTTTGCTATAGATAACGGTGAAAGCAAAAAACCCCTCAGGTCTGACAGGGGGTCCAGATCCCCTAACCCTCCCCCTGGATCTGCTACTGTCTTAGGGCATGGGATTGTTTTTTATCTACTAAGTAGTTCTTAGCTAATTTATCGTAGAACCAGTATTGCGATCGGTAGTAGACATTTTTTAAAGGATTTTTTAAACTGATCTGTTTTTCTACTAAATTTTTCGGTGGCTTCTGTCCATCTTCATCAGAGTGGAGAAATTTTGCTGGTGCTCATGCTACAAGGGACATCAGCAAGAGAGAACGCTTTTCTCTCGCTTACAGTGTTGCTCAGTGTCCAAAGTGGAGTGCCATGACTCCAGGAAAAGCCTTTTATTGTATCGCACAGACTGGACCATGTTTGGCTCGTTTTGTTCTATAGCCATTTCAAAGTGACTGGTAAAATTGTAAGAGCAAACTTGAGATTAAAATTGCTAGTAAAATTGTTTTTACACAACAAGATTACTTACAGAAATTTATTAAGTCAGCTAATTTCATATCCATGGCCTAGAAAGTTTTAAAACATTTGAAATCTCTAAGTACATACATGTAATAAAGAAACAACAGGGTACTTGCTAATGGTTTTCAGCACCGGAAAAAATTGACAGAAATAATTTTCACGAGATGTCAAAGATGACCAATGACAGGTAAGCACGTTGTTTTAATTTTAAAATAATATTTAGTGCCTGAACTTAGCACGCGCTTCCAACTATTTCCTTGTAATGCAAAATCCCGAAAAAATATCGACCTATATTTATCTTTTTGTTAAATGATCATACGCTTATTTCGTTCAAAAAATAGTTGGATAAGCTTAAGCTTATGTAGAAGTTAAACTACAACTTATTTTGATTTTATGCAAGATCGTTTGTAAACTTGCATGATTGATCCCCGGGGTACGAAAACAACCATTTAAAAAAATACCTTGTCAAAAGTGAGAGTATCCAGGGGCACAGCTCCTCTGGCTGTTCCTTCCACTTTTGGGACAGCAAAAATCGCAAACACGATCGCAAAAATCAAACCAGCTAAGGCCATTATTGCGAACCAAGGGAACCAAGTAAACTTCCTTGTCTCGAATCCTGAGTCTCCAGGCTTGTTTGTCAGCGGCTGTTACCATGAGTTGTTTCCTTGCAGTGATTCATGGGATTGTTACAGTCCCATGAGCACACGAGCACCTGTTTGCTTTGACTGCTCGCTTGTGCTGCAGCTGCCTTCGAGTGTTCTTGTTGAATTGTTGGCTGTCTTGATCGTTATTCCTTCAAAAAAGACTGTTTTGAGCCAGAAATTAGAGGGAGTCTTGCTTTGATGTAAAGGTAAATCCATAATGCAAAACACTAGGCAGAGAGATTCGTTTGTTCCTACTGAACTCGAATCGTATATTGCAGCGCGCACGCGGGCTCTGCGACGCGATGCTAGCTGTACGTTTTGTTCTATAGCTAAATGGATTTTCAAGATTTTTGATCACTAAAACTATAATACTGTAGTTCATCTGGATGCACACCAATATTTTAGCTTTACTCGATCGTTACGTTGTAAGAATGACGAGTACTTTCGCCTTTGCTGCATGCAGGTGACTTTGCTTGCCAGGGGGGAGAGGTACACAAGGATTTTGGGGGCTTAGGGCCACAAATTGTAATAACTGACACAAAATGTAATAGTAATGCAAAGTGTAATAACTTTCGATGCAAAATGTAATAACTTTTGACGCAAAATGTAATAACCCTTTTAATGCAAAATGTAATAACTTTAGACTCGAAATGTAATTTAGCGCAAAATATAATACAGTCAAACCTCCACTAACGGCCACCTCTCTACAACAGCCAGGATTTTTCATACCAACCGTGCGCCGATCCATACACTTTACTCTTATTGCCAGCTCTCTACAACGGCCAGATAATTCTGCACCAGAGTGGCCATTGTGGAGAGGTTCAACTGTAGTGTTTGAGTGGCCATTTCTGCAGAATATTATGATTTGTGTTGGTAACTTAACCAAATTGCAGATGTTCTGTCCATTACCAACACAACTTAACTAAAGGTTAACACACCTTTTTGTAATTTTTGAAAGTGAAAAATCAAATTATCTTTAGAAAGTAGTAGTCTTTAATTTAATAGTGCAATGTTGCCTTTGTTGCTCAGATGTCCGGAAAGTCAGGAACACACAAAGTTTATGTTGGTAACCTTGGCAACAATGGCTCGAAGCAAGAATTGGAAAAGAGTTTGAGAGATTTGGAAGACTCCATGATGTGTGGGTGGCTCGTAATCCTCCTGGCTTTGCCTTTGTGGAATTCGAAGACTTCGCTGATGCAGAGGAAGCCATAAAGGCATTAGATGGCGCTCGCATTTGCGGAGAAAGAGTTCGGGTAGAAATGGCTCGAAACAAAGGCAACCGAGGGGGAGGTGGTGGAGGTGGAGGTGGAGGCAGTTTTCGTCGCTCTGATCACCGTGATGACCGTTATGGTGGTGGTGGTGGTGGTGGGCGACGTTTTGAAGAGAGGGAAGCTCTAACTATGATGACAGATCAAGCTACAGGTATGTTTTGGGTGTGCTCAAGTTTGTGTCAGACTTAAATACATTGTTATTACAGTGGAACTTCAATTTCTCGAACCTCCGCGGGAAACGAAAATCGGTTCGAGAAATCGGGGGTAAAATTACAGTGAAACAAGTCCAAGGGAAACGACTTTTGGTTTGAGTTATTGGGTTTTTGAGAAATTGAGGGTTTGAGAAATCAGAGTTCCACTGTATTATAAGATTTCCTCATCTTCCCTTCTATTTCAAGCAAAATGCTTCCTGCAACTGTAATTATATATTATTTTAACCTTACATGTCATATATTGTTTTAATCAGTTATTTGAATACCTCACTATTTTACAGAATTTTAAAATATTGTAGGTTATTAACAAGGCCGCTTGAATAAAAATAATGTTTTGCTTCTGGGATTTTCTCCGGATGACGTTCAAAATGTTTGGTATATTACTAGGCTGTTATTGTTGTCAATTTATATCCTCTTGGACAAGAAAACCAATTAATTTAAAGTGTTTTTATTTTATTTTATTTTATTTAGTTTTTTTGCTGATATTCCTGTCATGTCTGGGTTATTCTATAGGTACATCTAAGCTTCACCCCCATTGATTAAAGAGCTCGGCCAACTTGACCACTTTCATATGGTTCTGAGCCCAGCGATGTGCCGATACCCAAAGAACTTCCCCTTCATCTTCCTTCAAAAAGGCTTCTCCCCATCACAACCATTCTCCCATGCCATTGACCAACCTCAAAATCTGCCTTCAACTTTCCACCATCTTCCTTTTCACTTCCTTCCGTTTCCCTCGCAGTAAATCATCAATGTCTTCCTTTTACGCATCCTTCCTACCCACTGCTTAAACCATCAAAAGTGTGCCTCAACTTTATTTAATTCTTGTGCGACGATATATCATCAACCTTCACATTTGAAGCTACGCCTGAATACAACAACCAACTTCCTTCCTTCCACTACATTTTGGATATGCTTTCCCGTTGTATGTGATAGCTTGAAATCCTGGCTAAAGTTTATCTTCCAACTGCAGTATGCTCATATCAAATTAACAGGAAATTCTCCAGTGTGTAAAGAATTGGCTCTACAATGGCCATCTTCAGCGCTTCGAAAATTCTTTAAGTTGCTCAACAGCGAGTTCTCAGCCTTTACAACTTATCACGGCATGCGCATCGCAAGAAGAATGTCATATCATAGTGCAGAAAGGTTGGATAAAATATTCACTGTGCAAAAGAGGCGATCTTTCAATGGCAAGCTTCTCTGCTTTCAAAATTACTAGCTTGACTGTAGTGTTCGCTAGTAGAGTAGCACATTCAACTGGAGAAAACTGGGATCAAGGCATCTAGTACAGCAATTGAGGAGTTTATACAATGTACATGTAGTGTTGGACTATTATTTTGTCTTGTTTCTTCATCAACAATGGCAGACAACACTGGTCCAAACCTACACACTTAGAATCACTCCTGGCAGTCAGCATGCCTTCAAAAACTGTACAACCCCCTTCTCTGCCTCACACATCCCGTGAAATTGTGGTTTCGGACTCCATTGTGAAATTAGGTAGCATCATTCTCAAAGATTGTGTGCAACTTTGTCAATTGTCAATTTTTGCTGTGGAATTAATATCTGCAACTACGTCAACAGGAGAGGAGTGTGAAATGTGGAGGGTTTGAAGGGTAATGTGCTGCTTCATCCTCATTTAAAAATGTTTTATTTTTTTGGGAGAAAAGGTCTCACTTCAAAATTAAGCCAAGGGATTTAAAGGAGTAATTACTACATGTACATGTACATCAGCGCTCCAAGCTGCGACCATTTTGGTCGCCATGGCGAGTTAAAAATTTTGGCGACTACATTTTCCAAACAGGTCGCCAAATTGGCAACTAGGGTTGGCTGGACATTGAACAATTATTTTTAGTATAATTGCTTAGCCAAAGAAAATACAACCACAAGTTTCTCCTATAACTATTTATCTGTTCGTCTTGCTCATCTGTTTGCATTTTAGTAAAAATCATGGCTTAGACTTAGCTGTTCGTTGTGCTGTTCGTAGCCGCCATCTTGAAAAACACAATTGCGTTCTTATTTGCCATACCATATAACTGCATGTTTGCAGCTAACTTGCATTTTCTATCTTCCTTGCATCCTTTTATCTACTTTCCTGGGCGGTAATTAAGACAGTTAAACAAAAAACTCTTGAATGTAAACAAGAACAACAGCACGAAACGTCGATCGAACGCAACATCGAACAATTTCAATTGGGCTCATGATGGTCAGCGGTATTACTTCATATAATGAGACACAATGTGTCCTCCATTAAAATCACTTGATTTTGGCGACCAAAATTTTCCAGTGGCGACCATTTTACAAAAGAAGGTCGCCAAAAGGCAACTTGTGGAAAAATTGAGCTTGGAGCGCTGTACATGTAATCTGCATACAATCTCGTTCCCAGAGTCCTCATTACCCTTATCCAGCGGCAGGAATGGGCTACAAGGACGTCTGGAATAAAGCGTTCTGCCTGACTTGTGCAGTAGTCCTTGTAGCCCGTTTATGCCGCTGAATATGGGTAATGAGGATTCTGGGAACAAGATTGATCTACATATTATTGACCTTTTGACTCACACAAGAATTTGACACATGTTTATCTTACTTAGATTAGTAAATCAGTGTGCTAAATGCATGTACAATGTATGAGCTATCATATTTACAAAGTTACTAGCCCTGTACATGAAGCTGTTAAATCAGGCTACTTAAAGAGATGTCTATCCCTGTTCATTGAGTTAATTCAGTACATGGTGTGGTCTTTGGTTGGTTTATTGTTTTAGTTGTTTGATAATTTTTTCCTTGTCTTTATGCATAATAGTTTTTAATTTTTATGTGTTTCATTAATCATTACTGTTTAGCAGTCTTGTAAAAAGCAACTGTCCAATATGACAGGACACCCAAGATTCAGAGTTACAATCCCAAGAATGCCAGACTATTTCAAACATGTACATGGCTTTGTTTAATTTCTTCATTTGAATGTTGTATTAACAGGTCGCCACCACGGGGCAGAAGAGGGAGGTCCCCTGAACCAGACAGGCAAGTGTTTGATATTCTTCTCTATATAAAGGAAATTCCTATAAAATGCTTTGTTTACCATGACCCTTGTCGGGGAAGGGGGGGGGGGGGGTGATGGGGCAGGAATCCAGGAGTAGAGCTGGCGGGAAGTCCACAGGAGGCGATAGAAGAGAGGGCGAGAAAAGGGAATTCCCAAGGTAGCGGGAACCAGGAAAAACTTTTGCATCATTGCATAATATTTTGCAATAGAAAAAGCACGAAGAGGACTTCCTGCTGTATACTGTATGCTTAAAAAACCTCAGGTTACCATCTCTTTCTCACAAACAGGTGGGCAGGAAGGCAAAGGAGCAGGTCTCGTAGCCCAAGACGATTCTAACTATCTTGAAAGGTAACAGTAATTTATTATTTTTGAACTATAGTCAACACCTTTTGGTCACATTCAAGTATGCAGCATTATAGGCGCATAAATATTGACAGTCGAACATAAGTAATTCATCCTAGTTGATGCATGACACTTGTGAAGTACTTACCGGGAAAGCTCTATTTATCTCCCCCACTCTATTAAGCCCCCCTTTAGGAAGTCAGATTTTGTAAAAAGCGGCAAGCCCCCTCTTATTAAGCCCCCCCGCCCCTCCCTTCCGTCAGGTTGATGTAAATGACTTTTCAGAAATAATTATTTTCTGGCGTTTTAGTCACTTTGTATTGAAATGTGGTCTTTAATTTCCAGAGTTGTCGTTGACTTGGGGTATAAATGGCATTGCATTTGTAAGACGGTCATACATAACCCATTTCTTGTTCTGTTTAGTTAGGCCTGAAATTAAATAAACCCCCTGGGGACTTAATGGGGCTTTTACGATATTTAATTTAAAAATAAAATATAATGTAACAAAAGAAATAAAAATGGTTAAAAGTGTCATATTGTGCAGAGTCACAAACGTTTCGAGCATAGCCCTTCTTCAGTGTTGGACATGGGTACATGCACAACTGTGATTTAAATAGGATGTGAGCATGCTAAAGTCGGTATTGCATGATTGCACGCACTATTTATAAGAAACAAAAATAATTATTTAGGCCCTGTGGTTACATGTACATGAAACAAGTGTTTGCCAAAAATGAAGCAATTTTGTGATAAGTCTAGAACTATGCCCTTTATTTTATTTGTAGCCTGCGAGCAAGCTCTCTTGGCGTTTTTTTGGGGAAAAGAGAAAGAGCGGGGGAAAGAGAGCTTGCACTAATGTCTCAGAATTTTGAATGCCGCCCCCCAAAACCCCCCGCCATTTCCAGCTTTTGAGCTGTCAAAATTTGGTCAATTGAAACTTCGTGGTCGTCTCAATTTTCTACGTAACGCAATGCCTTGTATTCGATCTCACACGCTCGAAAGTCGTTTCTCGAAAAGTACAAACGGGTCGAATCGAAAAACATCTCTATCGATAGGGTTTCAAAGCGCAGGACAGCTAGAATATTTGTTCCCCGTTTGTTGGAAATTCCGCTCTGAAATTTCAGTTGCAAGATTTTGCATATTTAATTACAAAAGCCAGTGTGTAGTATTTCCCAGTATGCTACGAAAAATGTTGTTTCTCCGGAACTACCGTACCATTTGACTCGAGAGAGGTCTCTTTGGAAAGCATTTTCAAAGCGCTGAACAGAAAAAATATTTAGTACGTGCCCCTTCGAAGTTTACTTCCAAAAATACCTGAACTAATTTTTCTGCATGAGTGATAAACACTAAAACGTCATGTTTGCTAAGAAGACGTCATCAATTAATTAATTTCCACCAATCAGCATTTTGCGTCGATTTTTGAGCGCAGATATTCAAAACTCTGAGACATCGTTGCAAGCTCTCTTTCACTTTCCCGCCTCCCCGCCCCCACCCCCCCAAAAAACCCCAGAGAGCTTGCTCGCAGGCTATTTATTTGTGATCATGCTGCTCTCATACTAATTCTGATCAAATTTATTTATTACAGATGGCTTCATACGCTTAGATCTCGACCTACATATGGGAAGATGAACTACCTTCATGTAGACAGTTTGACAGAAATAGTTTTTTTTGTTTAGTTTTTAGACGACAACTTATTTTAGACATGTTTCTAGTTTATTCAACAAGGTCATCGTGACAATCTAGAATACATGCAAGATTTTTAAATAACCATCATTTGTCAATATACTGTAGATATTTTAGCTTCTCACGATTGTTACTTACATGTAAGTTCAGGACTGTTTAATTTGAGACAACACAAAACTGAACAAGTGAAATGTGTTTGTAAAATGTAAACTACAGTACATGTATTATTTTGTTCTAGACAAGCTTGTTACAAATGGAACTGTAATAAACTCTTTTACTCCTAAGAGTGCTAAGTTCAAAACTGAGGAAACAATCTTGAATTTCATTTTGCAAAATTGTCAAAAACAAACAGTACCACATGGAAGTACTTCTCAATAGCTTACATTTGAATGGTCACACGCTAGGGTTTCATCCACAGACTCAAAAGACACAACCACATTTATTGACTCAAGGTTTGACTCTGGGGAGTGAAAGGGTTAATTGACTCAGTTTTTTTGTCTTAACTTTGTTCCAATCAAGATTAAATTTTATTTATACTCTGCTGGATTGTTAATAAACTCATTTTAAAAGAGTTAACGTGTCAGTATTCTCTTTCTTACAACTTAAGAGTGCACTTGGCATTATTTTGAATTTGGAACATGAGCTTGAGCTAGCCTACCCTGGGTGCCAGAGGCGTTTCTTGCAAGGTTTCTGGTTCCGGTGTTCTCCAGCTGACACCACAAGCCTCTGGTACCCAGGGTAGTTCCAGCCTGCATCGCAGACAAACTCAACCATGACACTAACGGTTAGGCCAGGTTTAGGGGCTGTAGTTTATGTCTACTGCATTTAGGTGTAACGACCCTATTTAGACAATGTCTTTCTTAAGCGCTGTCTAAAATGTCTTAGCATCGCCCCATATTGTCTTCTAATTGCACATCCTTAGTTTCCCTGATGTTCTGCCATTTTGTTTGATTTAACAAAATGTACACGTGATGTTGCAGAATAACTGGAATCATTTCTCGAATCGAAATAAATCGAAATGATCGAAGTCGCTACCCCATGTACCCACTCTGGAATAAGGTCATTTCAATGCACATTTTGAGTTGGGCCTTCGGCCCCCAGGGAGGATAGTCCTTTTAGGGGTTAAAATTTGTGGTTCGTTATCACTTTGGCATTTAAATTGACCACCGTTAGAATTGTATCCAGGTGGAACTAGTTTTGTTTTAGAACTGGTTCCTCCTAGGGTTTAGCCACACCCACAACACGTGATTCTGGTACCTTTTAGAGGTTCTGGCCCCCGTACCTTGGGCAACCTTGTACAATCTGTCAGAGGACATACCCGATTGAGTGCGGGAGGTGACTCACTGACAGGGAAGCTCATTGTGGCATTTAGCGGGTTTGGGCATTTTTAATTTCAATATAGAACGTTTGGGGTTATTTCAGAGAATCACATCTCAAAGAATTAATCGCTTTCTGATTGGCTAACAAAGTAAGCTAGATACATACTATAGCAGTTGGACAAAACTAGAGTATTCAATCAAAGATTCCTATGAGGTAACTCGTGGGGTCATAGTGCCTGCCTGCATCGCAGACAAGGTTGAGTTCGTTTGTGACACGGGCAACGATTTCCCAAACTTGTTTCTCATTGCACCTTAGTTCTTCATAGAGGAATGTCAAAAGAACAGTCCTCTTCCTGTTCCAACTGTATTTGTTTATGGACACTAACGGTGCATTGAAATGACCTTATTCCAGATCTGGGCTCCTGATTTTAGAGATTCCGCCTTTTAGAGATTCCCTATTTTAGAGATTCCGCGGTTTAGAGATTCTCTATTTTAGAAGATTCCCATTCCCGTTCCCCATTCCCCCGTTCCCTGTTTTAGAATTTTAATACAAATTCCATCCTATGATATCTTCAAACTACGAGCGGGCTAGTACGTGCATGTAAAAGCAGCTTTGTTGACTTTTTAAATCGAATTACCGACTGACCAATCAGAAGCTTTGGTTCCCACGCTTGTACAGCTGTTTCGAGAAAGGTTGTCGGAAAAAAGCGCACGCGACAATCCAGAAAGGTATTGTGGGTAGTTTTAAGTCCACGGTTCCTTGACTTCAGCATTTCAGGGAAATCTGAGAAAATGGCACGAGACGCCATGGAAGTATGTTTGCGAGTGCTAAAGGAAAGCAACAAAAGTAGGTTCGACAGCTTGTGTCAGGAGCGTACCTTGCTGATCATATCCCAGATTACCTTTCGGGATTGTCGCGTGCTCTTTTTTCCGACAACTTTTCTCGAAACAGCTGTATATAAAAATAGACACAGACTTCCAGTCCTGTTTCGAGCACGGAATTCGAGAATAATTTTTTTAAAAACCTCAGTCATTTGAGATTTATTTTTACTTCACTTCCGAAATATTAGAAATAACCTTGACTTCCAAATGTGTTATTTTGGGCTGCATGAAACAGTGAAAGAAACGCCAAAATTAGTCAACGCAGGTCGATTTGCGACATCCTTGCGACCGTCGAACGATCTGAAATTCTGAAATTTGAAGTTATCGTTTTTTGAGTTTCCATTTCTCTTAGTAGTGGAAACCCCTAAAACGATGAAGCGGGCAGACAACAAAGATTACAACACAGCAACGGGTAATAAGTCAATTTTATTCATAAAACATTCGAATTTTTACCTTTTAAAACAAAACCGTTGCTTTCCCATACAAACCCTTATAAATCGCATCTTTGTAACACAATACCGCTCATAAGCAAGGGTCACGTCCCAGTAATCTAATACAGAGCTTGGGCCGCCTGCGATCACGTCCCAGTAATCTAATACAGAGCTTGGGCTGCCTGTGATCACGTCCCAGTAATCTAATACAGAGCTTGGGCTGCCTGTTATGGCGTCCCAGTAATCTAATACAGAGCTTGGGCCGCCTGTGATCACGTCCCAGTAATCTAATACAGAGCTTGAGCTGCCTGTGATCACGTCCCAGTAATCTAATACAGAGCTTGGGCTGCCTGTGATCAGGCCACATACTTTGCGTCTCGGAGTTTCTTTTATACCTGTTATCGTACCATAGGCTGTATAGCCTTCGGATGCTCTACAGCTTTGTGACTCCTTTGTGCGTTATACAAATCAACTTGCTTCTCATACTGAATCCTCAAGTTGTTTTTTTCCTCAGTTATCATACCCGGCATCCCATGCTTTACATTTGCATAGAGAGAGAGATGTCAGTGATGATCTATATACAAAATTAAAAGATTCAAATATGTGACTTGGTACCGCTTAGGGTGTCGGTTTCAATCTAAAATGACCACCGTTAAAAGTTATGCTGGTACTTTTAGGCCGGGTATTATCCAGAAAAAAAAAGAAAGAAAATGAATTGGTACTTCTTGAATAGGGGTGAAAATGAACTGGAGCCACACCTCAAAACTGTACTGCTTTAATTTAGGGGTTCCTTTCAAAATCTCCAACGATCACCCCCGTCACTTTTGTCTAATGTGAAATCAGAAAGTCACCTTAGGGACTGTGCAATAATTACCAGGAGGGGGGGGGGGGTTGGAAAACCAGAGGGGGGGGGGGGCATAAAGTAAAATCAAAGCAAGGAGAGGGGGGGCTCCAGGTAAAATAAGTCACTCAAGAGGGGGGGGGGGGCTTAACATTTATTTAAAGTACATATTACATTGGCGAATCCATACCTATTTATAAGGTGGGGGCCGAAAAATTTTCCGGCCCTTCGGGCCTAGCAAGGCTTCACCGGGCCTGAAAATAACACACATGCCCTTTTCCTTCTGCTATGGTTCTGTTGAACATTGCTACGGAGGTAATGTTTGTTCCAGACGCGGATGTCCAACAATTAAACATGCAGTAGGAGCTCTTCTTTCTGTTATAAGATTTTAATCCACACTAGTGCGTGTAGAGAAAATGTAGCAGCGTACTTGTATAAAGGTGTGTGTATACTGTGAGGGGGGAGGGGGGGGGGGGGGGGGTCGTACATAATTTCTGACTGATTAGAGGGGGGGCAATAACTAAATTCACTCCTTTAGGAGGGGGGTATTACCTAATATTTGGCTACATGAAGCCCATTTTCCAACCCCCCCCCCCCCCCCCCTCCTGATAATTATTGCACAGTCCCTTACAAAGTGGGTTATTCTTTTCACAAAGAATATGTTAAGGATAACTTTTCCAATTGGATATAAAAAAATATCTAGCTAAATCTGAGATTTAAAGAAATTTTACCAGAATTTTGCATGGATTCTTCAGCGTAATATTAATGACAGACATTGTTAGGGAACGAAATTTTATAACCCGAATTAACGAGCTGCTGTTGCATTTCCGACTCCTAGCTGGCCTTTAATTTGTCCAAAACGACGATTGTATCACTCCGAAAACAACAGAAATTAATTTCCCATTATTTTACGAAAGTTTGAATGACATTTCATTGAAGAAAACTCAAGTTTTTTATCACACTTTAATCCGATTATTGGTAAGATTTAAGGCTGATTTTTTTGGACTAATTTTCTCTTTTCTACTCATTTATCCTTATATCCTAAGCCACACATAATTTGAATCCGGGACACACTATATCATGCTATATATCCTGAATAATGTTTGATTTGCATTGCAAATGTTTTACACTCATTTCATATTCATGTCAAATCACCACCTTCACACGAGGAGTTGTTCGTTCGCCAGTCGCGGACTTCTTGGCTCAAAATTCGCCTTAAAACACTGTCTTGGATGATAAGAACTGTCGTCTAACATGTCCCAGACGGAAACTTCTGTTGGTTGAGCTTTAACATCGGCTTCTGGAGCAAAATAGCCCCACATGTGGACCTTTAGCCAGCAACGGCAAACGAATTTAAGATCACTGGAGACAAAAGAGTCTTCTTCGTGCTTATGGTATGTAATCAATTCTTTATGTTTCATTGCTAGTAACCTAATCGGTTGATATAATTTTGTTTGCTTTGGTACATCATTAGCTACCATTTAGCCGTATGTAACTCGACATGACATATAATTTAACTTGTAGAGCAAAGTCTCGAGTACCCGGGGGGGACGCCCATATAAAAGTAATGGGTTGATCGTTGGACGTTGTGAAAGGCACCGGAATCTCGTTTTGTGGGTGTGACTCGAATTTACTTTCAATTCTAAGAACTACCAATTCTAAAACAAAACATTAACTGATATTTTCATTATTTTTAATGGCAATAATAAAGACGATTGCTTCGAATACTTTATCCGCTGTGGTTCCTTTAGGTATTTTAAAAGACAGAAAAAATATATGACAAGGTACCGGGATAATTCTAATTGTGGTGATTTTCAGGAACCAAAATAATTCATAATTTTTCTTCATCATTTTTGCGTTGGTCATCGTCGCCTTCGACGAAAGTCCGATTTCTCGTCAATGATTTACATGTAAAACGCCTTTAAAAGCAGTCATCACTTCATATCATGCATGTAACGATGTGAAAAGCCATAAAACGACGTGATAACATGATTTTTGGAGGTTCAAAATGGATCTTGGCATGGGCTATGGGGAATTCCAGTCCCCCAGCAGTGGCTCTTTGTAATAAATTATCGTGTACCTTCAATGTTGTGTCATGGGTTTTGTCCCAAAACCCGGTGATAAGAGCGGGAAGGTTTCTTCAATTTACAAATCAAATCCCTTTTATAAAACAATTGCTAAAGATGCTGGTCCCGATCGGAGTGTCAGTTTTAGAGAGAGTTCAGTATATACTCCCAGTTTTATAGATATGGATACGCGTTTGCCAGAACTTGAGCACACGCTCCAAAATTGTTTAGGCTTATCCAGAACAGATAAATGCAACAAAAAAAATTGTTTCCGAGTAGCTTGTGTCTCTGACTGATAAATCATCTTTCTCAACAAAAATGTGTTCAGTAAATAATTTGTTTTATTTATTTATTTATTTATTTCAGGATTTGTGACATTATGAAGTTACAACAAGACTGGAAAGACACAGATGCCCAACACATTGCATAAAAACATGACAGAGACCTTGGACATGGGCAATACAAGACAAAGAAGCAAAGTAAGACAGATTCTTTTATTTACAGTTATTTAGATCATTCTCATTAGAGCAGTTTTCAATTGAGTGTCGTAAAACCAAAACCAAAGCAATTACAATGGCCAATCACACAAGCGTAAACAACGCAGCGAACCAATGAGAACTCAAAGCAAATACTCGTAACCGACGCCAAGCGCGGGAAAACGCGTGTGACCAAGTCACAATTAACTTTGGTTTTGCATCTGATTGGTTGAGTAGGTGGCACGAGTTTTTTAAACCAATCACAGAGCGTAGTAAAGCGGTTTTCATTTGACTGTCGTAAAACAACCAAAACCAAACCAAAACCAAAACAAACCATGATTGGTTTTGGTTTAGCATCTGATTGGTTGAGTAGGTGGCGCGAGTTTTTTAAACCAATCACAGGACGTAGTAAAGCAAAACCAATTTCGGATTACTTTCGACACTCAATTGAAAACCGCTCTAAAACAAACCAAAGTGATTCATCCATATTACTTTCGACACTCGATTGAAAATTGATTCACTGAACGACAGCGCGTTGATCATTTTTCTTAAGGTGGCTCGTAACGGTTTACAGTTCTTGAACTTTGATCGATCAACACTACCATCCTATATCAGTTGATGTTGATGAATGCCCGGTTATTGCTGAACAAGTTATGATCATCCCCTTAAATTTTCGAAACGTTAAGGTGGCTCTGAGCCCATTCCTAAGACGTCGTGATCTACATCTGTCATCTGTCCACAAGGGACTACATCGTGAGACAAACAATAATATAGTCTTTGATTCTTTGGGTGGTAGTGTTGATCCTCAAGAAGCAAAGTCTGTAAACTTATTACCTTCTCCCCTGTCAGGTGGTACAACGTGAATTTAGATTTGAAATAAAGGGGCTACTTCTTGTTGTATTTTGGTTATTTCCAAAATTTTCAAATCGAAAACAAACACCAAAATAATAATTTACTAAAGTAGAAAACACCAAAGAGGTGATAATAAACTGAATTCGAACAAAAAATGGTTAATACTGGAGAATAGTTGAGACGGATTACGAACGACGAAACTTGAAAAATGTAGGCTAATTTTTCATGATTCACGAAATATGAAGTAGCTCCTTTCAAGTCGGACAGATAGTGGCGGTAGGGTGAAGTATCTTTTACTGTGCGAATAAAAACGTGAACACTTTGATTTAACTTTACCATGATCAAACTCTATGTTTTTTGGTGCGAAAATCTTTGCGAAAATAGCGAATAAAATAAATACGGGGAAAAAAATAAACCAATTTTTTTTGGCAAAGAAAAATCCAAGCGTTAAATCCAAGTGTTCACGCTTTTCTGATTCGCACAGTAAGGACACTGACGAGTAAAACAAAATGTTAATCAGTGGAAGGGAGATTATTTTGATGTGGCAGTCACCAAATTCCTGATAGAACGTAGTTATTAGAAGTAAGGCAAAAAAATTAAACTATGGAGAGGGACAAGCATGAGAAGGAGATATTGTCTAGACTGCGAGCAGTCTCTATTTTTCGTCGTAAATCTCGCGCGTTCGCCTCACGTTAAGCAAAAAATAGAGACTGCTCGCAGTCTAGATACTGTCTTGATGTAGCTGTCACCAAATTCACAGAACTTTCATTCGTAACGCAATGAGCGTGATTTTAGGAAATATATTGCCTTGATGTAGCTACAGCTGTCACCAAATTCATAGAATTTACATTAGTAACGCAATCAGTATGGAGAGGGACAATCTGTCTTGGTTCTAGGAGATCTCCGTCTTGATATAAAAATAGGTACGCAACGCGTACATGAGTGTACTGGAAGGTTTTCCCTAGGTTGATTTGTCATTTGGAAAGTAGTAAAGTCTTTGTCCCTAAATATGATTTACTCAAAATACAGTAGCCAAAACGAATTCATCACAGAACGTACACGTATTACAGTCAGTTATTGCATTTTGTCTTGACAAGAGGATGATCTCTTGATGTATCAGCAAATTCTCAAAACTTGTATATAGATATGGAAATAAGTTAGGAGAATTGATATTTTAAGCATGGTGCCCAAAACTAAGGGCCTCCACAGACTAGAGAGATAGTTGTCGGCAACTATTTAGTTGTCGAACGTAAAACGTTGTCGATAACCAAAAAATCCAGTGTGTCCACGTCGAGGTAAATATTCACCAATATTCACTTCGCCTTCGGCGAGGTCTTAGTTATCGATAGCGAGCTTCACAGCTTCACACACTGGATTGTTTGTTATCGACAACGTTTTACGTTCGACAACTATCTCTCCAGTCTGTGGAGCGGCCCTTAGTGGCTACAACATTTAGTGATTTCTTCGAGTATCATATACTTGTTTGGTTATCTCAACTGAAAATTACTAATCATTTATAGTTTAAATTCAGCGAGTTGCTTAATACCAAGATTGAATAATGCCTGTAAAAAATGTTTATAAAGTATAGTGATAATCACGACTGCAAACCGTGGCTGAAAAAATATTTTCAGGTTGTTACCATTAAATTCATATAAATGTTTTTTTTTTCTTTCAGGTCAAAAGATGACGCCAGAAGATTCAAGAAATTCATTGATTGAAATAAAATTTCATGGATATTTATTTGGCTGAAAATAGTTTGACAAGTCTTTTGGCGGAAAAGTTTTCTATGTAAAGATTGCGCTTTTAAAAGGGCAAAAAAAAAAATCGGGAAAAAAAACTAAGTCTTTTGGCGGGAAAATTGTTCTTGGAAAAAAAAAGCTTCGCTTTTGAATGGTGTCTGGTTTTGAATCAAAAATATACTAAGTCTTTTGGCGGGAAAAATCATGCTTGTGGCAACGGTTTTGACCCATCAAAATACGAATTATATCTTTGATTTCTGAACTAGACTCTGTTCAAAAGTGCAGATTTTTTTTCTCGTTGGCAACCCTACATAGGCAAAATATATAAAAAGAGATAGCCTACATTTCTTCTAGTTCCCAGGCCCTTTTAAAAGCGCAATTTTTTTGTTTATTATGTACTCAATAAAAGACAATAAATAAATGAAACAATAGTAGTTGTAATTGTTTTTTATTTGTTATTTAAATACTATTAACTAATTACAATATTTTTTTAAATAACAAGCAAAGTTATTTACAAACTCGAGTACAAGCAATGAGTGACAACACTTGAAATTTAAAACTAATTATAAGTATCAATAGAAAAAAACTAAGACAAAATCGTGTACAAAAACATTTCGACGAATACTGCTGGATCAGAAAGCTAATTTGTTAAACCGCCGAGGTTTAAGACAAATACATCAGTCTTGTTTTGAAAACTTGGAACTGAAAAATTATTTAAGCAATTTTTTTCTCAGAATAAATGTAAGATCTAACGATTCAAGATTACAGTTTGTATTCGTCAAGTTATGAAAGCGATTTTCCAATGACTGTCATAAACACAAAATCAAGTATTCCGAAAAAGTGAATCACTACCGTCACAGAATAGCGAAATAGACCATGCAATCAAAACACGCTTGTAAACATGTTTTCATTGCATATTCTATTACGCTATTTTGTGGCGGCAGTAATTCTCTCTGTAATAACGTTGAAAAATTCCATAAGTTGTACGAGTTCTTCGAGCCAATTTTAAGCAAACAAAGTTTTTAAATTTCTTTAGACAGTCATTGGAAAATGCTCTTAGAAAAACTATCCTATCGACTTATTCGAGACTGATCTCTTTTGCCAAATGCTTGCACAAGCAAAATTCAGATTACGAAATTCAAAAGTAGAGAAATGTTTCTTAAACCCGTGGAATAGATATAACACAATTGGATCCTAGTGAACTTGTTAAATTTGTTTCACGGGTTTTGTGAAATTTGTCCGGCGACAAGTGGCAAAGGCTGATAAATATTCAGAAAACTCGTTTACACATAATACCTCTAGAAGTTAATCTCTGACTATCTTGTCTTGTTCGCCTGAGTTCTTTAAGAGTTCTTGTCTTCATTCTCTCCTTGATTGTGTGATTGTGTTCCACATCAGCGAGCCAGTATAAACGTCACTGAAAGAGAACACAAACGTACGTGTGTTAAAACAGGTTAAAATACGCCGGAAATACGGACCTCATTGAACTTGTTTACAAATGTAGATGCACAGTAGCAAAACAAGTTAATTTGAGCATTCGGCTTTGTCTCTCTGTATCAAATTCCGGGAATTAGCGATAATGATAAATTTACAACTCAGAAATAAACGTTTTTGTTGATTCTTCACAAGGATTTCTCTCTGAGAAAATTTTCGGAAACGTTCGTATGACCTTCGGACAACATTCGAAAATGATCGGAAATCTTCGGAAAATCGTCAAAAACTTCGTTATCAGTATTTAATCTTGGAATACACTTTCAGCAGTCCCAAGATCAAAACATTAATTATCCTTATTGGTTGTCATACATTTCTTTAGTTGTTAGTTATGAGAACTTGGTGGTACATCAAAACAACATCAATCTCTCATTTGATGATTTTCTTTATTCTCGTCACCTGCTTTATGACGATGTATTGATATTGCAAGGAGAAATCAGATGTTGATCACATTACAGTACAGTCGATTAGATATGTGATAGTATTTGGCGGTAGATTAAAACAATTTCCCGTGCTTGTGGCTTCGGAGAAATTTTAAAAATATTTTGAGAGATAGGCCCAATTTATACGTCGCATTTTAGTCGCGTCGAATGTAATTCAAGCCGCAGATCAGTCTCTCTTTTTCTCGAGATATTGTGCGCGACGCGGACTGTTTTGCAGTCTAAGCCGCAGAAATCTTGCCGGTGTTACCAGAGGTCTATAACTAGTTATAGACCTCTGGTGTTACGTGATTCGACTACGTTGAAATACACCATGGAAGCAACGTGTTCTACTTTGCTATTTGTGTGGACATTGCGCTGATTTAAAGCGATTTCAGCGAGTTTTCTGGGACTTGAATCACATTCGACGCGACTGAAATGCGACGTATAAATTGGGCCTGACTTGATGAATTTACTCACGAGAAGCGACGAATGTTATTGAATATCAACAGAAGCGATCATTCAGATGTACGACATCAATGCAGACACCTCGAGAAACAAGCCAACTTTGCCGCATGTAAACAAATAAAATTACAAATAAATACGAGATTGAAATTCATGCATATCTGTAAAATCAAATGCCGCGAGTGAAGAATGAAACGATATTTACTAGACTTCACCTATTTTTGTTTCTTTGTTGGAAATTCCGATGGTGGAAACAGAAAAATAGACTAGTAAGTTTGACTTCACGTCTTACCATGCTTACTGCATATTAATATTGATAAGCCACGAGCAAAAATATGCAGATGACTTGTGAAATCATTGTCGACGCTCAAAAATATGTTTTCAACAAATTGAAACTTTTGATATATTTCATCAAATTTCGCAGAAAAATATCTCATTTGACTTTTACAAGAGAAGAAAAAGGTTAGATTTGCTCTCTTGATTAAGAAAAATTCAGTTGATTGCAGAGATACAATTTTTTTCGAAGAGCTCAGAAACATTTTTTGTTGACATTCCGATCATAGTTTTACTCTGATACAAACCTGAAATTCTACGAGCGTCGTTTTTGTAAAAACTGGACTTTTCGCTCCTCAAAAATGAACAGCGCTTGCGTCTCGACCGCTAAAGACTGGTTTCGATATATAATTTACTTGAATTTAACTTGCCGTACCGCGCACGAAAAATTTATCCCACTCGAGGTCATTTTCAATTCTCTTCAACAATGGAATAATCTTAAAATCCGCTGAGTCCAGTTCTTGCATCGCAGGAAAAAAGGAGTCTTGAAGGAGTCCTTCCTCTTAAAGAACGAATATTCTTTACCAAATGAATACAGTCGAGGGCACAAGTACCAGTTCATGGCATAATCCCGCCTCCGAGACGGGACTGAGCCCGCGGTGTTCATCACCGAAGTTGCTAAGCAACATGACGTATTTGCTGGCGTGATTGCTTTCGGAGTACTCGTGAGTGCTCGCGCTAGTTTCTGATTGGATAAACAGATTATAAACTCTAGGAGAAACGCTTCGAGTGCCACACGCAAAATACACGAAAACATGATGATATAAGAGGTTGCAAGAAAAGACAGTTGGCTCAAATCATTGCTCTAATGATGTATGTATATGCCATCACTGAACCAGCAACTTGTGTCAAATTCGAGTCAGCAAAAGAGCATTCAGTCTTGCCTACCAACCTTTGTCAAATTGTTCTAAATTGCTTTGAAAATAAATAAATCAACAAGTTGACTGACACTGGTTTGCTTTATATTTTTGATCAACATCTAATTTCTTCTTGTAATATCACTGATTACCATAAAATTCTCAATACATTGCCATGGTAATGAATCTGAAGAAAATTCTTTGGAATTTCTTTGAAAAACGTCGACAATTTACAACTTGAGTACTTTTTTGCGTTTTAGATTCCAAAAATCGATCAACATCTGTTTTTCTTTATGCAATATATATCAATACCTTGCCATAGGCACAGTAGCCACATGTACACGTTATAAGACATAATCAAGTGGCGTACCTTCACGTAATTCTTTGCAGTTGCTTTTGTAGCCACTCCTATGTCTTATCAAGATATTTCTTTCATCGAACTTCATCTGAAAGCGACAAAAACAATGTTGAAATGAGTAAACATCATCCATTGAACAGCTAGTCCAGCTTGGACTATATCGATCAACATGTTGCGAATAGATTAAAGGAACTGTGTCACGTTTTGTACATCTTTAAAAATATAAAATATGAATTTTACGGTATATCAATAGCTTGCCGTGCCGTATAGGAGCAGTAACCACATGTACTGTAAGACTTCATCAAGTGACCATAGCTTACCTTCGAGTAATTCTTCGCAGTTGATATCGTTTAGCCACTCCTGTGTCTTATCTGCAAGATATTTCTTCCATGACACTTCATCTGAAAGCGAGAAAAACAATGTTGAAATGAGTAAACATCATCCACTGAGCAGTTAGTTCAGTCCTGGACTAGCGATCAACATTTTGTGAAAAGTTTCAGAATATCATAGAATCCAAGCAACGGGAGGGAGTCGACACGGTGAATTTTTCAAAGCAAATAATTTTTTCACTATAGCCTTGAACTTGAGCCAAACATTTTTCCACCTTTAGGTTTGTAAGAATGTTTCTTTCAGTCAAACAGGATACCAAAATTGATCAACGTCTGGGATTTTTTGCAATATATCAATACATTGCTATAGGAGCAGTAGCCACATGTACTCATCATGGGACATCATAATCAAGCGAGGATTCCATGGCTTACCTTCACGTAATTATTTGTAGCTGTTTTCTTTTAGCCACTCCTATGCCTTATAATATATTTCTTTCATGACTGGCACTGCTTCATCTGAAAGCGAGAACAACAAGAAAAAATAAGATCACTGTCTTAAATTCAGATTTACAGTGGTTACAAGACTTTAATCTCTATTAATTTATACGGCTTCTTCAGACTCTTCAGTGTACTCGCTCTCAATTTACCGCAAAATGTTTTCATGTCGGCCAAATTCCTCACGTTGTCCAGGAACGGCTCAAATTTCAATTTCACGAAGAACAGAGTGTCGCATTGCTCGTTAGTTCTAATTCTTGTCGTCTACACAGCTTACTTTTCCTTCAGTCTCACAATGTCGAACAAGTTTAACTCTTACCTCCGTCCGAAGAGTTGAATAAACTCGGTAGTAAGTTGTCTGTCCATACCAGGTCTTCAAGTGCATAGTACTAGCCGATTTCTTCATGATTTGACCATTTTTCTGGCATTAACTTCGACTTGTTCGCAACTTTTCTAGTTCTTCCGTTCAAGAATTCAAACAGCTCCGGCCACGAGGAACTCAAGATTAAAATGTAAATGAGTTGCGCGACCGCGAAAAAAAACATCACGCCGCAAGTTTTGCACGTGCAAATTGCGCGACGCGGGTTGAATAAATTTGAAAACAGATGTCAGAGTAAATATCCTTTTTAACAATAATTAAGAGCGGCTTGCTGTAACTATCACCTTAACCTATGCAAGATAGAAAAATCAGATTTTCTCAAACTTTGTCATGATAAAGGCTTTTACTAACTTGTTTCAAAAATATAACTTTGAGGTTGTTTGGATTTTTATTTATTTTTATTTTTATTTTTTTGTGTTTTGCCCCCTAGAAACGCCCAAAATCGGCGCTGAAATCCCACTTTTATCGAAAGCCAGCGAGCCAAAATAAAAACCGTAGCAGGAAAAGCTAACCCATATTATTAAAATATCATCTTTCAGCGGCTATTTAGCGCTGTCAGATTCAAATTTAATTTGAATTTGAATTTTTTATCGAATTTTCAAAATTATGCCCTGCGATGGTGTTGCGTGACGTCAAAATGTAGGCCCAATTCGTGGGACGAAAAGTCAATCTGGTACATGGATTTACCTATCAAAACTGTTATTTAAGATAAAAGTATCATTTCATCTTAGCTTTTATCGAAAAATTGGCTTGGGTAAATAAAACGAAATATTTTGAGAGCGTCTCGAAAACAAGGCACTTGACCTAATCTCTTGACATTTTGATCTTTCATGCTGTGAGTGTTATCACAAACATTGATCCAGAAAAGTTCGACTGTGGGTCTGATCTCCCGTAAAAAGTCTTTCGAGTCTCACAAATGTCTCAGGGATTTCATTTATCATATTTATAAAACAATATCGATCCCAAAACAAGCATTTTGTGGTTTAGTAAAGGTTTATTTTGAATTGCGAGCTGCCATTTGCAAGCGAGTTTACACAATACACGCGACAAAATGTCAGTTTATAAATCAGTATCGACAAAAAACACCAGGAAAACTAAAACAATAGATGCTTAACTAAATATGTGGAAGTATTTCTTACCTCAATCTAGCCTATCTTGACAAGAAATGGTAACATTGCTGTCGGCTTTACTGATGGCGTGTACGAAACTTCCACTGTATGGCTGCGGTCTAGTTACATATTAACCAACAGCCACAGGTAAACCAACCTCGACAACCTCGTGGGGAAAGCGTGTTTGCTACACTGTATTGCTTTACAACGCACGATATTGCCTTGCGAATCGCGTTATATCTTTTGCATCTTGAAATTAACATCGAGTTTACACAATACACGCGACAAAATATCAGTTTATAAATCAGCATCGACAAAAAACGCCAGGAAAACTAAAACAATAGATGCTTAACTAAATATGTGGACGTATTTCTTACCTCAATCTAGCCTATCTTGACAAGAAACATTCCTGCCGGGTTTTCGATAGTGAGTTTATAGCGTGTACGAAACTTTCACAATATTGCTGCCTAGTTACATATTAACCGACAGCCACAGGAAACCCAAGCTCGCAGGCGATCTTTTTATTTTATTATTTCACAGGTTATAAATATATCCTTGTCGGTATTATCAGCAAAATCCTAAATCAGTAAAATAACAGATCTAATAAATCTTCTTCTATAACCTGCTCTCTATAAAATACCCGTAAATATATTTCCGTCTTTTTCACAGCCAAGAGAACATCACCACATAGAGAACATACATTGTCTCTGTCTGAACTGCTGTAGGCAATAATTATTCCTGCGTTGCACGTTTTGGCCGTTCTGCTAAAAAATATTACACATGAAGCCTAACCTGATGGCTCGCGCTCTGATACTCTAGGCTATGCGGAATCATACTGAAGATTTATAACATATGAGAGTTACAACTGATATACAACACACTTGTCACAGTGTCACCTATACATCAGAAAGACTGTCTTTCCAGGCGCGGATCCACACCGGCGGCTTACACCGTTTTACGGAAATCGATCAAATTTTCCAAATGACTCAAAATCAAGGGAAATATAATTTTTAGAGAGTGAACATCTAAAAAACATTTGCGGGGAAACATGCCTCCGGACTTCCATAGATTCGGCGCTCAGACTCTAGTAAACCAGTCAATTTTTTTCCTGGATCCGCGCTTGCTTTCAGTGCGGCCGTAGCTCACTTATTACAATCACAAGCGAGAACGAGTTCACTCAGAGCAGCGACATATTCCGCTTTGCGTTTTGAGTTAAAACCCTCTGTTGCTATGTCGAAATATGCACATATTGTACTCAGCATGGCAATGCTCAGCTGATCCTTCAGCCGCTTTCCCTTGTGTAAAGCGCAGATGTCCAGGTTATCATACACAATTGGATGGTGCAGCTGTACTTGGTCAAGTATGTCTTGCCGTGTGGCATCTAATATCTGCTGGTCTTGTGCAGCTAGGACATCTGTCTCCGAAAGATCACCTTGACGCGATTTCGCTGCCATTCTGGAGAAATACGACTGTATTTGCTGCGGGCTGAGGTACTCGTCCCTCTTGAACAGCTTCGAGCCATCCATCTTCTTGGCGAATCTCATATCACGAGCTACAGTGGCGGGATCTTGTTTTTGGCCGGTCGCCTGGCCAAGGTTAAATTTCTCCTCCATGTATCTTCTCTGGGCGTCATTGAATCGAGTGGCCTTTTTTGTTGTCTTCAAGGCCCAGCCCTCGGGTAAAGTGTCGGCACTTTCAGAGGTGTCGCCCAGTTGTCCAAGTACTGCCGACACTGCTGCACTCGCGCCTTCGACTAAGAGATCATGGTATTTCTTCTTTGACAAGTCGAAAATATTGTGTCTCTCAGGCACCATCTTGCACTGCCCAAATGAAAGGTGCTTCTCTAGACTGGAGTGACGCTGATACATCTTGACACACCCTTCATTAGGGCACGTAAGGAGCTCACTTGAAGACCCATCTTTCTCCACTGCTGGTTGCTCATCCTCCATTCGTACTTTCTTTGACCTTTCTTGAGAAACACTAATAAAGTCTCC